>OY757946.1:36451393-36458893 GCA_963585895.1 Sepioteuthis lessoniana | reverse complement strand
AAATAAGGAGGCATTTACGAACATTTTGACACTTTGATAAAATGGAGGGGTGTCTGACATTTACAAAAAAAAGAAAAAGATCATACTAACCACAGTCTGTCTGTCTATCTTTGTCACTGTCTGTCAGTTGATCTGTTAGTCAACTTCTTTCTCACTCTAGCTTGTTCACTCACTCTCTTTGACAGATTGGTTTGGTTTGGTTTGGTTTGGTTTTATGGCATATCAACCATGGTTGATCATCTAATGCCGAATCTTTTATATATTTTCCCAGTCAGCTGGAGCTGTCGAATATACCGTCTGAATCTCTGAAGAAGAGTAAGACCCTCGCCTTGATATGAAACTAAACGGTTGTATGGTGAGGTTCCAGTAATACTGGAGCTTTGGGAAATGTGGAGCACCTTTTCGTTGCCATTGCTCCCAGGTCCACTCTGGCCTGGAATGGTGGCACCTGATAGGACCCTATCTATGGGATGAATAGAACTAACTGCATACTTATACTGAAGTGAATTGTTTGAATTAGAACTGTTTTTAACATTGAAACTCTACTTACCCCAAACTGAATTGTTTAATATAGAACTGTTTTGACATTTAACTGTGTAAACAAAATATGTACTTATACTAAACTGAATTGGCCGAATTAGAACTGTTTGAATAAACTGAATAGCTTAAAATAGAAATGTTTTTGACAATTAAACTGTGTACTCATGCTAAACTGAATTGTTTGAAATAGAACTGATTATTGGTATAAAAATGGATTTGGCGTTAAATCACCTACAAAGGTTGATATGCCATGAAACCCAAACAACCAAACAACCAACAACCTTTTCATAAAAGTAAGTAAAGTTAGCGACCCGAAGTCCCCCTTTTCGATAGCTACTACACCAAGGTGTAGGGGAGGGCGCAGCCGCTTTCCCTAGAATGATCCACTTTACCCTTGATACGTACCTAATAATGACAAGTGTTAAGCAAGATAGTATCAAGTATCATTTTTTGAGTCTTTGGTATGACATGACGGGGGATTGAACGCATTTGGTGAACTCTCTAACCATTATGCCAATGTCCGGTAACCATATACATATATATCAAATATACGATTTCTAAATACATTTAGTAGATAATTTTTAACGAGTCGGAGCTCATTTTTTCAGGCAGTTAATTGGTTTCACTTATTTCCATCTGATATAAATAATTCTATTTACCATCAATCACTTATTCAATAAAACAGTAGTTATATGTTTACACACAGATAATTCATTAAATAATTCTATTTCTAACAATTCAGAGAATAAATACACCAGTTTAAATGTCAAGCAGATATATTTGACCAACAAGTAGAACCCTATCAGGTTCTACAATTCTGTGCCGGAGTAAATATAGGAGCGATGGCAATGAAGGGATACTCCTCATTCCCCATAGCTCGTGCATTACTTGGACATCAGCATCAGATTGTTTAGTGCCATATATTGGACACTCTATAGGGGAGTCTTACCTCTCTGCAGAGAAGCAGTCGGTGTATTCTACAGCCGTAGACAACTGGACTGCCACAGTAAAATTTAAATAATTTAACTGTGTACTAATAATAGTAAAAGCAATTTTGAATGCATTTAACTGTGTGCAAACAAATGAACTCTAACTTATTTAAAATAGAAGTTGCTCACAAACTAACCGCTTAAAAGTCACATTGTATAGAAGGAATTTTACACAATTCTAACGTTCTTTTGACTGTGTTTTTCAATTTCTCCGATATCGCCCGTTCTCTGCCTGATGATTGTCGTTTATAAGACGGCATGAAACTAGTGGTCATAGACAAGCTTCCATGCTCTTAAATATACATAAAAACTAATATATATATATATATATATATATATATATATCTTTAAGAAAAAAACAAAGACCGGTTAATTTAGGATTATAAATTTATTTCCATCCTGTTTTTCAGTTTCAGGTGTAAACCAAAAACGCGAAAATATTACAGGACTTCTTCAGATCCAATGGATAAATAAAACAGAATAGACACGTGGGGTGGAGGGGGAGGGGGAAGAGATTAAGGAGTTACCTCCTCGTTTTATTGAATTTCTGTTGTTTTTTTTTATTTACCTATTTATTTTATTTTCAAATTTCTTCCGTCAGTTATAATTACGGTAATTTAACTTTTTTATTTATTTGTTTAATTTATTTTCTTTTCATGTCAAGTTCGATAATTAACTTTTAAGAGAAATATTAATGCTTATATTAATTTCGATACCATTTATTTAGTTACCTAATTTTTCCTAGTGTGTATATTGGATACGTTTTTTTTCGGTTTCATTATTTATTTCTATGTTTTTAAATTTTTTTAGTCTATAGTTTAAATTTAGTCTTATGTCTACATCTAGCTATTAATTCACTTGTCTTATTTAATAACTTATCAGGCCATCATAGCTCTATCACAGATAATTATCACTCATCAGATTATATCGCATTTGATCTAATATAAACCTACGAAGTGAGATAGTGACAACCAACACTGTTATATATATATATATATATATATATAGAGAGAGAGAGAGAGAGATACTATTATATATATATATATATATCGATAGGCTTTTGATCATATGGAAATCAGACCTGACCGATAAAATGAAACGCAGTTTCTTCCAGGTACATTGGACGCTAACTAAACGGTTGGAGAAGAAGCTAGACGGCAATTACACAAGAATGTTGCGAGCAATATTGAACAAGTCCTGGTGGCATCACCCCACAAGACACCAACTATATGGTGATGGGAGGCTGGTGGCCGTATAGTTGGTGTCTTGTGGGGAGTTGCTGCAAGGACTTGTTCAATATTGCTCGCAGCATTCTTGTGTAATTGCTGACTTGTTTCTTCTCCAGCCGTTATATATATATATATATATATATATATATTATCATCAATACACACCATACCATGGCTAAATAGCTTAGTCTGACCGACTATTCACCAATGACAAAAATGTAAATGAAAACAAGAAGTGAAAAGGATCCAAGCTTTTACCAACTGCAATGCAGAAGGATTCATTCGATTTTTGTCCAAGAATATGTCGGTTAATATCCAACTGCGTGACGTTTTGATTTGTTATTCTTCGAAAAAGGCTGGGTAAATATTTTTTTCATGGTCATGGGAGAGACTGGAAGATGTGCGAATTCATGAATAACGTTTGTTTTGTACGATGTTTCTTTTTTATTTAATTAAGACTTTTATATTTGGCTGGTTAAGTTAAAAAAAAAAAACAAGAATAAAAAACAAATCAATGGTGAAATGAAGTTAATGAAAAAAAAATAGAGAGAGAAAAATGAATGAATATACGGGAATGTGTATTCGGAGGCGACCGTGGTGTAACGGTTATCGCCGTTGGAAAAGGAGATGGAGAACTGAGTTCAAATCCTGTGCGAGGCGGTTTGTATTTCATATATCACGCTAATACCCTTAGGAAAAGGTAAACATCCAACAATCATCACTTTCAGTTAGGAGTAAATAGTAGGGCACACTTGTCTCTTTGGAATTGTTATGACAACTTGTCTGGGAGAAGGAAAACTCTTAATTCTCACCTATTAAACTTTGCTTAAAATCGGGTAAATACATATGTCAATACACAAAAGAAATGAGATACACATATGAATATATATATATATATATATATATATATATATATACGCTCCCCCATGGGGATTGAGCACTCTGACGAAGGAATTTTCGGCTGCCGCACGCAGAATGCAACGAATTGAGCATTCTGGTATCCGGTAAGGTATAAAATGGAAACAAACGAATGCTACTATTCAATAACTTATAATTCCCTAGCTGACGTGGTACGCTTGTTGGCCAAGCAGTCTGATACTAAGTCTAACGTAAATTTAGGCGGGTTTCGATCCCAGCTTCAAGCGTCATACTTGTCTAGCCACACTGAAGAGTTGTGATACAACGATACAGTCTGTCTGTGGATGACAATATATACATATATATATGTATATAACCCACTTCTTTACTGTGTCTATTCTGAATTATTTTATCCATAAGATCTGAAAAAGCCCTGTTATTTTTGGTGTTTTTGATTTATATCAAAACCCATAACAGGATGGAAATAAATTTATAATCCTGATGTGACCGGTTTTTGTTTTTCTTAAAGAAATTATTGTTCTGTAATATCAGTTACATTGAGCTCTTTACCAGGAAAATTTAAATGTTCACTTTTGAATGTTTTTTTTTTTTTTTTTTTGTCCTGATGGAATTACTCCCAACTCAGGTTTAACTGGACCAAATAATACATATATCATATATGTATATATATATATATAAGTCGGACGACGTAGTCGCGGGCGATCCGAAGGTTCCCTTTTAGATAGTTACTACACTAAGTGTTAGGGAAGGTGCTACTCCTTTTCTTATGATTTATTCATTTACCCTTGATCCGTACCTTATAATACTGAGTGTTAAGCAAGGAAGTATCAAGTACGGTTTTTTTTTCAACCTTTGGTATGAATCGACTTGGGATTGAACCGCGGTCGATTGGGCCATTAGCGAATACTCTAACTCTTATGTCAATTGGTATATAGCAGCCGCAGCTGTGTTGGTACGTATGTATAAACTTATAAATCAGAAAAGAGTTGTCATTAAGCATTAATATTGTGCATACACTTTAATATATTTATTATACGGAAAAATAGAAAATCTATTTTTTTTTTAATTTTTACTGATAAAAGAATATATTTTGATAATAAATAGATTCATCGATTTGTCAAACAATCCACAGTTCTTCAAAAAAAAAAAAAAAAAAAAAAAACAGAACCCGTTCAGCCATTCTATGATTCGCCATGTTAAAACATATAGGCAAAATTTGAATTTGATACCTATTCGAAAATTATTTGAAATAATTTAACAAAAATTATTCCATTTTCGGACGACTCAAAAAATACTTAAAAATGCTTCAAACCAAAGGGTATTTTTTTCAAATAC
This sequence comes from Sepioteuthis lessoniana, assembly GCA_963585895.1. Classification (NCBI taxonomy): domain Eukaryota; kingdom Metazoa; phylum Mollusca; class Cephalopoda; order Myopsida; family Loliginidae; genus Sepioteuthis; species Sepioteuthis lessoniana. Next base: position 36,453,921 of record OY757946.1, on the reverse strand, counting down.
TATTTTTAAATGTAAATCAAAAAAGAAATTGTAATGCGAAAAATTTGATATTTTTAATTCTTGGGATATTTTTATTGCAAGGAATCATTTTTATTTCTTAGCTTCTTTTTATTGTACCGACCCACAATGATACATTTTTTGAAGGTTAAAAAGAAAAAAAAAAAAAACAAGAAAATTAAACGAAATATTGTTTATCGATGACTTAAAAAATAATTTTTATGAACATATGTTTTTTATACTTCTTAAACCAAAATGGATTAAATTCTAACCAGTGAAACTCAAAAAAGATAACATAAAATAGAATTAAAAAATAAATAAATAAAAAGAATTAAAAACAGAATAAACTCTTTATAGACAAAACGAACTATTTTCATGGGAATATATACGCTAAATTTTCCACCTAAATATAATGATTGCCCGGTCGGCTGGGGCTGTAGAATACACTGACAGCACCTCTGCAGAGGGGTAAAACCCGCCAACGAGCGTCCTGATTATGACACTAAACAATCTGATGATGAAGTCCAAGTAATGATGAGACCTTGGGGAATACGGAGCAACTCTTCATTGCCATTGCTCCCAGGTCCACTCTGGCACGGCTTGGTAGCACCTGATAGGGCAATATCTATGGGTTAAATAGAACTAACGGCATACTTATGCTGAATAGCTTGAAATAGAAATGCCTTTGACAATTAAACCGTACTTACATTTAAACTTCGTGGTTATGCTAAACTGAATTATTTCAAATAGAACTGTTTTTTGACATTGAAACTGTATTTACACTAAACTGAATTATTTAACATAGAACTGTTTTGACATTTATCTCTGTGTAAACAAATTCTGTACTTATACTAAACTGAATTAGCTGAATTATAATTGCTTGACTAAACTGAATTAGCTGAATTATAATTGCTTGACTAAACTAAGTAGCTCGAAATAGAAATGTTTTTCACAATTAAACTGTACTTACATTTAAACTGCGTGCTTATGCTAAACTGAATTGTTTGAAATTGAACTGTTTTTGACATTGAATCTGTACTTACACTAAACTGAATTATTATATATAACTGCTTGTATAGTTTGAAATAGTAATGTTTTTGACAATTAAACTGTGTAGTCAGGCCAAACTGTATTGTTTTAAATAGAACTGATTATTTACATAAAAATGGATTTGACGTTAAATAACCTACAAAGGTTGATATGCCATAAAACCCAACCAACCAACGAACTAAATTATTGAAATTATTGGCTTCTTTTCATTGTTTTATTTTTTAGGGTAAAACATAAAATAGTTTAAAAGAATATATTCCATCACTTTAAACGAGCAAGTAATAGCTAAATTTAAATTTTAACGTATAAGGAAAAAGTTTTTAAAAAAAATAAATTATATTTCAATCCATTCATTAGTGTTACATTTTTTAAAATAATATTTCAATTTTTTGGGTTTTTTTTTTTTTTTGTGGGGGTTGGTTTGGTTAAGTTTTATGGCACATCAACCATTGGAGGTTATTTAAAGTCAAATTCATTTTATACTTATAAACAGTTTCTATTTCAACAATTCAGTCGAACATAAGTACACAGTTTAGTTCTATTTGACTCATAGATAGGACATATCAGGTTCTGCCATTCCAGGTTAGAATAAGCCTGGGAGCTATGGCAATGAAGGGGTACTCCACATTCCCCAAAGATTCAGCATTTCTGAAGTCTTACTATTGCGTTCTGGTTAGTGTACGCTTGTAATATTAAATAAAGGACAAACCATGAAAAAGTATATACAATAGAGAGACTATTAGTAAACAAGAACGTAGGTTTAGTGAATACAAATCAAAGATATAGTTCAACGATAGTATTGGCTTCCGTTATAACGGTAGCAAGTAAGGGGATCTAGTGTGATCTCCAGTCTCCAACGCTCTAATACTATTCCTATAAGAAGCTGCTCTTCACCTTCTAGTCTCCCTGGTATTAGTAGCTACTGCTATATATGGCAGAGGAACTAGTTCTAAATGTTGAAAGAGGTGGGTGATACCCAACACTTACCAGCAGATTGTTTTGTGTTATATGCAGGATTCTCGGTGGGGGGAGTTTTACCCCTCTGCGGGGATGCATTCGGTGTATTCTGCTGCCGCAGTCGACTGGGCATAATATTCTAATTGTAAATAAAAAATATATCTTAGAAATAAAAGAATATTTTAACTTTAATTCTTAGTTTATTATTTGCTAAATTTTAGCGGGTAAATAAAAATTTGAATTAAAACAATGTTGCTATTGGAAAATTATTGACTAAAATATTTTTCTGTTACCGGCCGGGGACAAATTGTAAGAAAAAAGAATTTATTGGTGATCAAAAGAAAAAAAAATATTTTAAACCTTTCACTTGTTTAAGGTTACATAAATTTATACATCATTTTGAATGTAAACTAAAAAAAAGATATTCACAAAATGAAAGAAGACGTTTCATATAAATTAACAGACGAAATCTTTCAATGAAAATAAGGACACATTTTTAATTCTGAGCTTACTCAACACATCCT
>OY757946.1:36421596-36448693 GCA_963585895.1 Sepioteuthis lessoniana | reverse complement strand
GTTTCAAAATAATTTTTCTTTTTGTTTGCTATCTGACTCCATTCTGAGTTACTCTATTCTTACCCCATGTTATCTTGCCGGTTTAACTTCTTGGATATGAAGACTGTAAAGGAATTATATGAAAGAAGACAGGAAGAGAAGATAAGAAGCTAAGATATCTTTTATATTTTGCCTTTATTTCTGGGTTCAATAACCATTAATTGGGTGAGGAAATTATTCCCGAATACAAATAAAATGGTTGCATCTACCAATCAAGGTGTTTAAATGTGTTAGTTGTTCTTGGGTATTTATGTCCAAATTTGGTATTTAAGACGTTAACAATGTGTTAGACGCTTTTGGGGAGATATGTGTAAATCCTATGTTTTTTAGTTGTAGTTGTTAAGTCCATTATGTGATGTCTCAGTTGTGATTTTGATGAGTTCATTATTTGGTGTTTTTAGTCCCGGGTCGTTAGTAAAAGAGACGGCTACTACTCGTAGAAAGGTTAGCTAACGCATCGTCTAAAGTCGGACGCATGGTACCTTCAGCCAGTAGCAAAAAAGATTTAAGTATTCTCATTCCACTGGTCAACGCTGAAAAAGAACAGGTTTCTTTCCTTTGCCAAGAGGGTTCCTTTTTACTCATGCGTTGCTCCTTATCTTTTCACGGGCTTCGGGGATTTTTTTGCATTTCTTTTGATATTTACAATTAATCTTATTTTGATTTGCTTTTTTTATCCACTACAGTTCGGTGGATATTAATTTCAATTAGATTTTCTTGGATATCAATGATATTATGTATGCCTTGAATGAAGTCCTTAGAAACATCAAAAGTGTCCAATGCTTGGTTTATAGACATAAGCTTCTGACAGTAATGAAGTGGGCATATTTCCACTACCAGAGAAACACACAGCGTGGGAGGGCAGTTACCAGAACTCATGTGGTGGGTGGGAAAAACGGTCCCGAGAATGAGAGTTGATAATTTTTTAAAGTTTCAGTAAGTCAGAAAGTCCATGACACTTACCTACCCTGCCTTGAAATAAAACTGGATAGTTACAAAGGCCCAAATAACAAAAAAAAATACAATAAGAACAACAGACGGTTAAATCACGGCTAATTTGAAACGCCCTCCACTCAAACTTAAGAAAGGCACATTTGCCAGGTTCCTAACCATGGAGAGGTATATATATATATATATATATATATATATATATATATATATATATATATATATATATATATAAATAAGTGGATCGGGCTACACTGTAGATTTGGCATACAACAAAACAGTGTCTCTGTGGATAGCTATAGGCTCATCCACCCGTGGGTTAAGGAATTCAGTAAGGAAATTTGTCTGCTACAAAATACGCTGAAATACAATAGCTTTTCTCAAGAAGGGGTGTCCTCGTAGTGTAATGGTTAATGTGATGGACGGCTGAATCGTAGTAAGCGAGTTCGAACTCCAGTTGCGCTATCCCATTGATTTTCTGATAAATACCTTTGGAAACGGTATGAACCCCCTTATGCTCCAAGCTATGGGTTAAATAGTACCACTAATGTCCTTAAAGGATAGTTCTGGCATTAAATAACGTACGAAGATTGATATGCCATAAAACAAAGGAACCAACCAATCTTCTCAAGAATTGAGCACTCCAGGTTGCTAATAATGTATGCGTAAAAATACACGTAAAAACATCCTTCACCTACTCTAAGAATGACGATGGCTCAGGGGTGAGAGCTCCGTTTTACTTTACGCCAGACGGATTTCGATCCCAGCTTGAAGTATCTTACAGGTCTAGCTCAATGATGAATTGTGATACAACGGAACAGTCTGTCTGTGGATGAAAATATATATAGTCTGATCAAAATGTTTTTAGTTGATCTGGTCTATATATATATATATATATATATATATATATATTGGCATTATGGTTGTAGTGTTCGCGAATGGCACGGGAGACCGGGGTTCATTCCTTGGTCGGGTTATACCAAAGACTTAAAAAAGGTACTTGATACCTCCTTGCTTAACACTCAGCATTATTGATACGGATCAATGATAAGAGGAGAAATCCAGGGAAAAGAGTGACACTCGCCCCTACACTTCCGTGTAATAGCTATTAAAAAGGGACCCTTCGAATCACCCTCGATGACGGTCAGTTAATTTATTTATTTGCTTATAAATATTCTGAACCAAATTTCTCTAGCTGTTTATATATATATATTGATTATATTTTATGGGCATAGAGTATATTCACTAAGTCTTGAATTAAGTTCTGGCAAGAATCAAAAGGTTTCGTTGCTTGGTGTATTGGCATAAGCTTCTGACTGTAATGAATATCTTTAATTGATCTTATATATATATATATATATATATATATATATATATATATATATATATACATGATTGTTTATTGGGACTGAATGTTATTAGTCTCAAGCCATCTGCTAATTGCTACTATTACCCCCTCTTAGTGTTTATATTTTTGTTGGGGGGGGTTCCTTCTCTTTTCTCCATTCCTCTACCTTTTTTTCCATTTACATTCCCCCTTTTAAATATTTTTTCTGGTGTTAAGATCTTGACAATAGCCAGACGAAACCGGTCGTTCAAAAAAATATATAATTTCTTTTTTAGATAATAAACATGCCCAAACCTTCCCTAGGTCTACATATTTTTCTGGCAATCAATAAGTTTTTAACCATTGATAATTTGTTTAAATATTTGAAAAAAGGTACGTTGGTAGTGTTATAAAGAATCTTAATAAGATTCTAAGATTGAATGCAAGGCTAAGAATAATGGAATCTAAAATTCTGCTCCTTAATATACATATATATATATTTATATATATATATATATATATATATATATGTGTGTGTGTGTGTGTGTGTGTGTGTGTGTTTTATAAAGAGAGAGAGAGAGAGATTGGATCAACTAAAAACATTTCGATCAGAAAATATTCCTCAATCAAGCAATGGATATACTATTTCCCCACTACATTTAACGACGCTTTTCTTACTGCATATCACAACTCCTTTAAAATCTTTTTTTTTAATCTTTAAAACTTTCTAAAATACTTTTTTCGCAAGAAAACTTTGTCTCCTGGCGATAACCAAATGTCGAAACTCGTTGAGAATAATAAAACAATAAACAACCTAAAAGAAATATTCTTGTCTAAACAATTTCGTTCAAATATATATATATATATATATATATATATATATATATATATATATATATATAATGTATGCTTATGTGTGTGCAAAAGATATGAAAGATGATTCTCGATAATGATAGATAGATAGATATATAGATAGATAGATATGGCATCAATAAAAAAAACAACTCTTTTTCTGAATGTAATGAATGACTTTAGTTGATCTCATATATATATATATATATATATATATATATATATATATATAATGTATGCGCATGTGTGTGCAAACGATATGAAAGGGGATTCCCAATGAGGATAGATAAATAGATAGATAGATAAATAGATATGCGATCAATATGAAATAAGATTCATTTTTTCTGAATGTAATGAATGTCTTGATTCACAAAAACATACTCCCACTGATCCTAATAAAAAAATAAAACTTATTATTTATTATAATAAGTTTAAAACCTCGAATTTAGTCATTAGAAATAATTCCTCTCCCTCGATTGGGGTTTTGCAAAAAAACAACGTTATATATAAATTTAAATGTCCTTTAGGAGATTGTATCTCTGATGATAATAATGATATATGTTGGTTTAACCTCAACTACCCTGTCGAGGAGACTTACAATGCACCTTTCAGACACAAGTTCAATAGCTCAGCATTTAAAAAAACATTCATGCCCAACAACACAACTACGGAAAATTCTCACCGATAACACAACAATATTAGAACATCAAAATAATAAACAAAAACTTCAGATTCTCGAAGCATTACATATTAGAAATCTGCAACCAACACTCAATAGAATTAATTTTCGAACCAGTGTTAATGTACGTAAATGTCTTTAGCTACTGGCACTAATTATAGAATTACATTTAAAAGCAAACGCCATAAACTTTAACGGCAAAGACGCCCTTACACAGTAGTAATATGCTAAAACAAAAGTTACATCACTTTTGTAATAGATCCTCCCCTGATGATGGCCCAAAGTCGGGCAGAAATTACTAGGGATACATACAATTATGGACAATAAATAAATCAATTCCCCCCGAATACGATAAAAGTAATACGGGTATTCGAACGGATCCAGAAGAAAATATGTAGACATAAAATGTCTATTATGTTTAATGAAATTTGCATTAACGAAAAAATGCAGCCTATATATACATATATATATATATATATATATATATATATATATATATATATATATTTAAAGTTAGAGACCCAGAGATATAAGGAATTATTTTTTAATTTTGTGTATGTATAACCGTATGCATCTTATTGGTAGCCTTTTATGAATTACTTCATGTTTTTTTATGGGTAGTTCTAATAAATATATGTCTCCCTTAACATTCATATAACCATTCATAAATTACATACAACCTCCCGTTCATTAACTCATTTTTTTTTTCTTTGTTGCAAAACTATGCTTTCAATGATTGCAACGGTAAAAGTACTTTCTAAGGAAATGGAGATTAGAAAACAATAAAATTTTTCAAAAAAAATAAATAAATAAACAAATAAAAAAAAAACATGTACTCATGATTTGAACTAAACAAGTGTTTACGGCGTTTGCAGCCTTGAAGAATAAAGACATCTACACATTAAAAAAATATAGTGATCGTAGTCAAGGGCGACTCGAAGGTTTCCTTTTCAATAGCTACTATACCGAGTTCTTGGAGAGGGCGATAAACCGGTCTATTGGCCTAGTGGATAGTGTTCGCCAGTGGCCCGGAAGACTGGAGATCAATCACCGGTCGAGTCATGCCAAAGAAAATGGTACTTGACGCCTCCTTATTTAACTTTCAACGGTATAAATTACTTATCAAGAGTAAAGTAGGTTACTGGGGCGTGTTAAGGGCCAGAAGGAAGACACGTTATAAGAGAAAGTGGGTTGAATGCGTGCATTGAATAAACAGAACATATATACAAAAAAAGAGTTTGTAAAGAAGATAGAAGTGTCCATCTGAACTTTCAGGTCTGACTGCTCGGAGAAAGCCGGTATTTATCGTTCGTCCCACCGACCGTACGAATTTAGCACAAGGCCTTTTTTTAGGTGGGTCGTGGCGCAAGGCCATTGCCCAGACACGCCCAGCGCCTCCAATAATGCCTCGGCTTTCGTCGGCATTCTCCTAAAAAAAAGCACTTCAGGCGCCGGGTGATAGATCTCGCTCCTCCAAGGAGAATTAGTACCTGGGGGGACGGCCCCCTTTGAATGCCTGTCTTGACGCGCTTGACATGAATGCCGGCTCCCCGGAATCCATGTCAGACGGCCGTGACCGACTGTCACCGGAACCATGACACACCCGACCAGATCCGTGTACCGACCAACACGGCCTACCGAAGTGTGTCCTGGCCCAGATCTGACAGAAAAATCTCTGTGAGAGTAAAAGAGGGTCAGTATTTATAAAGAATTCATTACCGTGTAGGTAGGTCACCACAACAGTGAGGCAATCCCGGAATAGGAGTTGCGCCCCTCCTCTACCCCTCGGTGTAGTTACTAATGAAAAATAAGATTTTGGGTGGCCCTCGACGAAGGCCGCCAACTTTATTTTATCATAGCCATACAGAAACGTAAGTACTGATATAGCAACCAAGAATTAAATAAAATCCTATGATCCCGGTAATAAAGGGACATTTGCGCAGGGAAATAGAGGGTAAAACGTCCTTATAACCATTTTAGGATATGTCGAATTTTTTCTCGGTCCTCATGCCGTAAAATCACTAAAAAGTATCGAGAATCATACTGAGAATGATGAATGCTGAATTTAACAACAACTGCTGCAAAACAATCGTCTCTTGCTAAAGTCACACTAATACCAGAGTTTAAACGGATATCACCAGTTTCTAAAACGAGCTATCTTCCTAGTCCGACGCATTCCCAAACACAACGTTCGGATTATCAGTGGAGACATAAACGTTCACATAAGCAAATATGGAAATGATAAATGCCGCTTACACAACGAGCCAAACAGAAATAGTCTATATCTCACAGAGTTTTTTTCTCGAAAACAAGATTGCCAGCCTAAAAACTAAATTCCCCCCCCCAAAAAAAGAGGAAATGAATCGACGTATACGTACGCAAACACAGCCACACACACATATGTATATATATATATATATACATACATGTATTCATACGTATATATACACAGATACATATATATATACGCACGCATATATATATATATATACCCACCCACATATATATATACACACACACACACATATATATACGTATATACACACAGATACATATATATATATATATATATACGCAGGCATATATATATATATATATATATATATACGCAGGCATATATATATATATATATATCCAACTATATATATATATATATATATATACCCAACCACATGTACACACATATATCTACACACATGTCAGAAGTGAATTGGATCAAAACATCTACAAGCCCTTATGAAGATTTCCAACCGAATAAAAAAATATATGTTATAACTATTTCTCTTACAAAAATAATTTTGATATAATATTTTTGCATTCAAACAAAAGATTGAAGTCGAAATGCGTTGGCAAATAAACAAACCATCAAACATAAATCTTTCTTCCGTTTTTACCATTTTCTACATACACACTCTGTCACATATACAAATAACATATTTTACATTTGAATAGAGGAATTGTATTATGGTAATTGAATTACCATGACTAGAAAGTATGGTAAGCACTTCAATGCGACATGCGTCCAGTGTTCCCTTGGTCGCATGGAAGTGCTGGCCGGATTTTTTAGTCATGGTAATTCTTGTCTACCAGTAATGGGTCCAGAAAAACAACACAACTCAGGTTTGCGTTGAACAAAGTATGTATTTGTCGCTGCCTCCCACCAGACAGGACTTGACACAAGATCAAAAGCCCGAGGGCCGTATAAAGTGCGTGGAACAAAGTATATCAACGAAGCGTTAGAAGACAGTCCGACTGCCAAGTGTTCGCTGGGAGTAAATACAGAGCCCAGTATTAATAGTCACGGAAGAGATCATTACCGACCGCAGGTTGTGTACCATAACAGTAATTCAACTAACATATCACACATATATATATATATATATATATGTATATATATATATATATATATATACCCACATATACGTATACAGACACAAATATATATATTTTTTTGCTTAGATGTGGCACAAGGCTGAATGAATAGAGCTCCCAATGAGACGCGAACCCACTCTTGCAGGTTTGCTAGTCAAGCTGGCAAACCATTACACTACCCAAGAATATATATATATATATATATATATATATATATATATATATATATATATATATTGAATAAAATCCCTTTGAACAGTGAAGCATACGCTTTGAAGGGTGAAGAGAGAAAGGGAAAGAAAAAAATTTAAAAACAACAACAGAGCAACACCAAAGACAGGCAATCCGTCACTGGAATTGAGTTACTTGCTGAACCCTCCTTCGGGCGACACCGGATCTAACCGTCTTTCGAATTGTTCACCAACGACAACACCGTCTTCGCTATTAATCTTTATACCTCAATGGTAAAAGGGTTCTGAGCCAACCCTAACTATGCCCTTCTTTTATAGTTGGCAAAGCATGCTGGTCACACGTGATCAATATGCATAAATATTGCGGTGCCAGCGCATAGTAGTTTTCTCTTTGCATTAAAGCTCCGCACACCAGACAAAGACGAGCTCTTTTATGGCGACGATAAGGTAAGTCATTATCTGATTCAAATTCCTGACCGTCGTGTCTGCGACACTCTTCTATTTGAAGCGGTATATTCCGACTACATACGCGATGCCTAATATAAGTTTCCAGACTTTTTTTGTATAGGCATTTAAAATTGTCGTAGACTCTTGAGAATTCAGTATGTTATTGCTCTCCATCTTATGAGATGACTGACTAATTTTTATGGTTTCAGGTTCAAATAAACAGCTACAGAAGGAATTGGAATACACCTTACTAAAGCCTGATTTTCACACCTGGTGAATTTCAAAAATGCAATCTGGACGTGAGGACACTTTAGAAGAACGATATGCAATAAAATTCTGTTTAAAACTTGGAAAAATGCCACAGAAACGTATGGCATGCTTCAGGCTGCTTTTGGACCATCTTACATGAATCGAGCTTCAGTCTTTGAGTAGCATAAGAGATTCAAGGATACAGGGTGTCTGTGAGGGATGATGAGAGGTATGGGAGGAGTAAGGAAGTCAGAACACCAGAGTTGATTGTCTAAATAAAGAATTTCATGGATAATCACCGTCTTGTATCTATAGGGACAATAACTACACAGTTTGATGTCAATGTGGGAAATGTACACACAATTATTCGCGAGGAACTGAAGATGCGGGAGATTTGCATGAAGTTTGTCCCAAGGGTGCTCAGAAAAGATCAGAAAGAAAGATGTTGTCATGGCAGTAGGGAGATAGTCGAGCTGTTCAATTCAGATCTCGCATTTCTTGATCCTATGGTGACCTGTGATGAAAGCTGGATCTGCAGCTATGACCCAGAGACCAAGAGACAGTGGAAGCATGCTGGCTCTCCCAGACCAAGAAGGCCAGACAGAGCAAATTCACCCACAAACTTTTGATGATCCCTTTTTTTGACAAGACTGGCATGATCTACATGCACTGGGTTCCCACGGGACAGACAGTCAACAAGGAATACTATGTTGAGGTTTTAAGGGAGTTCAGCCAGAGATTCCGTCGGAATAATGATATGACACTAAACAATCTGATGGTGAGGTTCCTGTAACTCTGGAGCTTTGGGGAATGCGGAGTACCCCTTCACTGCCATTGTTCTCAGGTCCAATCTGGCTCGGAGTGGTAGCACCTGATAAGAACCCTATCTATGGGTTAAATACAGCTAAACTGCATTCTTATGCTAAACTGAATTGTTTGAATTAGAACTGTTTGACTAAACTGAATAGCTTGAAATAGAAATGTTTTTGACAATTAAACCGAGCGTACATTTAAACTGCGTGCTCATGCTAAACTGAATTTTTTAAAATGGAACTGTTTTTTGACATTGAAACTGTACTTACACTAAACTGAGTTGTTTAATATAGAACTGTCATGACTGTACTTATACTAAACTGAATTAGATGAATTAGAACTACTTGACTAAACTGAATAGCTTGAAATAGAAATGTTTCTCACAATTAAACTGTACTTACATTTAGACTGCGTATTTATGCTAAACTGAATTGTTTGAAATATAACTATTTTCATAAAAATAGATTTGGCGTTAAGTAACCTACAAAGGTTGATATGCCATAAAACCCAACCAACCAACCAACCAACCAATTCAAAAGATGTTTGTTTGATGTGTATCATAGCAGTACTAAAACGACTTTAGACACCCATTGTGACTTAGCTGTGGTAACAAAGTTGACAAATGCGAATTGCTCTCAAACATGCACTATAGTTCATTAACTACTATGTCGAAATTAGCCACCGGTTGATAGAAAAGTTAACAGAAGCATGAGATAACCGTCAACTCGACCAAAAAAAAAACCAAAAAATCAACCCTCCCCTAAAAAAAACAAGCAACATATCCTGTGGAGAAAAAGATGAGCAGACACAGACCTTGACTTTTTTCTAGTTTTCATATGCTTATCGGCTGGGTCGCGTTGTCTAACGACCCCTAATAATCAAAAGGGGGCGGGAGGCTCGTTAATCTTTCGTCCGTTACATATCCGAGGCTGCTGTTATACTGACGTCTTCACCTTCTCGCGTCTTGCCGTCGACTCCCAAAAGGACACACATTGTCCTCTCACTTCAACTTGCGTATGCGTGCAAGATTTCGGACCTCCAGTTTTGATTGGTCATTTTTAATTACCACCAGTGTCTCGGCCTTTTTATTCGATGACTACTTCTTGCTTTATTTATTCATTTATTCATCTTTTTATTGATCCAATTTCCAATGGGCCGTTCAATTACGTTACAGATGTCTAGTTGGTCCTTGATAATTTCACGGGTGAATAACAAGACACTGTGCTAAAAATAAATTAAAAGCCGAAAAGCTTCAAGCCTCGACAAAATATCTTCTGAAGTATAGAAAACAAGAAAATTTAACGAAACATTTCTTCTGCTGAGTATAAACAAAACTCTACCAAAAAATTGACGAAAGGCTGTATTCTTCGCTTCTCCAAGAAAGGCAAGAACTACAGAGGCATAACTCTTATAGTTATAACTGCTAGGGTTTGAAATGTCCTGCTACTCGATCGTATCTGATCTGAAGTCGAGAAAATTCTCATGAAAAATCACAACGGCTTTCAAAGCAATCGATCGAGAATACCGTATATTCTGACAATCTGTCGAATTATCGAAGGAATACGAGCAAAAAAATTCGAGACAATACTATAACTCTTAGTTTTCTCAAAGGTATTTCATTACATTCTTAGAGGAAAGATGGATCCAATACTAATGTTGCTCATGATCTCCCGAAAGAAACTGTTACAGCTAAAACGATGCTTTACAAAAACTTGAAAGCAATGGTTTGCTAACCGGATGGTGACACCAATTCTTTTTTAAATTATCACTGGAGGCTAGGACTATATCTGTTGATTACCTGCCGAGATAACGAAATAAAAACGTCAAAAGTTTTGATAAAAGAAAATGATTTTATGTTTTAAAAGACAAAACGCAAACGATGTAAGGAAAAAATTATGACTGATGATCTAGCACTTCTTGTAAATGCATCTGTCCAAGCCTAATCCCAACTGTATTGCCTGGAGGCAAATTAAATAGAGATCATGTGTTTTAAAAAATAAAAAGCCATCATCATTTAACTAGTCTGCCGCTAAAATTAGTACATAAGTTCACAGAACTCGACAGCAATATCTAATCGTCTGAAATATTTCTATACATGTCGAGGGAAGAAATGGAATCCTCTAGACAGGTAACATTCCGTTCGTATTGAAATCTGATCCTATTTACCAACCCCTCCGCTCGGATAGGATATGACACAAGGTCAATTTTTAAGTGGCGTTTGACATGTTTGAATTCAGAGTTTTCCTTCTCCTAGACTAGTTGCCTCACCAAGGCTGAAGAACCCAGTCTGTCCTACTATTTACCCATAGCTGGAGGGATAATAATTGGATTCAAGGGTATTAGGGCTATGTGAAATGCAATCAGTCTCGCCCAGGATTTGAACGCGAGTCGCTGTGTCCATTTCCGACGACGATAACCATTACACCACGGGCACCTCGTATAGAAATCTGATCTATCTATGCACAGTCGGCTGGGGCTGTAGAATATACCGACTGCTTCTCTTCAATGGGGTAAACAACCTGATAGTGAGGTTCCAGTAATGTTTGAGCTTTGGGGAATGCAGAGTAACCGTTTATTGCCTTTGGAGGTGCCCGTGGTGTAGTCGTTATCGTCGAAGAAATTGGACACGGCGCCACGAGTTCAAATCCTGGACGTGACTGATTGCATTTTCACATAGCACTAATACCCTTGGGGAAGGTATGAATCCAATTATTCTCCCTCTAGCTTCGGGTAAATAGTAGGACAGACTAAGTACTTCAGCCTTGGTTAGGCAACTAGTCTAGGAGAAGGAAAACTCTGAATTCAAACCTGTTAAACTCCGCTTAAAAATTGACCTTGTGTCATATCCTGCCCGAGCGGAGGGGTTGGTAAATAATAACCCTTTATTGCCATTGATCCCGGGTCCACTCAGGCACGGAGTGGTAGCACCTGATAGGATCCCATTTATGGGTCAAATAGAACTAAACTGTGTACTTTTGCAAAACGAAATTGTTTGAAATAGAACTTTTTTGACATTGAAACTGTGTAACAACGCTGAAATGAATTACTTGAAATAGAACTGTTTTGACATTTAACTGTCTAAACAAAAAAACTATAATTATACTTAACTGAATTGTTTAAAATCTCATTCGCCAGTTGATTCGCCGTAAAACAAAACAACCAACCAACCGACTTGATCTATGCGACAAAACAAATGGGATTTCTTCCAATCAATAGCTGTGTCAGTATTACTGAAAGGGAGCACCACATAGACTCTAACGAAACGAACAGAGAAAAAGATTGATGTAAGCTACACAAGAATGCTAGAGGCTGTTTTGAACAAATCCTAGAAGCAACGCCGCTCAAAAACAGCAACTGTACAGCCACTCACCTCCCATCTCACAGACCACCCGAGTGAAAGTGATGTTCTCTTATAGACTCCTACACATAGATATTCTAGTGTTCCCTGACCAGCAAATACTTAGATCAGCTTTGTGCGGACACTGGATGCAGTCGAGAGGACTTGAAAAGGGTGACGGAGAGAGAGAGAGAGAGAAAGTCAGGGAACTATGTGTTATCAGCGTGAGTTCATGACGTCGATTATATCTGATGATATATTCAACATGTCACGCTGCAAGCAGAAATTTCCCTGACCATTTCTAGCCACCCGTCTCTATCGTCCATCGCTCCCGGTAAGTATTCACAGAGCCATAGAATATAGGTTCCAGTTTGTCGTCCAACCTTTGTTCGTCATGTGAAGGGGTACACAGTAGTATATCGGTTATGAGTTTGTCCTTACTTGTCCGCAAGTGTCCCGAATATCTGATTCGTCTAACTTGGATAGTTTTCAAGATGGGTGGCTCTACAGCAGCTGTTTTGTGAGGTGTTGCCACTAGGACTTGTTCAATACAGCTCCCAACATTTTTGTGTAATTGGTGTCAACCTTTTTCTCCATATTTCATCATCATCATCATGTCGCGCCGCCTGCGCGGATATCCCTGACCGTCTCTCGCCATTTCTCCCTGTCATTCATCGCCTCCGGCAGGTCTTCAGGATTACAACCCGTGTCCTCACATAGCTGCTGTATGTAGGTTCGTGCTGGTCGTCCCACTCTTGCACATCCATGAGTGGGGGTCCACAGGAGTACATCGCTTATGAGCTCGTCCTTGCTTCTCCAGCAGTGTCCTGCATGTCTGGTTCGTCGAACTTGTATAGTTTTTGTGATGGGGGGCAAGTGTCCGTATAGTTGGAGTCTCGTGGGGTGTTGTCGCCAGGACTTGTTTAATACTGCTCTCAACATTCTTGTGTAATTTCCGTCCAGCCTCCTCTCCAGCCGCTTCGTAAGCGTCCATGTGGTGCATCCATATAGCAGTATCGACACAACCGCTGCCTGGAAGAAACTGCGTTTCATTTTATCTGTTAGGTCCGACTTCCGCTGCTTGAAAAGAACTGCGTTTTATTTTATCTGACTTCCATATGACCAGTTACCAATTAATCGCTATTCCTGTTTTTGCTAGTCTCGTGTTGATTTCTTGCTCGGTTGAATAGAGACTGCTTCCGAGGTAGGTGAAATTGATTTCTAGTTTCAAAAGTCCACTTTTTAGTATGGAAATATTACCTTTTTCATTAAAGCACATGCATTCCTTCTTGTCTGCGTTGACATCGCCGCCTATGCCTGCAGCTGCTCGTTCCAGATCATGTAGCAGGGTTTCGGATTGGTTGGGTGTATTTTTCAGAAGTGCATTGTCATTGGCGTTGTCCACGTCTGTAATAGTCTGTGTGGGGTATCTTTCGTTTCTTTCCTTTGCCAGCTTGAAACCGTTTTCTATCATTAAATCTACAGACGTCCTAAGCATGTAGTATAGGCAGATAATGAACAGGTATGGAGCTAATGTATCTCTTTGCAGCACACCTGCTACAATGTCAAAGTAGACTGTGTCTCGATCCGGTGAGCAGACTTTTATTATTGTATTTTCAAATAGCATCATGACAGCTGTGACAGTTGCTTTGCGCAGGCTGTAGGAAGAAATATTTGCTCCATCTTCCTAAATTATCGTTAATATCCAATCTTTGTATTTTTTTGTTTTGTTTCATTTTTGCTTTTGTTTTGTCTTTTCCTTTTTTTTTACATCTATCATTATTATTTTACATTTACCAATCTGATGACATCATCTGTGATCTAATTTATTACACATGATAAGATTTATGATACAGCTATCATCGTTCTATACTATAAATGTACGTGGTGAATTCGGTAAGTTTCCAGACTTTTTTTGTACAGGCATATAAAATTGTCGTAGACTCTTGAAAATTCAGTATCTTATAGCTATACATCTTATGATATGACTTTCAGCTTCAAATGAACAACTACAGCTGCAATTGGAATACACCCTACTAAAGCCTGATTGTAACACCTGGTGAATTTCAAAAATGCAATCTGGACGTGAGGACACTTTAGAAGAACGATATGCAATAAAATTCTGTTTTAAACATGGAAAAAAAGCCGCAGAAACACATGGAATGCTTCAGACTGCTTTTTGAACATCTTGCATGAATC
This sequence comes from Sepioteuthis lessoniana, assembly GCA_963585895.1. Classification (NCBI taxonomy): domain Eukaryota; kingdom Metazoa; phylum Mollusca; class Cephalopoda; order Myopsida; family Loliginidae; genus Sepioteuthis; species Sepioteuthis lessoniana. Next base: position 36,434,240 of record OY757946.1, on the reverse strand, counting down.
AAGCATCAGTTTTTGAGTGGCATAAGAGATTTACGGAAGGCAGGGAGTCTGTGAGGGATGGTGAGAGGTGTGGGAGGAGTAAGGAAGTCAATACACCAGAGTTGATTGGCCAAAGGGTTAGGGTTAGGGTTACTATGTTGAGGTTTTAAGGGAGTTCAGCAAGAGAGTCCGTCGGAAGAGGCCAGCACTCTTCAAATCGGGTCAGTGGCATTTCTACCAGGACAATGCACCAGTCCACAACTCCATCCTTGCCACAGACTATTTGACCAAGATGGGCATCAACACAGTTCTTCACTCTCCCAATAGTCCAGACCGTTCTCCCTGTGACTTTTGGTTATTCCCTAAGCTCAGAGGCTGTCGTTATGAGACAATCGAGGAGATGAAAGAGGCATGACGAAGGTCAGTGACACGTTCACACAGATGGACTTCCATGAGGCGTTCCAGAAGTTGTGGGAACGGTACAACAAGTGCATTTCAGCCGGAGGAGATTACTTCGAAGGGGACTAGAGTTTCATATGTGTACTATCAATAAAAGTGCCCATACGAAAAAAATCTGGAAACTTATTTAATGATCCTCGTATATGCATAATTTACTAAACCACAAAAACGAATTAATATCTGAATGCAGACCTATCAATAAATTTATTCCATGTCATCTACCATATAAACCTATGTAAAGGCTGAGTTTGGTTTATTGTTTCATGGCAAATAAACCACATGTAAGTTATTCATATTTACCAACCCCTTCCGCTCGGGCAGGATATGACACAAGGTTTGAATTCAGAGTTTTCCTTCTCCTAGACTAGTTGCCTCACCAAGGCTGAAGAACCTAGTCTGCCCTACTATTTACCAATAGCTGGAGGGCGAATAATTGGATTCATACCTTTCCCAAGGGTATTAGTGCTATGTGAAATCAGTCTCGTCCAGGATTTGAAATGTAATTTATTCAAAGCCGAAATTTATTCATTTGTAAAGGTTCACTTTGCTTTGATTTTCTTTGCTTTATTTGTTTAACGGCGTTTAAACTTCGTATGCGTTATTAATATACCGAAATTTGAATCATTTGTAAAGGTTTAGTTTCGTTTTGTTAATCTATTTAACTGCGTATCAACTGCTTCCGGGTTATTTAATGCTGAAAATTGATTGATTTGTGAAGGTTTGGTTTGATTTATTCTTTTAACGTTATTTATATCATACATCTTCATTGATGCATCGGAATTGGTTATCAGTGATGTTTCCTTTGGGTTCATGGGGAGTTTCGGGTCTTTCAACATCAGACCCCCTCACCCAAATGACCCAGTTGGCATTGATCTAACTCCAACTCCTATCCCGGCAGCTAACCTTCACATCCACACAATAAAAAAGAAATGACCACAGAAAAGGCTCTCTATATAATTTTGCAACAGCCAATCAGAGCTAAGCTCTTTTGATGACTTCGAAATCTTTCCTTTAAAAATCGGGAGGCCACTTTTCTCTTGCTTTTCGGCCGCAATGACATCGTTATTCGGCTATTTCTTCACTCCAGTATGTATTTCTTCCTTTTTCCTTCTTTTCCCCCCACATTTTTTTTAACTTACTGAAAAAACTAAAAACTAAAAATAAAAACAAAAAATCTCTGTACATAAAAATGAATTTGCGATTAAAACAACAAACTCCTATATAAAATCGACATACGTTTAGTTTTTGTTTTAAAACTTATTTTCATTAAACACTGTACATAAATATACAATTACGAACTAAAACAGTCGCTGCGCATTACTATACGTTAAAACTTCCTTATCGAACGGTTTACGAATGAGAAAAGAAAAAAAAAAACACCTGAGTAATACGCTGGAATCTTCACAAAAACATTGTCGTTTAAAATGCTATATTTACAAAATGGCTAAAACACCTAAGATATTATTCAATGAAATGAATTGATTTCAAATGAACGCTTAAAACCTAAGACAACCACACACCTTCACACAAAAATAAATAACATACATAAAAAACAAAATATATGACTAAATAAAATCTTACAAAACGTATATATCGTTTAAAATAAGACGGCCTTTTTTTTTCTCATTCGAAAAGGAAATTTTAAAGTTGATATAGTGCTCCTTGAAAATACACCTACTCAAGCCGAGTGCCAGCTGCATTGTCTGAAGGAGGCACCCAGTGACATTGGCCTCCATGTGAATGCAGACAAAATGGAATACATATGTTTTGATCAAAAAGGAGTTGTTTCTGTACCTCTGAAGCAGCGTCTCATCTACTGAAGATGACATCACTATGTAGCTAGCGAAGGTATGGACTGCTATCGATAGGTTATCGATCATATGGAAGTCGCACACATCCTAAAAAATAAAATGCAATATCTTCCATGCAGCAGTGTCGTGTCCATACTACGATATGAATGCACCACATGGATGCTGACTAAATGTATACAGAAAAAGCTTGATGGGAACTGCACAAGAATGCTGCGAACTATATTGAACTAATCCTGGAAGCAACATCTCACAAAACAGCAGCTGTAGGACCACCTACTTCCCATTTCTAAAATTTTCCAAATAAAGCGAACATGACTCGCGGGTACCAGTTGGGGAAGTAAGGACGAACTCGTAAGCGACTTTCTCCAATGTAACCCTTCACACGGACTCGCTTGCGTTGGCTGACCATCAAGAACTTATCAACAACAGTTCTGTACCGACACAAGATGTAGGTTAGAAGACCTGCCGAAAGCGATGGATGATAGAGACGCGTCGCGAGAGAGAATCAGGGAAATCCGTGCTCGCAGTACAAAATGATGATGACGATGATGATGAGGATGGGTTATTTAATGTCGGTGTTTCATCTTTTTCTATTTCCATTGTATTTATTAAGAATTCTTTTGTTTAGTTATTTGTTTCCACAATTAAATGGTTTAATGTATTCCTAAAAAATATATATAATATTCAAGTAACCAAAAATAATCCTTACAAAATAATTATAGTTATTAAATAACAATCCTTACTAAATAATAATCCTTACTAAATAACAATCCTTACTAAATAATAATCTTCACTTAGCAATAATCCTTTCAAGCAATATTGAACAAGTCCTGGCGGCAACACCCCACAAGGCACCAACTATACGACCACTTGCCTCCCGTCACGAAAACTATACAAGTTAGACGAACCAGACACGAAGGACACTGGTGGAGAAGCAAGGACGAACTCATCAGTGATGTACTCCTATGGACCCCAGCATATGGCCGGGCAAAATCAGGACGACCAGCTCGAACATACATTCAGCAGCTCTGTGAGGATACGATATATGGCCCTGAAGACCTACCAGAGGCGATGAACGATAGGGAGAAGTGGCAAGAGAGAGTCAGGGATATCCGTGCTGGTTGCACGACATGATGATGATGATGATGATGATGATTAATATCAATGCTAAACTCACTTCTTAGATCAGTAAAAATTATTTCAAAATGATTTCTATATATTACTTTTCTTCAAAAAAGAAATTCAAATATTTTATGAATAATATGTTCAAAGAGACGAGTTCATAAGTGATGTACTCCTATGGACCTCTTCACTTGGCCGTGCAAAAGCAGAGCGGCAAGCTCGAAACTTCATACAGCAGCTCTGTAAGGATGCATGGTGTAGCCCTGGAGACCTACCAGAAGCGATGAACGATAGGGTGGGGTGTCGAGAGAGGGTCAGTGATATCCGTGTTGAGGGCACGACAAGATGATGATGTTATAATATGATGCCGGTCCATTGGTATAATGTTTAGAGTGTTCTCCTGTGGTCCGGTAGACGAAGGTTCAGTCCCAGTTCGAGTCATACTGTAATATTACAGACGGGCGATGTTGTTGAGAACGCGCGAGCAAATCGGCTGTCGTCAATCAGTAAAAATGTCACGAACTTAGCACGTGCGGGCAGAAACACCTATAGAGTTCAGGCGTGATTTTAAAATAATCACACATGAATTGTCACGTGTTTCACGATAGTTTTCACTAGTGTCACCGAACATTCTGGAACCTTCGAATTGTTCCAAAATATTTCTATATAAGAAATCAAGTCAGAAGTTTTGGGGAGTTCAAGGCAGGTTACTAAACAGGTGCGCCAGAGGTTCAGGAGACCCCGAACCGTCATAACTAGCCTGTCACGATACGATTGACAGGAGCGTGTCAACAAATCGGCTACCACGACACCCGCCGTCGCCACCAAGGAGAAGAGTGAGGGTGAACGCACGAAACGAACTATTTGAGCTGCAAACCGTTGTAGTCCAAGTGAATAAAAAACGATTACTATTTTAATTCCTTAAATTTCGGGTTTGAGTGTTTCTTTTTCTGCGTACTCATTTCTTTCAAACACAATACCAAAGACTCTAAAATTAGTACCTGAAGATTCCTTGATTAACACTCAGCATCAAGATTAAATGGACCTATCCGAGGAAAGGAGCAGCGCCGTCATTTACACCTCGGTATCATGGCAATTGAAAAGGGAGCCTTCGAGTAACCCTTGATTAACGGCTGTTTCTATCAGTTAAGAGAAACAGAAAAAATACAAATTAGAGCTCTTGGCTCTGGATTTGAACTAATTCTCATTTAAAACACTTTAAAACCAAAAAAGACTTGCCTTAATAAAATGTATATAGATTATGGAACCAGTTTCAGAAATGCAATTAACTTAAATATATTTGTTATCCAAATTTTAAATTAATTTTGATGGCATGCTTAAAGTTAAAACATGTTATGAATATGTAAAAGATGTCAATATTTCGGAGTAAATACGCAACTGCATTAATGATAAAATTAAAGAATATGTGTAAATTCATCAAAAAATTGACTAATAAAAATTCTAATAACTTTTTTACATTTTGCAAACCGTTAAAACGTAGTTACGAATGAGAAAAACCAGGATTGTCTAATAAGCAATAATTCCATCTCTCAAGAACTTAGTTGTCTAAATTTCTGAGACGAAGCTTGATGATTTTTGTCATTAAAGTTTTTCGGACAATAGTCTTCATATCTATTGTTATTTCCACAACGTTCCGGCTGACATGTCCTCCGGCCTTTTTCAAGTGTTTGTCTAACATATATACTTAATATATATGTATAAAGAGGATTTGGCATTAAATAAGCCTACAATGGTTGATATGCCATAAAACCCAACCAAATCAAATCAAATATACTTAATATATATGTATAAAGAGGATTTGGCATTAAATAACCTACAATGGTTGATATGCCATAAAACCCAACCAAATCAAATCAAATATACTTAATATATATGTATAAAGAGGATTTGTCATTAAATAACCTACAATGGTTGATATGCCATACAATCCAACCAAACCAAATCATATATACTTAATATATATGTATAAAGAGGATTTGGTATTAAATAACCTAGAATGGTTGATATGCCATAAATCCCAACCAAACCCAATCTAATGAGTCTTCGTTTTAAAGAGTTATGTTCCTTCCTGAAGAATTCTCAAGAAAAGTTCGGATAATTCTTGTAGTTGGATTATCAAACCTTATCGGCAGTATGAGATTTTCCAAACGATTGCTATGAAAAGATCAATGTGTATTTTCTTATAAATCTTTATACCTCAATGACTTTTGTCATCTATGATTCACGCTTTCTTTGAAGGAAAGCTTTGGCTCGACAACTGTTTTTGTTTGCTTTTGAGGCATTTTGGCCCAGTTCCAACTCTTAATACATACACTACTTTGTACATTTATCGTTTGCGCTTTCAAATCACACACGGAGTGAAGAAATACACAATTTGTCAGCGCACCCACTACAGTGATACTACCTACTACAATCGGTATCTACCACGTCTTAAACTGCAGCGCTCATCTAACATACGCACCTTAAACTTGCGCATACCAAAATATTGTGAATCTTTTCACTCGCCCAATTATTCTGAATACTTAGGGGCCGTCATTAAGATGTAAATCTTAATGTCGGTTTCTAAGTATTCAGACATCCTTAGCATTCCATACAATGGTTTTGGCAACTTTTCTACTATATCGTAATTAACATGACTTTCAGATGGTTCTGTTGCTTCACAAAAATCTCATTTCCTTAATACTTTTTAAAAATTTTCATGCATATCTTTTTTTGGGGGGTCACCATTTTTTTATAAGAGAGATACAAACGGATCACCAAATCTCAGCCAGACGACCAGGTCTTATAATAATCAGCAAAAAAAAAGAGAACTTGCAGAAATGTGGACTTTCCTGTCCCGGTGGACCACTGAGTGAATTTGAAAGAAAGTAAAAAAAAAAAAAAAAAGGTACCTCGACCTTGCTTGAGAATTGAAAAAGCTGTGGAACATGAAAGTGACGATAACACCAATTGCAATTGGTACTCTTCGTACAGTCACCGAAGGATTATTAAAGGGACTAGAGGACTTGGAAATAAGAAGACAAGAGGGGACCATCGAAACAACTGTATTATTAAAATCATCCAGAATACTGAGACGAGTGCTGAAGACTTGGGGAGATTTGCTGTTACTCAAACTACAGTGAGAAACCATCAGCTAACCCTGGTGTGAAAAATCTCTCAAGAGAACAAATAATAATAATAATAATAATAATTCGACCATACTAACAAATGGTATATGCACAACCCAGCACCTGTCCTAGAAAATGCCACGCATAAACTCCTATGGGACTTTAACATACAAACGGATCACCTAATCCCGACCAGAAGACCAGACTTAATAATTATCAACAAAAGAAAGAGAACTTGCAAAATAGTCGACTTTGCTGTCCCGGTTGACCACAGAATAAAACTGAAAGAATGTGAGAAGAAGGATAAGTACCTCGACCTTGCTAGGGAATAGAAAAAAAAAACTGTGGAACATGCGGGTGACAACTATACCAATTGTAATTGGTGCGTTTGGAACAGTAACTAAAGGATTACTAAAGGGACTAGAGGACTTGGAAGTTGGCAGACGAGTAGAGACCATCCAAACGACAGCATTATTGAGAACGGCCAGAATACTAAGAAGGGTCCTGGAAACTTGAGGAGACTTGCTGTCACTCAGACTCCAGGGGAAAACCATCGGCTAACGCTGATGTTAAAAGCTCTGATGAGTGAATATTAATGTATGAGGATGAGAGTGATATCAGTTGTAATTGGTACACTTGGAGCGAAACTCAAACGCTTAGTGAAAGGGATAGAGGGTTTGGAAATCGAAGGACGAGAGGATACTGTCTAAACTAGAGTATTGTTAAGATTGGACATAATTCTGAGAAGTCAGGAGACATAAAGAGACTGGTTGTCACTCAAGCTCTGCTGAAAGGCTATCAGCTAATGGAGGTGCAAAAAACTCGCAGAGAATAAGAGAACTTGGTGAATAATTATCTTTGCTGCCACAGCGGACGACAGAGTAAAAAATAAAAGTGAAAAAAGAGATAATTACCCAGACCTTGCTAGAGAACTAAAAACAATATGATGGTGACGGTGATACTCATGATAATAATCCCCCCGATAGGTCAAATAAATCTGTTTAAAGTTAATTCGTATTCAATGGAAATATTTAATATTTATAACTGTAAATTCTTTGTATTAAATAGAAGTACTCGCTTCTATATCATCATCATCATGTCGTGCAACCAGCACGGATATTCCTGACCCTCTCTCGCCACTTCTCCCTATCGTTCATCGCCTCTGGCAGGTCTTCAGGGCTACATCCCGTATTCTCACAGAGCTGCTGTATGTATGTTCGAGCTGGTCGTCCTGCTTTTGCTCGGCCATATGTGGGGGTCCATTGGAGTACATCACTTATGAGCTCGTCCCTACTTCTCCAGCAGTGTCCTACATGTCTGGTTCGTCTAACTTTGATAGTTTTCGTAATGGGAGGCTGGTGGCCTTATAGTTGGTGCTTTGTGGGGTGTTGCATCCAGGACTTGTTCAATATTGCTCGCAGCATTCTTGTGTAATTGCCTTCTAGTTTTTTCTGTTAATTAAATGTATTAAGAATGGTTACTCGAAGCTATAATTGTTTACAAAGGGTTATAATAATTTACTTGAAAGCATATAACTCTAAAAATTATTTGTAGAAAGAATACTTACTGGAAGCTTTATATTGGTTACTTCAAACCTTAAAAGAATTACAATTACTTAGGAACATTTGAAACCACGCGACTGTATGCTAATCATTTGGATTGTATAGAAATACTAGATACCATGTAACAGTAAATTATTCGTGTTAATAATAGTTAATTGAAGCTATAATTGTTTACAAAGCAGTGGGTAGAGTGTTTGCCAAAGGTCCGGGAGACCTGGGTTCAATCCCAGCTCGCGTCATACTAAAGACTTTAAAAATGATACTTCATACCTCTTTGCTTATCACTCAGCGATACAAGGTACACATCAATGGTAGCGTGGAGTAATCCAGGGAAAGGAGTTGCGCCCTCCCCTTACATCGCTGTGTAGTAGCTACTGAAAAGGGAGCTTTCTTGGTCGCCCTCGATTACCGTCACCAACTACTTACATTAAACTATTTAAGTGTGAGCAAAATATTCTAATCATTTAGACTGAATAGAAATACTAGATACCATGTTTCAGAAGAGTTTCATGAAGCTATAAGGGTTTACAAAGGATTATAAGTAGTTGCATGAAACCATTTAATTGTGTGCAAATTATTTGGATGAAGAATAGTTACTTGAAGCTAGAATTGTTTACAAAGGATTATTATTAGTTCCTTGAAAACATATAAATTTCCAGATTATTTGTATTAAGAATAGTTACTTGAAGCTATAATGGCTTACAAAGGATTATTACAACTGGTTTCATGAAAGTAATCATCTGTGAGATGGTTTCTTTAATTCCTATCGAATACTGTAAGCAATTCTTCGTATTAGTTAAGAATACTTTAAACCATCTGAGTAGAAAAGAAAACTTTTTATAAAACAACAACGGCAAAAGCATTAGTATTGCCGATTTCTGCTTCATTCTACCAAAATATTACAAAACATTCAACTCACTCTAGATATAAATCAAATAAGAATGAACTTTGTCCACAGTAACATTTGAAACATTATTTATTTATTTATTTATTTTGTCTGGTAGGGGTTAAGACTTGGTTTAAAGATTTTGTCCTTAGTCGCAGGAAATCTTTGATAGAATTTTGAGATCATAAATTAGTTGGCTTCATTTTCCTTCTTCAGTCGTTTAGAAACGGAAATTTTTTTGATGGGAAGCGAAAACATTTCAAAAGGAAAAGGGCAAAAAGAAGAAAAATAAATGTATTCAAGAAAAATAAAATAAGAGTAAAAATAAATAGATAAATAGAAAGAAAGAAAGAAGGAAAGAAAAAATAGATTGTCTACATAGTTTTAAACCGAAGAAGGGAAAAGTTTGAAGGGGAAATTTAAAATGAAATTCTAGAGATGGAAAGAAAGAGAAAAAATGAACAGAACGAAAAATGAAAGAGAGACTAAAAAAATTGATGTGAAAGAAAAGAAAAGAATCAATAGAAAGAAAGAAAGAAAGAAAAAAAGAAAGAAAGAAAGAAAGAAGGAAAGAAAAAATAGATTAATTGTCTATATAGTTTTAAACCGAAGAAGGGAAAAGTTTGAAGGGAAATATAACATGAAATTCTAGAGAAAAAAAAATCAACTGAACAAAAAATGAAATGGAGACTAAAAAAAATGATGTGAAAGAAAAGAAAAGAATCAATAGAAAGAAAGAAAGAAAGAAAGAAAGAAAGAACGAAAGAAAGAAATATATACAATAATTTAGTTCAAATCGTATTCATCATTAGAATGCTGTAGAGATTAAGATAGATAGATAGATAGATAGATAGAAACGATGATATGGAATGAATGAGGAAAAATACCCGTCAAGAGAAAGAATATAGATTGATAAAGGAAGATAGATTGATATAAAAAATAGATATATACCAAGATAGATAGATAAAACGTAGATAGATAGATAGATAGATAGATTGAAAGAATGATTAGATAGATAGATAGATGTGAACAGACTAATAGATAGATAGATAGATAGATAGATAGATTGAAAGAATGATTAGATAGATAGATAGATAGATAGATAGATATGAACAGAGTGAGATAGATAGATAGATAGATAGATAGATAGATAGATAGATAGATAGATAGATATGAACAGAGTGAGATAGATAGATAGATAGATAGATAGATAGATAGATAGATTGAAAGAATGATTAGATAGATAGATAGATAGATAGATAGATAGATAGATAGATAGATAGATAGATAGATAGAAAGAATGATTAGATAGATAGATAGATAGATAGATAGATAGATAGATAGATAGATGTGAACAGACTAATAGATAGATAGATAGATAGATAGATAGATAGATAGATAGATAGATTGAAAGAAAGAATGATTAGATAGATAGATTGAAAGAATGATTAGATAGATAGATAGATAGATAGATAGATAGATAGATAGATAGATAGATAGATATGAACAGACTAATAGATAGATAGATAGATAGATAGATAGATAGATAGATAGGAACAGACTGATAGATAGATAGATAGATAGATAGATAGATAGATAGATAGATAGATAGATAGATTGAAAGAATGATTAGATAGATAGATAGATAGATAGATTGAAAAAAATATTAGATACTTAGATAGATTGATAAAAAAAAATTAAGAGAGCAAAGAGACTCAATAATTTCAATTTACAAGGTAAGACTATGTAGCTTCATGCCTTTTAAAAGATTGTTTGCATGAAATAAACAATAAACAGTCACATCTATGAATTGAACTCTGGGAGGAAACGTGATCATGGACAAATCGTCTATTTGTTCAAATCCTTATAGCGGAACTCTCTCTCTCTCTCTCTCTGCTCACTTTATATATATATATATATATATATATATATATATATATATATATATATAGAGAGAGAGAGAGAGAGAGAGAGAGAGAGATATGAGAATGCGAGGCATTTCATACGTGCACATATGTTTATTATTCGCTTTATATATGTGTGTGTGTGTTTGTTTATGTATGTGTGTGTATGTGTGCGTGCGTATGTGTATGCGTGGGTATGTGTACTTGTGGGTGTGTGTATATGTGTGTTTATGTACACATTTATAGATATGTATGTTTACTTATATATATTCATATACATACGACTGCTGATATCTATCTTTGTTTTTATGTATTTATTTGTCGACTTATATATATATATATATATATATATATAGAGAGAGAGAGAGAGATATATTACAGAGTGAGTGAGAGACAGAAAGAGAGGAGAGAGAGAGTGGGGATGGAGAGAGAGCGAAAGAGAGAGGGAGAGAGAGATAAGCAGAATATTTATGAAGACCAAAATGGCGTAAAAGCAAATAAAATGGGAGGAAATTTTTTGAAGTGAGGAAGGAAAGAATTTGAAAAAAAAAAAGACAAACAAAAAACAAAAAGGAAATAAAAAAACAAAAAACGAAGACATCACAGGTTTTGTTATTCCATCGGTTACCTTCAAACGACTTGAAAGAAGAAACCGAATAAAGTAAAAAAAGGAAAAGAAAAAAATGAAAATAAATAAATGAAAAATTTCCACCCATAAACGAAAAAAATCCAACCGAGAGGAGGAACGCTATTTTCGTCACCACCCGCTTTAAATGTCTATCGTTTTCGACCTTACGACATCAAGGGATATATCGCGAGCTAGGATTATTTTAGCCTTGAAAAATAAAAATAAAAAATAAAAAGAAAGAACAAAGGAATAGATGAAAAGAAAAAAAAGATAAATTCATACTAGCCACCATAACGTGGAAACGTACATATTTCTGCAATTCTTCAACCCCCACAAGGAATTCAATCACTCTTGCATGTTGTCAACAAGAGATAAAAATACACTTTTGGAGTCACAGCTGAAATTTTGCTACACCAGTTTTAAGAAGTATTCGAAGGAAAAACGTTGTTCATGATGCGTATCTCTCTCTCTCTCTCTCTCTCTCTCCCTTTTTGTCTCTCTCTCTCTCTCTCACTCTCTCTCTCTTGCTATCCTATCTTGCTATCTCTGTCTGGCTCAATATATACATACATATATATATATATATATATATATATATAACCGTCTGTATATGTGTGTATGTGTTTGTGTCAGTGTGCGTGTGCATACATATATATGAAGTGGTATATATATATATATATATATATATATATATATATATGTGTGTGTGTGTGTGTGTGTGTGTGTGTGTGTGTGTGTGTGTGCGTGCGCGTGTGTGTGTGTGTGTGTGTGTGCACTTGTGTGTGTGCACTCACTTGTGTGTGTGCTTTTTTGTTATTATCTATCAATCTGGTATATATATATATATATATTTGTATGGTCTTATGTTTGTGGGTGCACGTGTCTGAGCAAGTGAGTATGTTTGTGTGTGTATTTGAGTGTTTTCATGTACATGTGCATGGACAGATATGAACGGTTATTGTCATATATATATATATATATATATATATATATATATATATATATATATAAGAAAACACACACACAGTAATATATATATATATATATATATATATATATATATATATTACTGTGTGTGTGTGTTTTCTTATTATCTATCCTATTTACCAACCCCTCCGCTCGGGCAGGATATGACACAAGGTCAATTTTTAAGCTGAGTTTAACA
>OY757946.1:36341596-36416596 GCA_963585895.1 Sepioteuthis lessoniana | reverse complement strand
TGTATCGTTCTTCTCTCTTAGTTGTGCCCCTACTTATACTTTTGTGCTAGTTTTTTTTTACGTTCAGTTAAAATGCGATTCAAACTCATAAGCAATATAGTCCTGTGGACCCATTCACATGGACGAGCAAATGCAGGACGACCAACTAGAACCCTTTATACAACAGCTCTGTGCCGATACAGTATATAGCCTTGAAGACCTCTCGGCAGCGATGGACGAAAGAGACAGGTAGCGAGAGAGGGTTTGGGAGATCTGTGCTGGCAGCACAACATGATGACGATGATGATGATTATACGATTAATCGTATCATCTTTCTCCGTTTAAATTGTACTTACAATTTTGTCAAATGTTCAATTGGTCCTTATGGCGTTGTTTTGTGCGGCTATTTGAAGAGGTTTAGTTTCTTTCGTGAGATTTCACGTTTCAGAGTCATGTCCATGTCTTCACGAGTGCTGTCTCGCCAGTTTTTCGCTTGAAATATCAATACCATTGTTTTTCTTCCCATTTCTGTTTCTTAGTTTTTATTGTTTTTAGGTGGGGTCTTATCTTATTTTTGACACTGCTATTTTTGTGTAACATATTGACCCCGGCCAAGCTGTCAAAATAGGAAATGCAACTGCGTAAATAACAGGTGCATCCGGTCGAGCAATATCAGGATATAACATTGACCGTGGACGGGTTGAATGAGTGCGATTTGTGACGCCCACCTTCAAGAAGAAGGTGGGAGTCGAATAATTATATAACTCGGTGCACAGGAAGTTCAGACGAGTTGGAGAAAGATGCAGTAGAGAAAACCAGCATCCAGCAGAGTGGGGCCCCAGGCCCCGGTTGAGCAGCCCAGAAGAACAGGAAAGAACGCTGTTATGGCCATAAGAGTTGGGGTCAATATGTTGAAGTTCTGTTTGGTCTCCAACTCCCTCTCACAGAAAAATCTTTAGTAACCCTTTCGAACCCTTTCAAATAAAGTGAGAGGTATATTTTTTCTAAAGAACTGTGTCGCTCGTCTTTATTGTATCGTCGTTATGATTCTGCATGAATATGTATATGTATTATGTGGCTATACAACATTTGGTTGTTGTAATTAGTATTTTTTGGCTCTTTTTCATGAAGTCCACGGGTCCTCGTAATGATGAATCCACACAATCTTCAATTTAGGCGAGTCCACTTCCTTGTTCTCTTTTTGCCACCGTCTGTCTGCCATTTCTAAGGAATGGTCATGGATTTTCTTTTTCCCAGTTGTCTGAGACCGATTCTTATCTATTTTAAGAATGATCTTGTGTATCTTACAAGGTGGACAGCCAAGATTTCTGCTGCGGATCTTGGATTCCAGAAGTTTTTCATTCGTCTGAGATATTCATATTTTTTCATATCCGCTTGTTTGATCATGTCTGCTTTCAATTATTCCAAATACTTGTAATTTTCCATTTCTCCAAGTTTTCTGGTTTTTCTTGATTTAGCAGTTCTATTCTTTCCGTCATTTGTCTTTTTTTCATTTTTCATCCTGAGCGTAGAACATTTTTCTATGACAAATTCCATTCCTATATCCTGGCGCTATATTCTTATTGTCAGTATCAGAGTCTTTATTCTTTTTCACTTTTTGCAAACAGCTTAATATAATCCATATAAGGTGATTAATCTTTTCTGGTGATTTTTTTAAATTTGTAAACATCCAGTTTGGCCGAGACCATTGGCTTAATGAGTAGAGACGAAGACGAAGATGCTGTTAGCTTTTATATGAAGGTTTTTTTAATGACAGCATGGAATAAAGGGTTTACGTTAATGCTGAAAGTCTCGAAGGAAGGAAAGAAGTAAGGAAACAAAATGAAGTTATGAGAGATTGGAGAAAGCATTTTAGCAGCTAAATGCCTGAGCGAAAAGTGCATTGTTAGGTTTGAGCATTATTGGATGTGCGAAGGAGATATGTTGGCCATAGTGTAGCAAAAGTCTTGTTTGCTGTTTGAGGAGAGAAACGTTGAAGTCACCGTGTTTTTGTGGTTCTGGTTGTTTCGGGGAGAAGCGTAAAGGTCTCCAGAAAATTATACCTAGTGAAGAAGTAGCTAGGTATCGGAGCTGAATTTTGCCTCGCAGTCGACATAGCCAATTTTGGGGGTGACGTAAAGTTGTTTCCGTGTGTGGCGTATTGAATTCATCTTGTTCATATTGAAGTGGGAACCCTTGGTCTAAGGAAAATAGACGCAAGGGGTCCATAAATTAGACTGCTTCTCTCATTGTGTCGATGCTGCTGCTGCTATTGAAGAGCAGACAGTAAGACATCTGCACTGAACGAAGTTGTTCAGCCAAAAAGGGTGTTTGACGGCTTCCCTAATTTGTGCTGCCCAGAAAGATGGTCCGGGTTGAATAGGACAAGTCATCCTGATTGGGTAAAATTATGCATCGACCCTAACGGTCGAATTAAGTTACGCGCCAAACAAAAATGCGAAATTCTTTCTGATACAACCTTAATCGGTTTTCGGATTTCCAACTCTTTCAAAGCCCTTTTTAAACCTTTGGGGAGCGCTCCAGTTTGGCCACTTATGATTGGTATCACCGTTACCTTCTTAGTTCTCTGATAACCTCTACATATATATATATATATATATATATATATCTTTTCGATTTCTTTTGTTTAAACTCTATGGTCCGTCGGTACTGCAAAGTTAATATGATTATGATTTTACTCCTTTGCGAGTTTTTCGCACCAGCATCAACTGATAGTCATTCACTGGAGTTTCAGTAATAACAAGTCACCTTAATTCTCCAGGACTCTTCTCAGTATTCTTCCTGATCTTAGTGGTGCTATCGTTTGAATGGTATTCATTCGTGTTTTTATCACTAATTCTTCCTGTCCTTATATCAATTCTTTGGTGACTGTATGTAATGCTCTAATTACAATTGGTATCACCGTCACTTTCATGTTTCATAGCTTTTTCAATTCTCTAGAAAGGTCCTAGTACTTATCTCTCTTTTGCCCTTCCTAAAATTTTCATCTGTGGTCTGCCGGAACGACAAAGTCCCCAATTCGGCAAGTTCTCTGGTGTTTTGTTGACCATCCAAGGTCTATTCGTCTGGCCGTGAGTAGGTGATCCGTTTGTATCTCATAATTCCAGAGAATTTTATGCCTCTTGTTCTCCAGGACGGATTCTGGGTTGTTCATATACCATTTGTTCGCATGCTCAAATTCATATTTCTTGCACAGTTCACAGTGGATCACCTTCCCCACCAAGTCGTGTCTACTCTTATATCTCTTTACGGTAATTTGCTGCATTGAGTTATCATGTGACTATTATAACTATTTTATTCATTCGAAAGTTTCTTCCCATCAGCATTAGCTGATGGTTTTCCACTTGAGTCTAAGTGACAGCAAGTTTTTTGAAATCTCCCCGAACATTCTCAGTATTCTGGCCGACCTTAATAATGCTGTAGTTTGGATGGTTCCCCCTCATCCTCTTATCTCCAACTCCTCTAGTCCCTATACCAATCCCTCAGGCTCTGTATCAAGCGCTCCAATTACTTTTGGTACCGCCCTCACTTCCACGTTCCATAGCTTTGTTAGTTCTCTAGCATGATCTTGGTACTTACCTCCTTTTTCGCTTTTCTTTAGTTTTACTCTGTGATCAGCCAGAACGGAAAAGTCCACTATTTGGCAGCTTCTCTTTTTTATGTTGACAATCGCTATGTCTGGTCATCTGGCCAAGATTAGATGATCTGTTATATTATTATTTATTCCTTGAGTGTTTTTCACATCAGCGTTTACTTTCTTTCAATCTTATTTTGTGATCAGCAGGGACAGCAAGGTCTACAATTTTGCAAGTTCTCTTTTTTTTTTCCTTTTTTTTTTCTTTTTTTTTTTTTTGGTGATTATTATGTCTGGTCGTATGGCCAAGATTAGGTAATCCGTTTGTATGTCAAAATCCCACAGAAGTTTATGCGTCTCATTATCCAGGACAGACGCTGGGTTGTGCATATACAATTTGTTCGTAAGGTCAAATTTGAATTTCTTGCACAATTCCCTGGTGATCACTTCGCCTACCCAGTCGTGTCTAGTCTTATATTTCTTTTTTGCTAATTTACTGAATTCGCTGATTATCTCATTGATCGTTTCGTCTCTATAATCACATAAACTACATTTGTAGTTTGGTTACATCTTATCTGTTTTTGCTTTGATATGATTGGTTTTATATCGTTGTTTGTGCTGCTATTAAGAGAGACTCAGATTCTCTCTTAAGATTTCTCTTAGCTATGTCCATGTTTTCTCGTGTGAGATGTTGCTTAATAATCACTTAAAATGTCTGTAGAGCTGTTTTTCTTACCATTTTTGTTTTCTAGTTATTGTCGTTCTATTGGTCCTCGTGTTGTCAGTATTGTTTCTAGTGGCTGTAATAAGTCTTTCTCCACACTTTTCTCGGTCGTCTTCGAGTATTTATATCAATGGGATAACACTGTCTTCAATACTGGAAAATACCCTTCCTCCTTTTTTTCTTGACACATATAGTCTGTCAACGCCATCTTTAGGATGAAATGCCTTATGCAGAGTTATTACTTTTCTTGTTTTTTGGTCCATTCGCTTAAATTCTTCTCTGGTCCACTTCAAGAACGGTCCTGAATATCTAACGAGGGTTACAGCTTAGTTATTAATTCCTTTGATAAGGTTTCTGATACATAGTTTTTTCTCGGTTCTGCTGTGATACTCTTTCTTTATTTTTTTCTTTCATCTCCACTTGTTTGATGGTGTCAGCCTTCAAAATGCCCAAGTATTTGTAGGTTTCATTTTCTCTGAGCTTTCTAATCTTGTCTTGATTTGGGAGTTCCATTCCATCCATCCAATGTCGTTTGCCACTTTTCGTCACTAGCATGGTACATTTTTCTATGCCAGATTCCATTCTTATGTCCTGACTGTGTATTCTAACTGTGTGTGTTAGAGTTTCCAGTTCTTCTTCATTTTTTGATAATAGTTTGATGTCATCCATGCACATTAGGTGTTTGATCTTTTCTATTAGATTTGTATTTATTAGGTTGTATCTGGCTGTGCATTTTAGTGTGTGGTTATGTGGCATCATGGCAATTATGAATAGTTACGGTGATAGTGCATCTCCTCTTTGGATCTTTGTATCAGCTAAGCTTCTTCCTCCTGCTGTCAATTATACTCTCCAAGTTTTCTTGTTGCTCTCAATAAAGTTTATGACTTCATTTGATATTTTGTACATTTTGAGACAGTTTATTATCCAGCTTTGCAGTCCATATAATACGCATTTTGTAATCAATCTAGGCCATAACTAGATTTTTCCATCTGGTATTACTCTTGCTGATCAATTTAGAGTATCTCTCCAGAGCCTCTGAATCCTTTGTGGCATCTTTTCTATTCCTCAGGGAACAATCCACGGCATGTTTGCGAGTAGTAAATCTCTTTTCCTTTTTTTTTTTTTTTGTACTATTAATATTTTCTACATCATCGGTAAGCAGGTTATGGTTCAGGAGTTGTTTGGGTCGGTTCCTTTGAGGGTGCTTTCTGGATCACTTTGTTATTTCCTTTGGTCATCTATTCGGGTACGTGTGTTCCTTATAAGCATCTGTTTATTTCTAGTGCCCGTGGTGTAATGGTTATCGTCGTAGGAAATGGACACGGTGACACAAGTTCAAATCCAGGACGAAACTAATTGCATTTCACATAGCATTAATACCCTTGGGAAAGGTATGAATCCAATTATTTTCCCTCCAGCTATGGGTAAATAGTAGGGCAGACGAGGTTCTTTAGCCTTTTTGAGGCAACTAGTCTAGCAAAAGGAAAACTCTGAATTATCCAAGCTAGACGAACCAGACATGCCGGACACTGCTGGAGAAGCAAGGACTATCTCGTAAGTGATGTACTCCTGTGGACCCCCGCATATGGAGAAGGAAAATTCTGAATTCAAACCTGTTAAACTCCGCTTAAAAAATCGAACTTGTGTCCTATCCTCCCCTAGCGAAATAGGATCTGTTTATTTCTAACGCTAGTCTGTCCTTCATGGAGGTGAATTTCTTGAACTAGTATCTGTGTATTCCATCGTGACCTGGAGTTTTCCAATTTGATTTTTTTTGTGTTGTTTTGAGTAAAGCTATTTCGACTTTCGGACCTTCTTCGAGTCTTACTAATTCTTTTATCGTATTTTTTGTGAGTAATCCACATCATCTTAAAGTGATCGTCTTTTACAGAAGTCCAAGTTTTTGAAATATTAAAGAAAAAGAAACAATAATATTAGAAATAAAAAACACCATTATTATTAGAAATCAAATACACCAAGAAATTATAACAGATAAAGTTTATAGATAAAACTTTGCCAGTTTTTTATTTGTTTATAATAAAGTTAGGAGGTGCCCGTGGTGTAATGGTTATCGTTGTAGAAAATGGACACGGCGACACGAGTTCAAATCCTGGACGAGACTGATTGCATTTCACATAGCACTGATACCCTTGGGAAAGGTATAAATCCAACTACTCTCCCTCCAACTATGGGTAACTAGTAGGGCAGACTGGGTTCTTCAACCTTGGTGAGGCAACTAGTGTAGGAGAAGAAAAACTCTGAATTGAAACCTGTTAAACTCCGCTTAAAATTGACCTTGTGTCATACCCTGCCCGAGCGGAAGGATTGGTAAATATGATAATAAAGTTAAGTTGGCAAACTTAGTCGATGGTGACCCAAAGGCTTCCTTTTCAATCGCTACTACACCAAGATGTAGGGGGGTGTTCTTCCTTCCCTGGATTGCTCCACCCTACCCTTGATCCCCACCTAATGATGATGTGTGTTAAGTAAGCCGGCATCAAATACCATTTTTTAGTCTTTGGTATGACTCGACCTGGAATTGAACCCCGGTCTCTCAGACCTTTGGCGAACACTCTACTCATTAGGACAATGGTCTTGCTTAACAATTAGCATTATAAGGTAATGATTGAGTGTAAAATGGATCCAGGGAGGAAGTATCGCCCGTGTGTAGTAGTTATTGAAAAGGGAGCCTTCGGTTCACCTTGGATTAACTTTGTTTATAATACTTGTTTGTATCATTGTATAATATCAAGTATATCTATAAAATACAAATAATTTGCATACAGTCGTATAGTTTCAAGTATTCAAATCTAATACTAATAATTTATGCACATTTATACGGTTTGAATTTACAACCACTTTTTAATAATAATCATTGTTTATACACAATTATATGGCTTCACTTATTCCTATCTACCACAAATACTAATATTTGTCTAGAAGATCTATTTAAACTATGTTGCGTAGCCATATACACGAATATGGCCATGTGCAAAATAGACATGTAATGTTCATTACTATAGAACATATAAAGAACAGAAATCTCAAAAACACGTAACTACTTCTTGTTCAGGTACGAAACCTTTTTATTAACTTTGAGTTAAAGGTTTCGACGTAAGGAGGAGAGACACATTCTTCTATGCTGTCTTATTCATTTGGCCCCCAACTCGAGCGGCCCCCCATAGGGCGCAAACTCGCCTCGCGAACTGCGACCTCCAAAATCGATCCTTCTCGTTTGGCGTCTAAAACCCGACTCTTATTTTCTTCAAATTCTCACACAAACTTCCGCGTGCTTCCGGTGCGTGATGTCACCCGCACCTTGTCACCCAGTATCGTCTCGGACTGTTATGACATCTGAGTGACACCTCCATCCGCTCACGCGCACCCGCGTTAACACCTGCTTCAATCTTACACCCAACCAACCCATGTGTTGAGCCGAAAGGTTCTCAGCCTAACAAAACTCAAGTCATGAACCGAAATCCCTCGGCTATTTCATAACAAGCTACACATGGTACCCTCTTATATATTACTATTATTTGTTTTGGGGACCTGGGCTTAATGTTTATAAAGGAGTACTGTAACATATTGACCTCCGACCTAGCCGTCGATCAAGGAACATGTGCATCCAGTCGAAGATATCAGGGTATAACCTTGACTGTGGACGGGTTTAATTGGGTGCAGATGTGACACCCACAAGAAGCAGGTGGATGTCAAATAATTATATAACCCGGTGCGACAGACAGGTTCATTTAGTTGGAGTCAGTTAGCTGGA
Source organism: Sepioteuthis lessoniana (assembly GCA_963585895.1). Lineage (NCBI taxonomy): Eukaryota > Metazoa > Mollusca > Cephalopoda > Myopsida > Loliginidae > Sepioteuthis > Sepioteuthis lessoniana. Next base: position 36,408,526 of record OY757946.1, on the reverse strand, counting down.
TATAAGATGCTGTAGAGAGAACCAGCACCCAGCAGAGAGCTATGGGCCCTCAGGACCCCCCATTGAGCAGCCCAGCAGAACGAGAAAGAACTGCTGCTAAAGACAAAGGAACTGGGGGTTAATATGTTGAAGTTTTTGGATATGTGCCCGTGGTGTAATGGTTATCCTCGCAGGATATGGACACGGCGACACGAGTTCAAATCCTGGACGAGACTGACTGCATTTCACATAGCACTAATACCCTTGGGAAAGGTATGAATCCAATTATTCTCCCTCCAGCTATAGGTAAATAGTAGGACAGACTTGGTTCTTCAGCCTTAGTGAGGCAGCTAGTCTAGGAGAAGGAAAACTCTGAATTGAAACCTGTTAAACTCCGCTTAAAAAATTGACCTTGTGTCATATCCTGCCCGAGCGGAGGGGTTGGTAAATATGATATGTTGAAGTTTGTTCAGTCTCCAACTCACCTCTCACTCATAACCCTTTCGTAACCCTTTCACAACCATTTTGAATAAAGTGTGAAAGGTATATTTTTCTAAAGACCTGTGTCCGTTCGTCATTATTGTTGATTTTGTTTCCGCATGCACCTGTATATGTTACAGTACTTCAAAACTGGAGTGTTACCACTGAATGCAGATTATATCACACCTTGTGCATTTAGAGGTAGGAGATTAAATACATACATATCCTTTTATATGTATACCTTGATGGTAAACGCATGGCCAGGTGCGGCAATCTTTTCCCATATAACTGAATTACCTCCCTTGGCGATCGTCATAGCAAAAAAAAAAAAAAAGACAAACCACAAACAAGTTGGGAAAGTCATTATCAATCTTTTCAACGGAGTTATCGTTATTGCATTTAAATGTAGCAGGATAAATTATGCCCCTTTTTTTCGCGGCAGGTGGGAAATCTAACATGTAAGATATTATTTAGGAAATAACAATAAAGATGAACACAATAGTCCGAAAACCCTTAATGATAAAAATCATTAAAGAAACTGAGTCTTTGTCAGTTAGATTACATCTCAGGTGGAGAATTCAAAATGTTATGTGACAATCACCTTTTTTAAATTACCAGCGTGGAGATTAATATAAATTTGCTTTGGTAATGATTGTGACCACACGGAATTTATATAGATTTATATAAATTTCTGTGATATAAACAACCAGGAAAAACATCTCATGGAATATATATATATATATATATATATATATATATATGGACTGCCTGGTTATAAATAATAGTATAGAAATAGTCCTTATTGTGATAGTGATGATATTGGTTTGGTCTCTGTTTAATGGCATATCAACCTTCGTAGGTTATTTAATGCCAAAGCAATCCTTTTAGAACAGTACATATACTATTTGTATACTTAATAGATATTCTAATTCGGAGGTTCATTTTAGTACATAGTTTTAATAGAAAACTATCCCCCATTTTATATTAAATAAAGACTACTATATTTGTATAAAGAGACCCACTCGGAGAAGAAAATATAGGGGGGTGTCCTTGTGGTGTAATAGTTAAAGCGATGGACTGCGGAATCGTAGTAAACGAGTTCGTATTCCAGTCGCGCTATTACGTTCACTTTCGGGCAAATACGCTTGGAAAATGTATGAACCCCAGCTATGGGTTAAATAGTACCACTACTGTTCTTCTAGGAGAATGGCTTTAGCAATAAATAACCTACAAATGTTGATATGCCATTAAGCAAACAAACCAAACCAAAGAAAATATAGAGCATTTGGTTTAGTTTAGTTTCTTTGTTCAATGGCATAACTTTTGTGGGTTATTCAATGCCAAGGTACCCTTGTTGAAGAACAGCATGGGAACTATATAACCCATTGCTAGTAGGATAAGGGGGGTTTACTGGAGCATCATAATGGCATTCTAAAGGATTTTTAGGATATTATAAAGTGGGGGATCATTTTAGTACTCAGATATTATAGAAAAAGGATCCCCTACTTTATATCAGAATAAATATCTCACTGAAATATTTACATGGACTGCTTGACTTTATTTAGTAGCATAGGAAATATTTCTAACTGTGATGATGACTATTTGGTTGGTTTGGTAATTTTATTTAATGGCATTTTTAGCTTTGTGGGTTATTTAATACCAAAGTCATCCTAACAGAAAAGTAGAGGTACTACATAACAGTTAGGTCGAAGGAATAAGGGGATTCATACCTTTCCAAGGGTATTTGCCCGAAAATGAAGATGATTGCGAGACTGGGGTTCGAACTCGCTTACTAGGATGTTGCAGTCCAACACTTTAGCCAGTTTGCCACGGGAATCCCCCGACCCTTGAAAATATGACTTTGGAAGAGTGCGAAGTTGATAGACTCTTTCAGTCATGCTCTATCAATAATCCCTCTGTCGTTAACACCACAGTAGCACTCAAACCACAGAAACATGTCACATGTATATCATCCGATGTGAAATCTATAGCCAAATCGACTACACCATTAGTCAACAAGGCCTAAATACCTAAATAAATATATAAGTAAATAAAATTGTGACGTAATCTTGCTGGTAGATATTAACACGAGACATTCTTTACGAGCTGTACATAAGGCGATACCAAGAGTGGAATAAGAAAATTGAACAAATCTCCAAAGACGTTGACAGGCAGATGGATGAGGTAAATACCAAGAGTTTTGAGATTGGAAGATATGTTGAACAATTACTGATGAGTTCTTGAACAGGTTGAAAAGACTGCTAATAAAGTCACATAAAAACTAGTAGGATTTAAAATAAGATGAACATATACGAAAGGAATTGAGACAGATAGCAAGCTACCTTGCTAGATAGATATCAACAAACTGGGATCGAGTGTATATATATATATATATATATATATATATATATATATATATATATATTATTCAGTCCAGTTAAATCGGAGTCGCGAATAATTCCCTCAGGACAAAAAATCATTCAACTATGAACATTTAAATTTTCCTGATCAAGAGCTCAATGTAACTGACATCACATTGCTGATTTAATAAAAAAAAAAAAGAAAAAATACAAATAATGATATACCATTTATTCCTATGTCTCCATGTATCTATTAATTCACATCTGTGGTTGAATTAAAAAAAAAAAAAATGAAAAAATACAAATGATGATATACCCACACCCTGAAAAATTATTAAATCTGCAGTGTGAATTAATAGCTAGAGGTAGACATTGGAATAAATTTAAACTATAGATAAATTATCATAGATAATGTTTAATTAACCAAAACATAGGATTAATTTGAGATTTGAGGTGAAATGAATAAAATAAAATAAAACAAAAAGATGAGAAAATACCATATGATGAAGGGTGACTGAATTAATAGGCACGAATATAAATTTTGAATTAAAAATTTTAATCTAAAATTTTGAAATTAATTTAAGATAAGTATTACTGTATCCTTACGTAAGATTATTAAGGAATGTTGTTCTTCCCTAAATTATTATTAAATCTAGAGTTTTAAGTTGAAATGTATTTAGAATTTGAAAATTAAAAAAAGTAATTTACTATAATTCCAACCGGTAATACAAACTAAAAACCGGAAGTAGGCTAAATGGGGGGGGGACTCTTCACCCCTCTTCTACTCCATCCCACCTTTCCTTCTTGGGTCTATTCTGAATTATTTTATCCATTAGATCTGAAGAGGCCCTGCTATTTTTAGTGTTATTTATTCATATCAATACCCTTAACTGGATGGAAATAAATTTATAATCCTAATGTGACCGGTTTTTTTTTCTTAAAGAATATACATATATATATATATATATATATATAAGATGTTTATCGTTCTTACAAGGTCAGTTGGAGAGTTGATGGAGGACCAGATGTTCAGCATTTTTAGACAGTTCTCAATATCAATGATGGAGCATTTACACACATACACACACGCATATATATATATATATATATATATATATATATATATATATATATATAATACATCTGTAACGTCGGGTTTCTTGCATTGGTCCGTAATATCACAGTGGGGGTCATTTGTGTGCATTTGTGCCTAAGTTTGTGTGCTATTGAATGTTAGTAAGTTTGTGCATGTACAGCTGCTCGTGCGTATATATATATATATATATATATATATATAAATATTTGCGTATAGACTTGCATGCATCTATATATGTGTGTGTATGTGTGTGTGCGCATATATATGTATGTGTATATACATGTGTATATATATGTATGTGTATATATATGTATGTTGATATATTTATATGTTGATATATATATGTGTGTGTGTCTGTGTGCATATATATATATATATATATATGTGCGCACGCGCGTGTGTCCGTGCGTGTGCGAGAAAGGGAGAGAGAAAGAAAGTGGGAGAGAAGGAATGAAATGAATCGGACAGAATATGCGCAGAAAAAGGAAACAAACGAAATATTGGTGTTGTTTGTTGATGTATTCCTTGTTTGTTTTGTTTATATTTTTATGCCAACTCGTTTCGATTTTATTTTTTTTTTAATACAAAATCATTGTATTAAAATTATTTAAAGTGTATTGTTATTTCATTTCTCACACTTAAAATAATTTCAATAGAATGCTTTTTGTATTTAAAAAAAAATTTAGTCGAAACGCGTTGGAATAAAAATATAAATCAACCAAATATTAAATAAATCATCAAACTATGCCAATATATATCTTTCGTTCATTTCCTTTTTCTACATATATATATATATATATATATATATATATATATATACTAAGGCCTCCACGAGAAGCAGGACGCAACTCAAAATCAATTCTAAGAGGAGTTTAACAGGTTTGAATCCAGAGTTTTCCTTCTACCAGACAGGTTGCCATACTTCGGTTAAACAGCTTATTCTGCCCAACCATTTATCCAAGTTGGAGAGATGAAAGTTGGATTCATATCTTTATCCAAGATATAAGTGCTTTGCGAAATGTAAACAGTAACCTACAGGATTGGAACTCAGGTTAACATTAAACATTATGCCACGACATTAAACATTATACGACATTAAACGTTATGCCACGAACACCTCTTATATATATATATGTGTGTGTGTGTGTGTGTGTGTAGAAAAACTGATAACAACGATCCAAGTGGAAGGAATGATTTATTAATGGGTCGACACTATAGCGTTTCGGTTCTACTGAACCATCATCAGGACCATGAGGGGTGATATTAATAATTTTAAGTTAACGATGGAGGATTAGAAATGTGAAATACAAAAACCTAGGGGAAAATATGAATAGTAAGAAAAAGTTAGCCGTTTAACTGGCAAATCAGCGTTTGATATTTAAATTACGTCATTTGACTTATTAGAAATATTGTATAGAATTTATGTACGTTTGTTTAACGAGAAAGATTTCGAGACAGAAGGAAGAAAAGAAAGAAAGAACAAAAGAAGAATAAAAAGCATGGAAATTATGAGATATACGGAAAATATTAACAAAGGATGGAATATATTGTAGCTATTTAAAATGTGTTTGCTTAAGTAAGGAGAAATATTATAAAAGCCAGGACGAGTATTTAGGGAACTAAGGAATGAGATAGCGGCGGCTTCGAAAATTCGTCTGAGATTTTTATTATGGATGTAATTGAGCATCTTAGCAGAGTTGAAGTCAATGTTATGATTATGTTGAGAAATGTGTAGGAGTAATGCGTTGTTTGAGTTGCCAATTCTTATGTCTCTTTTGTGCTCTTTCAAACGATTATGAAGGTTTCGGGATGTTTCACCGATGCATTTTAGTTTACAATCCTTACAAGGTATGCAATAAACTAAATTGTAATATATGTAAACAGAATTTGGCATTACGTAACCCACCATGGTTGATATGTTATCAAACCAAATTATACCTCTTCGTTACCATTACACTGATTAATCAAAAACTGACCTTGTGTCACATCCTGCTCATGGAGAGGGGTTGGGTAAATATTTACCATTACCCCTAGGTTTATTCTGATAATTATCATGGTGATACAACATATGGTTTATCTGATAATATTGCAGACTGATACTTCTGGAGACATTGTAGCAGACTTTTTATAGAAAATAAACCAACGCACTTACTTTTATTGTCAAAGAAACTCCATAAAAGTATTTTATTCCATCTTGAGTTTCAGCCCACCGTTGAAATCCTTATATAACAATATTTGAAATTAATGAAATTGATGTTTTTTTTATTCAACACAGTTTTCAAATAAAAATATAAGTATAACTAATCTCAAAAATGGAGAATCTGAAAGATTGTCTCAAAATTATTTCTGACCTTTTTGAATTTCATTTAATGTTGAAATATAACAATTGCAATATTCAAATGCAATGGAAATGCAGTTATTTCAGAAATGTCTTTTGCCATTAAATATTAAATACTTTCTACATTGCCAATTTCCAAAATGAACATCGCCAAAAACCTATTTCCTGACATCTTCAGTTGCTTTAAAATGTTGAAAATTCACAATTACGATATTTCACTTTTATTGAATTCCTGTTATTTTACAATCAAATAACAAGTTGATTCTGCATCACAAAGTTCAAAATTCATGATTGCTACAAATTTATTTACTTTCATACGGAGCCTAATCAAAACACTGAAATTTCCTATTCCCAAAATTTCAATTTGATGGAAACACTGAACATTTTTGCATGAATTTCACAATTAAATAAATAAGCATGACGACCAGCACGAACATACATACAGCAGCTACGTGAGAATACGGGATGTAGCCCTGAAGACTTGCCAGATGCGAAGAACGATAGGGAGAAGTGGCGAGAGAGGGTCAGGGATATCCGTACCTGTGGCACGTCATGATGATGATGATGACATTGTGTATAACCAATTTTAAAATTCAAAATTGCCACAAATGTATTCCCTTTCTTCTCAAATTTCATTAAAATGTTGAAATTTTTCAGTCATAAAATTCCAGTTAAATGAAAACTTTGTTATTTTACGAGAGATTTTACTATTTGTTTTATAGTTGCTCGTACCACGTGACTTCCGGTATCTCAGAAGTATAAAAGACACCGTGTTTCTGAAGCCCGCAGAATCAGAAGCAGAAGCAGAAAGAGAGCTCTTAAAGTACGTCGGTCAGTTGTAAGACCAACAGTGGACGTAACACCAACAGCGCGAGACTTATAATATTTGTCAGACTGTACCACTTGAGTTGATAAATAATGAACTCTATTTCACTGTTTATTTTTATCCTTATCCTGATACAACACTATGAAATACTAAGTCTTTTCTCCTTAGTAAAATACTTTTAACAGGTGTTTGCAATAAAATAATAAATACTTTGTACAGCATCAATCTTAATATTCGGTTGGTTGGTTGGTTGTGTTTTATAGCATATCAACCTTTGTAGGTTATTTAACGCCAGATCCATTTTTAGGTACATATTTCTATTTCAAACTATTCAGTTTATTTAAGCAGTTATATATAACAATTCAGTTTAGTGTATGTACAGTTTCAATGTCAAAAAACATGCTAAACTGATTTATTTGAAATTGAAATAAGCTTGCAGTTTAAATGTAAGTACGGTTTGTAAAAAAAATTCTATTTCAAGCAATTCAGTTTAGCATACGTATGCCGTTAGTTCTATTTAACCAATATCTAGGGCCCTATCAGGTGCTACCACGCCGGGCCAGAGTGGACCTGGGAGCCATGGTTATAAAAGGGTACCCCGCATTCCTCAAAGCTCCAGCAACACTGGAACATCACCATCAGATTGTTTAGTGTCATATTCTGGAGACTCGTTGGGGTTGGGGAGTCTTACCCCTCTGCAGAGAAACTATCGGTGTATTCTACTGCCCCAGCCGACTGGGCAAAATCTTAATATTCAAGGTTGCCCATAATGTAGTTTCTGTTAATTTGAGCATCATCAAAATGTTAAAATTTCATAAGCATTACATTTTACTTTCGTATCGGCTCATTGGCACGGTGGGTAGAAAGTTCGCTAATGGTCCGGCTGACCTGGGTTCAATCCTAGGTCACGTCATATCAAAGACTTTAAAAATGGTACTTTATACCTCCTGGTTTAATACTCAGCAATATAAGATACGTATCAAGGGTAAAGTGACGCAATCTTGGCAAAGTAGTAGCACCCTCCCCAATACCTTGGTGTAGTAGCTATTGAAAAGGGAGCCTTCCGGTCGCCTTCGACTACGTTCGCCAACTTTATTTGTACTTATATCTTACTTAAATATGGTTGGTATGCCATTCAACAAAGAAACCAAACCAAACCAACAATTGACTGATTTTTAGATGAAATTATTTCTGTTACAGAGTAATAAACCAAACTATAGGCCTAGTCGGTAGATTAGTCACCAATAACCGGGGGACCTGAATCCAATCCCAGGTTACACCAAAGACTTTTTAAAAGGCCCTTGATACCTTCTTGCTTAACATTCAGCAATATAATGTACACATCAAGAGTAAAGTGGAGCCATGCGGGAGTATTGCCCTCTCCTACACCTCTGTGTAGTAGCTATTGAAAAGGGAGCCTTCCGTTCGCCCTCGACTACGGTCACTAACTTTAATTTTATTTATATCTTACTTCAATGAAATTTTTATCATCGGATTTTGCAATCATATATTCAAACCATTTTCCATAACTAATTTCTAAATCGAAAATTGTTGCAAATATATTTCCCGCCTTCTTATATTTCACAAAAATTCATTTTTTATTAAGAAGCTCAAAAATCAAGATGGCCACAAATGTATGTCCTGTCTTCTTAAATTTCTTAAAAATGTTAAAATTTCCTGATCTAAATATTTCAATTAAATGGAAAAACTGCTATTTGAAGAGAAAATTCATAATTAAATTATAAATTTATTCTCTATTAAGATGTTCAAAAATCAAGTTGGCCACAAATTTATGTCTTGTCTTCTTAAATTTCTTAAAAATGCCGAAATTTCTCAACCATTAAATTTCACTTTAATTAAAACATTTATTTAAAAAGGATTTTACTATAAAATATTAAAACCATTCACCATTGACATTTTCTAAATTTAAGATAACCACAAATATATTTCTCATTCGTCAAATTGCTGAAATGCCCAGCTCATATTTCAGTTTAAGGAAAACACTGTTATTTGTAAATAAATTTCACAATTAAATTTTAAATCTATTCTGTATCGATAATTTCAAAAATAAAGATTGGCACGAATGTATTTCTTGTTTTTTTCTAAGTTTCATAATAATCACAATTTAAAAGAAAAAATTGAAATCTAAGATAAATTTTAAAATTAGATATTAAGTACTTTCTGCATAGCAACTTACAAGAATGTATAACTAAACAAAGCCCCCCAAAAAAACATATTTCATGTTACATTAAGTTTCATCGCAATGTCGAAGTTTTACAATCACATTCAATGGCGGTTGACGATTAAATAATAATTCCTTTCTACAATTTACAAATTAAAAATGGCCGCAAATTAATTTCATCTCATTTTGAATTTAAGGAAAATGATGAAATTTCCCAGAAAGAATATTTTAATGTTATAGAAACACTTTTTTTCTGAGATTTTACAATTAAATAAGTCCTTTAAGTTTCATCAAATTCAAAATTTATTTTGACATTGGTTTTCAAATTAGATTTATTTTAACATTCGTTTTTGAATTAAATAACCTGTTGTTTTTCTATTGCTAATAGATAAAATCGATATACCATGAAACTGCCACAAAAGTATGTCATCATCAATTTAATCATAATTTTGAAATTTCAAAATCATAAAAGCTGAATTTAATAAAACCGAGATGATTTTATAAGTGATTTTCAAATTAAGTGTTTTGTCTTTCCTTCATTTTTAACTTTAAACGTATTAGCCAAAATACCGTCACAGAAAGATTCCACTTCTGATCATTGTTGGAACTTTGCAGGAATGAACTAATTTTGGAATAAGCGTTACCAACGCAAAAATTACAACCCCCCCAAAAAACAAACAAAATTGAAAATGCAGTATAATCTATCTATCTATCTATCTATCTATCTATCTATTATGACTGAAGTTATAAATAACAACATTGAAAATTCAGAGATGGAACAATATGTTTATTAATTTTGTATGATCAGTCAAAGTGGACCGTTTGGTTTGGTTTCATTTGGATTTATGGCACATCAACCATTGTTGGTTATTTAATGCCAAATCCATCTCTATACATATAAACAGTTCTATATCAAACAATTCAGTTCATCATAAGTACACAATTGAAATATGAAAAAAGTTAAATCGTTCTAAGTATTGCTATGTATCACTAAGAATTCAATTAAACATTCAGCCATTTATTTACACACAGTTAAATGTCAAAAGAGTTCTTTTTCAGACAATTCAGTTTAGTATAAGTATACAGTTCTATCTGACCAATAGATAGGAACCTATCAGGTGTTACCACTCCAGGCGACATTGGACCTTGGAGTGATGGCAATAAAGGGGTACTCCGCATTCCCCATAGCCCCAGAATTGCTGAAGCCTCATCATCAGATTATTTATCGTCATATCAGGATACTCATAGGGGAATTCTTAAACTTCTGCAGAGATGCAGTTGGTGTATTTTGCAGCCCCAATCAACAGGGCCACAACGCGTGTGGTAATAATTTACTGTCAGCAAGACTATTAGTAAGCAATTTGACATTAAACTAGGACCGTTCACTCAAGAAGAACTCGACTCGGTTCTAAGAAAAATTAAAAATTGGAAAGCTACAGGGCTGGACGAGATTCCCCCGATGTATGGAAGACCAGACAATTCGACGACATACTGCTCAGACACTGCAACGCAGTCTATAACCAAAATCCGATAGACAGATGGATGAAGGGATGCATACTCCCCTTCCCTAAAAAGGGTGACCTCGGATTAGCCAAGAACTACCGAGACATAACACTTACATCCATAGCAGCCAAAATTTACAATGCCCTACTAGGAGACCGCATAGAACCCAAAATCGACAACATCCTTAGGAAAAACCAAAATGTCTTCCGAAGAAATAGATCCACGACCTCACAAATATTGACCATCCGTAGAATCTTTGAAGGTGTACGGGCAAAAAACCTACAAGCGACATTGCTATTTGTCGACTTTACCAAGGCCTTCGATTTCATTCACAGAGGAAAGATGGAACAAAACCTACTAGCATACGGCCTACCTAAAGAAACCATAGCAGCAATAACGATTCTTTATAGAAACACCAAAGTGAAAGTACGTTCACCAGATGGAGACACAGAATACTTCGACATTGTTGCAGGAATACTACAAGGAGACACGCAAGCTCCATACCTCTTTATCATCTGTCTAGACTACGTGGTTAGAACATCGATTGATAAAATCAGAGAAAACGGCTTCGAGCTGACAAAGAAAAGAAGCAGAAGGTACCCCGCAAAAACAATTACCGACGCCGACTCCACCGATGATATAGCGATACTGGCAAATACACCCAACCAAGCCGAAACACTACTGCATAGTTTGGAACGAGCAGCCGCAGGCATAGGCCTCCATGTCAATGCACACAAAATGGAATATATGTGCTATAATCAAACAGGTGATATCTCCACACTAGACGGAACCCCTCTTAAACAAGTAGACAAATTCACTTACCTAGGAAGCAGCGTCTCATCAACCAAAAAGGACATCAACACGCGGTTAACGAAGGCATGGACGGCTATCTATAAGCTATCGATCAAATGGAAATCAAACCAGACCGATAAAATGAAACGCAGTTTCTTCCAGGCAGCGGTTGTTCGATACTGCTGTGCGGATGCACTACTTGGATGCAAACAAAACGGCTGGAGAAGAAGCTAGACGGCAATTACACAAGAATGTTGCGAGCAATATTGAATAATTCCTGGCGGCAACACCCCACAATGCATCAACTATACGGCCACCTACCTCCCATAAAAAAAACTATCCAAGCTAGACGATCCAGGCACGCAGGACACTGCTGTAGAAGCAGAGACGAGCTCATAAGTGATGTACTCCTATGGACCACCGCATATAGCCGAGCAAAAGCAGGACGACCAGCTCGAACATACATACAACAGCTATGTGAGGATACGGGATGTAGCCATGAAGACCTGCCCGAGGCGATGAACGATAGGGAAAAGCCGCGAGAGAGGGTCAGGGATATCCGTGCTGGCGGCACGACATGATGATGATGATGTTTAGTTCATGAGTAAAGTTAAGAATTGAATTTTTTTGGAAAATGTCTTGTATTATGTTGATTTTAATAATATCATTAGCAAGAACAAGATTATCATTAGCATAAGATGTCCTCCGTGATACTAACAATAATAATAATAATAACTTCACTATGTAACGTAATGGCCAAGGGATTTCGGTTCATGCCTTTGAGTTTTGTTAGGTTGAGAACCTTTCGGCTCAGCACATGGGTTAGTTAGCTGCAGCATTGAGGCAGGTGTTAACGCGGGCGGGTGGAGGTGTCACTCAGATGTCACAATAGTCCGCGACGAAACGGGTGAAGGAGTGCGAGTGACGTCACGCACCGGAAGCGCGCAGAGGTTTATGGAGAATTGAAAGAAAGTTAGGCAGTTGAATACTAGACGCCAAACGAGGAGGATCGACCTTTGAAGCTCGCCGACGCGATGCGAACTTGCGCCTTATGGGGTCTGCTCGAGATGGGAGCCAAATGAAGAAGACAGCATAGAAGACTGTGTCTCTCCTTCTTATGTCGAAACCTTTAACTCAAAGTTAATAAAAAGGTTTCGTACCCGAACAACAAGTCGTTACGTGTTTTCGAATTTCGAAATTCCTATGTTCTTTATATGTTCTATCGTTATGAACATTATATGTCTATTTCGCACATGGCGTTAATTGTGGGAATGTAACAACTACTTCTACTCACACAAAAAAAAAACAACACTAATAGCAAATCCTGTACCCTCAACTTTAAAACTGAATGCCCCTTCCTATACATATATATATATATATATATATATATATATATATATATATATATATATAAAAGAATTATTAATAACCTAATATCCCGTGCAAACCTAATAACCTCCTCCAAAACAATATTTTTATAAAGAAATAAAAAAACATAAAACAGGCTGTCATCCATAATGCGTTCCGTAACTATATTGTTGATGAACAAATTAAATGTATAATCAAAAATAAACAAAATAAACACTGCAACACCCGCCACCCAATAAAAAAGCATTTATCAAACTTTTTCTTACCACAACCAGATGTACTACAATTATAAATTAGATGAAAATATTTTTAAACATTCATTTAAAGAAACATACTCCCCACTGATCCTAATAAAAAATAGAACTTATCATATACTTGAATAAATTTAAAACCTCAATCTTAGTCATTAATAATAATTCTCTCGCTCGATAGGAGTTTTGCAAAAATCTAATGTTATATATCAATTTAAATCTCCTTTAGGAGATTATATCTTTGAAAACAAAATATATACGAAAAAACTGCGATAGATAGATAGATAGATAGATCCTGGACGAGACTGAATGCATTTCACATAGCACTAATATCATTGGAAACGGTATGAATCCAATTATTCTCCCTCCAATTATGGGTAAATAGTAGGACAGCCTTGGTTCTTCAGCCCTAGTTAGGCAACTAGTCTAGGAGAAGGAAAACTCTGAATTCAAACCTGTTAAACTCCTCTTAAAAATTGATCTTGTGTCATATTCTAACCGAATGGAGGGGCTCGTAAATATGGATATCAACAGAATAAGCTGAATTTAACTGGTTTGAATTCAGAGTTTTCCTTCTCCTAGATCGGTTGCCACAAAGAGCCCAGTCCGCCCTTCTATTTTACTCAGAGTTGAGGAATAATTGAAGGATGGAGAATCGCTAGATGGATAAATTTCACAAGGGTTTTAGCGCAATGTGATAGATAGATAGATGTTTCCCTTAGCGTAACATTATAAGAAGCTAAGGAATCAATGAGATTCTACATTCACTTTCAACAAAAGTCAAATGTTGAGCTGTGAATAGATTCTTTAAAAAACGGATTCCTTTTTCTCTTTTTAGTTGTTTATTTAAATTTTTTTTTCTTTTGGTGTGTGAACTGTGTGATTTTGTATGCTGGACGTATTTTTACAGCAGGATCGCCGGCTGCAACAATAGTTTCGGTAGGGTCACTTGGGAGAGCAAGTATGATGTTGGAAGACCCGAAATTTGTAAGGACCCCAAGAACATCACTGACGAGATACTTTTTTAAGTGTGTGACTACAAATTTATAAGGAAATGTTTCTTATCCTTAGCTAAATTTATTTTTAGTTTTTATTGTTATTATTATTTACTGCGTTTCACAGGCATTGGTCGCATCGATACTGCTATATGGATGCACTACATGGATTCTAACAAAACGGCTGGAGAAGAAGCTAGACGGCAATTACACAAGAATGCTGCGAGCAATATTGAACAAGTCCTGGCGGCAACACCCCACAAGACACCAACTGTACGACCACCTGCCTCCTATCACGAAAACTATTCAAGTTAGACGAACCAGATATGCAGGACACTGCTGGAGAAGCAGGGATGAACTCATAAGTGATGTACTCCTATGGACCCCCACACATGGCCGAGCAAAAGCAAGACGACCAGCACGAACATACATTCAGCAACTATGTGAAGATAAAGGATGTTGTCCAGAAGACCTGCCTGAGGCGATGAACAATAGGGAAAAGTGGCCAGAGAGGGTCAGGGATATCCGTGCTACCAGCACGACATGATGATGATGATGATGATGATGATTTATTTATTTATTTATTTATTTTGGTTGGTTGGTTGGAGTTTATGACAGATCATACTTTGTGGGTCAAATCCTCAAAGATATGATTCATAAGTTCCTACGTAACTTTATCTTTCAACAGTTTGTATGCACACAGTAAAATGGTTTCTAGTATTCCTATCTAGCATTAATAATTTTATCTAATATCAATCACCCTGGGTTCAATCCCAGGTCGCGTCATACCAAAGACTTTAAAAATGGTACTTGATACCTCCTTGCTTAACACTCAGCGATAGGTACGTATCAAGAGTAAAATGGGGCAATGAAGGGAAAGGAGTAGCACCCTCCCTTACACCTCGGTGTAGTAGCTATTGAAAAGGGAGCCTTCTGGTCACCCTCGACTATGGTCGACAACTTTACTCACTTATGTACACAGTCGGATGGGGCTGTAGAATACATTGACTGCATCTCTGCAGAGGGGTAAGACTCCCTCAGTGAGGGTCCTGAAATGACACTAAACAATCTGATGTCAAGGCTTCAGTCTTTGACGAAACCAGCGAACAAGTACGTTAAACTACAACAGAAAACAGGAGAGAAAAATTTAAGGTCTGTCTCTGCTTTCTTTCTCTCCATGACATGTTTCTCTTTCTCCTGTAAATGCGGTTGACTCAGTTTCTTTCTCCCCGACGACTACTTAAAAAGAGTAGCGAATAAACTTTTGTGTTAGTGAACCAAAACAGAGCCTGTGTGTTCGCCACTTTTCTCACGGCAAGGTTACAGGATCCGACTACCAAATAAAACGTATCGATACACGCATAAACCCTTATTTATCTAGTATTCCTACGTAATATCAATAACTTGGAGACTGCTATATGGTTTCAAATAACTAATTATAGTAATAGTAAGTGATTAAACAGTTCAATTTAACCCATAGATGGGAACCCAATATATGCTACCTAGAGTGGATCTGGGAGTAATGGCAAGGAAAGAGTACCCCACATTTCCCAAAGCTCCAGCTTTGTTTGTCCTTTGACTGATCTCAATTTTCTAACTTTATTTTGTTAACAGGTTTCAAGGTTGACAATTTTATGAGCTTCATAAAAAAATGGAACGGAAGATGCTTTCAAAGTCAATAAAAGTCATCACCTCTTTAAAACATTGTGTTAAGGAAAAAACCACATCACCTTCAAGGATGATGGAAAAAATAATTAAAACAAACAAACAAACAAAACACAGACACACCCATACGGGTGAAAATAAGTATAGGGTTTCAAGTAATTTTTCTATTTAATAATAGTAATTAGTTTACACACTGTTATATGGCTTCAAAAAACGAAAAATGATTCTTACTAAACAATTCTAGCTTAAAGTAACAACTCATAATACAGACAGATGCAAAACACACTTAAAAAGAAACGTCTCTTATTGCAGTAGAGCATTTGAAAACTTTTAGATGAAAATTTATTTTTGAGGGCTAAACAGAGGATATCATAATCAGGTTCTAAACCATTTTATAAAATATTCAGCTGATAGTCTTATAAAACGATGATAGAAATATGTGGAAAGTTGGACAAATCGAAGACTTAACTCAAATTTAGATAGGTGATGTTTCGTTCGGCTTTATTTCATCTTCATCCTATTTACCAACCCCTCCGCTCGGGCAGGATATGACACAAGGTCAATTTTTAAGCGGAGTTTAACAGGTTTGAATTCAGAGTTTTCCTTCTCCTAGACTAGTTGCCTCACCAAAGCTGAAGAACCCAGTCTGTCTTATTTACCCATAGCTGGAGGGAGAATAATTGGATTCATACCTTTCCCAAGGGTATTAGTGCTATGTGAAAATGCAATCATTCTCGTTCAGGATTTGAACTCGTGTCGCCGTGTTGATTTCCTATGACGATAACCATTACACTTTATTTCCTCTTTATTAACTTCTTAAAACAGATACTGTTTTCTGAGTTTTTCTATATAGAAACAAGTGAGGAGAAATGATAAGATGGTGAAGGGGGTATAATTTTAGCAAGAAAGCTGAGAGGGATTTAAAGGCAAATGTATCAGGTTTCATTAAAGATTTTTGTTTTGAAAGTGGAGATAAAACCGAATGAAATATCCCACATCTAAATTTGGGTTAAGTATTTGAGTTATCCAACTTTCCACATATTTCTATCATACTGTCAGATTCAGTACAAATCTATCTTTTCATTATAAAACTATATTAAGAATAATTGGTTTTCGTATCAAGCAATCGTAGGTTTAAAATCATCTGTGAAGAATTGCCTATTACGAATTGCTGAAAGAATATTTATGCTTAAATACTATAGACCCATTTAGGCAGTATTTATAAATGCGGGAAGAGTTCAGGAAAAGTGGAAGTAAAATAATTAGGAACCTCGTGTGAAGACTTAAAATTTATCGACATTTTTGTATTAAATATCGTGTTCCCATTCTAACGACTCTCTGATCGGTAACAACAATCTAAAACGCATCTATCTAGACTCCGGCTGGTTGACCCTCGGGTGGGCAATGAAATCATTGACAAACAAAGCATAGTACTTGACCTTCGGGGTTAGTTCAAGCTATAAGCAGGCACACGTACAGGACTCACATGGCACTTAGTGACTCCAAGTCCCCGCAGGGTCATCTGGCTTACATTGTACTTGGTGCACCATATAACCAACATAATCCAGGTAGGCACGAGTCTTGGTTCGTGCCCGAGTTCCTCTTCCCAAAACCCCCTAATACAAAAAAACCCTTGAGTCAAATTTTGTCTGCAAGGAGGAAGATATAAACATAGCATTTACCCTCATTGGCATTCTGCTCGGGTTTTTCGAAACTTTAGACATATTTTAGGCAACAATTAGACATTTCCAGATACATTTGACAAGGCTTTGAAGGTGATTGACCACACCAGACTGGGATATGCCGAGATAGCATGATACTCTCCCATTGCAACTCACCGATTTTGTCGAGGTCGGGAAGATGACGAAGCAAACTGGTCTGTCAGATGCCGAGCTCGCCTGATAGTCTTCGAGTGCTACTCGAAGAATTTGCCGATGCCATGAAGCTGACGAACTAAATTGGACGGTGAGATTCTGAGCACGCCTGATACTTTCCGAGTGGTACTCGCCGAATTTGACGAAGTCGTGAAGGTAACGGACCACACTGGACATTGATATGCCGAGTTCGCCTGATACTCTCTTAGAGACTTTTCTCATTGGAGAACGAGGTATTGCAACTGTGAATGAAGTCTTTGTTATTGCTCACACATCCTTCCAGGCCACCGCCTGACATTCATACGGAGTATTTGTTTGCATACAACCAGACCTTGGCCACAGGGTCCGTCTTTCCAGGTCTTTGCCTGCTTCGGCAGAATTGAGTTTATTCCTTGTTGCCTGAGGCCGCCAATCAGGGGAGTATAGACAGGGACAAGAATTTTTTCACCTGCAACGCATGAGCCTCGATTCGTGCGTGGCTCCACCATGAAACGCCTTCAAGTCACACTCGGACACGGAGGAATGTCAGATAAATCCCGTCTTTAATGTTATGAAAATCCAAGTCAATGAATTTTCGACTATTATTGGTCCCTTTGGAGAAAATGGGTGCTGATATGTTCTTGAGTTCAGGTTGTTTTCTGTCGTAATTGAATTATTTTCTTTTTTTTAATTTTTGATACGAGGTGCCTTCAATAAGTTTCCAGACTTTTTTGTATAGGCATTTAAAATTGCCGTAGACTCTTGAAAATTAACTATGTTATTGCTATACATCATATAAGACGACTGACCAATTTTTATGATTTCAGGTTCAAGCAGGAATTGGAATACACCCTACTAAAGCCTGATTGTCACTGCTGGTGAATTTTAAAAAAACAATCTGGACGTGAGGACACTTTAGAAGAACGATATGCAATAAAATTCTGTTTTGAACTTGGAAAAAATGCCACAGAAACATATGGAATGCTTCAGACTGCTTTTGGAGCATCTTGCATGAATAGATCATCAGTTTTTGAGTGGCATAAGAGATTCAAGGAAGGCAGGGAGTCTGTCAGGGATGATGAGAGTTGTAGCAAGAATAAGGAAGTCAGAACACCAGAGTTGATTGGCCAAATAAAGAATTTCATGGATAATGACCGTCGTGTGTCTATAGGCACAATAAGTGCACTTTTTGATGTCAGTGTGGGAACTGTACACAGAATTATTCGCAAGGATCTGAAAATGTGGAAGATTTGCGCGAAGTTTGTCCCAAGGGTGCTCAGAGAAGATCAGAAAGAAAGACGTTGTCATGACAACAGGGAGATGGTCGAGCTGATCAATTCAGATCCCGCCGTTCTTGATGCTATAGTGACCTGCGATGAAAGCTGAATCTACTGATATGACCCAGAGACCAAGAGACAGAGTTCCCAGGGGAAGCCTGCCGGCTCTCTCAGATCCAAGAAAGCTAGATAGAGCAAATCCACCCACAAACTTTTGATGATCCCTTTTTTTGACAGCACTGGTATGATCTACATGCACTTGCTTCTCACTGGACAGACAGTCAACAAGGAATACTAAGTTGAGGTTTTAAGGGAGTTCAGGAAGAAATTCCATTGGAAGAGGCCAGAACTCTTCAAATCGGCTCAGTGGCATTTCCACCAGGACAATGTACCAGTCCACAACTCCATCCTTGTCACAGACAATTTGACTAAGATGGGCATCAACACAATTCCTCACCCTCCCTATAGTCGAGACCTTGCTCCCTGTCACTTTTGGTTATTCCCTAAGCTCACAGGCTGTCGTTATGAGACAATTGAGGACATGAAAGATGCTGTGACGAAGGTCATTGACACACTCCCGCAAGAGGACTTCCATGGGGCCTTCCAAAAGTTGTTGGAACGGTACAGCAAGTGCATTGCAGCCGGAGGAGATTACTTCGAAGGGGACTAGAGTTTCATGTGTGTACTATAAATATAAGTGCCCATACGAACAAAGTCTGGAAACTTATTTAATTATCCTAGGTAGGAGCATTCATTACGTGCGTGTTACGTCCT
The DNA here is from genome assembly GCA_963585895.1 of Sepioteuthis lessoniana. NCBI lineage: Eukaryota > Metazoa > Mollusca > Cephalopoda > Myopsida > Loliginidae > Sepioteuthis > Sepioteuthis lessoniana. The sequence goes on along the minus strand of OY757946.1, from coordinate 36,388,787 downwards.
AGTCTGTTATTGCTGGTTTGAATGTGTAGAAATCACGGATCAGGATCACATGAGTGTGAATCCGGAAAGCTGTAGGATTATGCATGTGTGTCAGATGTATTAAAGTATTCCAGCCGCTAAGCTCAAATTATTTGTGACATATTCCTTAATCATATTTACCCAACCCCTCCACTCGGGTAGGATATGACACAAGGTCAATTTTTTAAGCGGAGTTTAACATGTTTGAATTCAGAGTTTTCCTTCTCCTAGACTAGTTGCCTAATCAACGCTGAAGAACCTAGACTGCCCTACTATTTACCCATAGCTGGAGGGAGAATAATTGGATTCATACCTTTCCCAAGGGTATTAGTGCTATGTGAAATGCAATCAGTCAGGTCCAGGATTTGAACTCGTGTCGCCGTGTCCATATCCTGCGACGATAACCATTACACCACGGGCACATATTCCTTAATAGTATCACTTCAAATATTTGAATATTTTTTGTACAACTGGTGATACGTAATTGAATTCTTAAAAATTCTGTCAGATGATTACTCTCAGTCATTTAATATATATATGTGTGTGTGTGTGTGTGTGTGTGTCTGTGTGTGTTGGCAGCATTTCTTCGATAAGACATATCTGCTTAAAAAATTAAATTTGTTTTTTAAATTTGGTTCTATAAATAGCAACAGTAGCTAAATACATTTGAGTACATTAGTAAGTAAAGATGGCCGACCGTATCAAGGGCAGCCCGCAGGCTTTTTTTTTTTTCATTATCTACTACACCAAAGTGTAGGAAAGGGCATTACTTCATTCCCTATATTCCTCCACATTACCCTCGATCCTTACCTTATAATGCTCAGTATAATGCAAGGCGGCATCAAGTACCATCTTTTAGGTTTTGGAATGACTCAACCAGGGATTGAACCCCGATCTCCTGGACCATTGGCTAACATTCTACCCAATTAGACTAATGCCCCGGATGGATTTGAAATTAATTTAAGAAATCATTTCTTACAAAAATATAATGTACTTGCACCGGTTGTATCGCTTTTGCAATATATACACTTCCTGATGGTGTACTTGGAAATCAATTAATTTCGGAAAATATATTCGCCAATTTCGGCCGGATATTATAACATTCATACGGTGACTGAAAATAAAAATATGAAGACAAAAGATGTCTATAATATTTAACCATATATATTTATATATATATATATATATATATATAAGTGTGTGTGTGTGTGATTGAATAAACCCCTCCACACGAAAAGAATGTGACACAAGGCCATTGTTTAAGCAGAGTTAAACAGGTTTGAATTTAGAGTGAGGAACAATTCACCATCTTAAAATGATATTGCCCCGGGTGTGAAGGTTTCCAACCAACCTGGAGGGTGATATACTGAGCTCGCTTGATACTCTCTGAGAGCTACTCACCGGATTTAAATCAATTACTTGGAGTACGGCATCGAAATCCACGCATTTAAGTATTCCTTAACTTACCTAATCGTCAACCCGAGCGAAATTTCTTCAACCATCTGGTTACTGTAGTGGCATCAGGTGCGCCTTCTTTTTTTTTAGCCAAACATATTTTTGTTTCTTCAGTGACTTTATGGCTCAATTCAAACTCGTAAAGCATAAATTCCCACGTTCAGTTCCACGATTTTCAAATCCTGCACGAAGTGAAGCAATGCACAACGTGTCAATGTACCAACTAACGCGATACTGCCAACAACTTCGGGTGCTCACCACAAACGAATGGAACTACTGCGATCACATGACATCATTATCATCATCATCATCATTATGTCGGGCTGCTAACACGGATTTCTCTAACTTTCTCAGACCATTTGTCTCTATCGTCCATTGTTTCCGGTAGGTTTTCTAGACTACATCCTGTGTCCGTATAGAGCTATTGTAGATAAGTTCTTGTTGGTCGTGTAACACTTGCTCGTCCACCTTAAGGGGTCCTGAGAGGAACGTCACTTACGAGTTCATCCATTCTTCTTCAGAAGTGTCCTGTACGTCTAATTTGGATGGTGTTATTGATGCATTTGTCTTCATACCGCTTGTATAAATTTCTCCAGAAGTAAGGGCTACAGTTACTGAAGGAAATACAATCTTGATTCGTCACTGAAGATGATCTAGTTCGATTGATTAATTGACCAATTTTGATGATTTCTTGCCCATATTGAACGCTTTCTATTTAAATATTAGAAGTTGCTTCGAAATCAGTCTCCTGCTGTTATATCCGAGTTGATAGAGTCTCTGGAGTGTTATGGATTGAGAAACAGTTACACCGGCTGCAATATATTAACGTGACCTGCGGGTGTGAATACGGTGGGTGTTGTTGACAGATAGATTGATAAGACCGGTGTGATCACCGAAATGTCATCATGTCCACAGGTGCTGTGTATCAGAGGATATTGACAGGAATACATCCGCTCAAGAATTCTATCAACAAGGTGATTGCCGAAATGTCACCATGCCCAAAGCTGATATGTTGAAAACAGTCGAAGATATCGGAAACGGTCGAAGATATCGGAAAATCACCTGAACGGTGGGCGTGGTTGAATTCGGTGATAGTGGCAGATGCGTACGCCCACAGAACCGGGCTTGGGCAAGTTGCAAATGGGAAGCAGACAACATAACCAATGGAAAGCAAAGAAGTGAGATGTGGGCATACCCATGGTTAACGAAAAAGAGAAATTGCTGCTGGTCACTTGAGAGTTGTAGACTATGTAAGTTCCTGAATTTCGGCTAAAGTCAGTTGTTCACTGGCTCTTCCGTCTCCCGACAGCTCCTCCGTGTGCGCGAACGCTCCACACAAGTATCATCGCCGAAAATAAAAATATAATCTTATATTTTTATATACATACGTGTTCATCGTTGTTTATAACGACACAGTATGCTATACAACACAGCATTATTCCAGACTTTGAAAATTTCACCACATTTGGCAAATTGATTGGAAATAAGGATCCAATTCAGCTGACGTTCATTTCGTACAGCTGCTGTTTGGGGGGATTTTGCTTTCAAGATTTGTTCACTATAGCTTGTGTCATTCTTGTGCTATTCGTGTCTAGCTTTTTCTCTATACGCTTAATCAGCGCCTATGTGGTGCATCCATATAGTAGTATTGACACGACCGCTGACACGCTGCAAACTAGCTCGTACCAAATTTATCGTAAAACTATTGACTCACCAGCGTAGTCAACGCCAATAGACTCTTATCTTGGGCTGTGCAAGCAAATACATCAACTCAAGGTGATAAGAAGAACCACTTACATTTCAATTTATGAAATCGATTTCTGTCAACATAGAATTAAGACTAATTTTCAATTCTCTACTCAGCCGGTAAAGGCAATGATGTCTCGGGGTTTGGTGAATAGTTTTGATTTGAATCCGATCATACTGAATGGCTTTCTCTTTCTCAGACCACGTGATATCGTCTAGAGTCTCGTGAGGGCGGCATCTGGCGAGAGTTGGGCCGGGAAAGATTTACTGTCAGAATTGTCTCTTGCTCTGCATCGCAAAATTCAGAGCGAATTTAGAAACATCGAACCCGCAGATCAATTTCCATTGTTGGAAATATAAATTTGCTATTTAAACAAACCGCAAAAGCGTGTATTCGCTCATCCCCTTCTCCATGTGCAAGATTCAACGAGGTAGAGTGCTTGTTAATGGTCTGGGAGACCGGGGTTCAATCCCAGGTCGAGTTATACCAAAGACTCAAAAAATTGTACTTGATGCTGCCTTGCTTAACCCTCGGCATTATAAGGTAAGGATCAAAGGTAAAGTGGAGCAATCCAGGAAATGGAGTAGCACCCTCCCCTACACCTCGGTGTAGTAGACCTTGAAAAGGGAGCCTTAGGGTCATCCTCGACCAAGGTCGCCAACTTTACTTACTTTACTTCTGAACCAAATACACAAATATTTTATAATTTACGTTGGAATATTGTTCAATCAAAACGGATATTGTTATGTACTGTTTATTTCCAAACTCTGATATATAAGCTGAGAATATGCAGACATTCTGAATCTCGTGTGATTTTTTTTTTTTAGTTAGTTTGTTTTTTTACTGAGTTTTAGTGTTAAAGCGTTTGACACTGAAATAATATATATATATATATGTGTGTGTATGTGTGTGTGTGTGTTGCAGTCAGTTCATATTTTTATGAACTTTTTCTTCTACAGGAATCTATTTATCTATCTTTGTCAGCCATCTTATTTGTAACTCAGCGTTATTTTCTATCCATCTTTCTCTCATTCTCTCTCTCTCTGTCTCTTAATATATATATATATATATTTGTATGGATATATGTGTGAGTGTGTCTATGTAAATATGTACATATATACACCCCCCACACACACATATATACACAGACACAGACATATATATAGATTGATAGATAGATCAATATATGATTTATCAGTTAATTTTCTTCAGAACCACACACACACACACACACACACATATATATATATATATATATATATATGAATATTTTAAAACTTCAAGTGTAACATCTTACAATCAAAACAGAAATTATTTTATAACTCGTTCTACCAAACTTTAGAGCATTAAACGTCTGAAAGCCAAAATAAGAATATGAAGCAGTCCAGAAATGCTAATTCAATTCTAGTATGTTAATTCCTAAATTTCCGAGGTTATAGGTTTGGAATATATTTACCCATATCTAAAGGTATTTTTAATCGGTTCATTGGCCTAGTGGGTAGAGTGTTCGCTAATCGTCCGGGAAACCGGGCTTCAACCCTAAGTCGAGTTAGACTTAAAAAAATGGTGCTTAATACCTCCTTGCTTACACTCTACATTATAAGGTACGTATCAAGGGTAAAGTGGATCAATCCAGGGAAAGGAGTAGCGCCCTTTCCTACACCCCGGTCGACTAGCTATTAAAAAGGTAGCCCTCGGGTCGCCCGCGACTACAGTCGCCAACTTTACTTTTTTTAAAGGTATTTTTAGACGTACAAAATTTTATTAATGCAACAGTCCAAAGTCTTAGTCATGATGCAACTAAAAGCATAAAAAGCCACAAAAAAAAAAAAAAACCCAAAAAGAAAAGAAAAAGTAATAAGATAGGTGACCGGTTTATTCCCCGCTCAACAGAGATAAATAAAGGGAATATCGTATAGACTAATAAAAAGGTAATATTTTTGATAAAGGGGAAATATTGAAATAATATTAAGTCCTAGCCGACATTCCTTCCGTTTAGCGACAGACGGTCTGCCGAACAATATATGGATATTGTGAGAATCATGTGGTGCAGAAGTGTTCGCCGGATTTTCTGGTCATAGTAATTCAATACACAATACAATTCCTCAACTTAAAAAAGAACACATAGATCTATATCCTAGCCCTTGAGGTCATAATAATTACACGGGTGCGTATTTCTAATCCTCTTGGGAAGACGTGGCCGTGGAGGTGACCGTGTCCTCTGAAAAAGAGTATGGATGTAACTTGCAAGACACATTCAGGTTAATTAACTGAGCAGTTATCATGACAAGTTAATTTGGTGTTACTTGTATGCGATATGAACTGATGGTCAGTTGTAGAGTTTCGGCACTGCAATCTGTGATCTCCAGTGGTGAAGATCACTGTATACACTGCTGATGAGACCTAATAAGGTCGAAACAGCTATGCAGTGTTTCCTTATGTCGTGCTTAAGTGCCCGCCGGATTTTCTGGTCATGGTAAATCAATTCACAATAGAATTCCTCTACTTAAAAAAAAAATATATATACGTCAATATATGGACAGTCTCCAATACCTTCAAATAAAATGAAGAGTGTGACGAACTCAGAACCGAAAAAAGTCCACATTAAATTTCTCAGCATAGTAACGATTATTTATTAGGTGTTCCGCTATGGAAGACTCTTATATATTTTTAAGATTGTCTATGGGTTCTCCCATAAAATTGTGTATTTTCGTAGGGGTATGATGTTTAATTCTAGTATACAGCGTTTGATTAGTAAATCTTATGTAGCTCGAACCACAACTCCACCTGAACAAGGGGGTGTCCTCGTGGTGTAATGGTTAAAGCGATGGGCTGCGGAATCGTAGTACGCGAGTTTGTACTCCAGTCGCGCTATTACGTTTACTTTCAGGCAAATACCCTTGGGAAAGGTATGAACCCCCTTATCCTCCCAGCTATGGGTTAAATAGTACCACTACTGTTCTTATGGGAGAATGGCTTTGGCATTAAATAACCTAAAAAGAGTTGATATGCCATTAAACAAAGAAACCAAACCAAACCTCCACCTGAACAAGTAAATATACTTATATACAGCACTAATTTAGTGAAAGGGAATGCTAATTTTTTGTGTAAATATTTTTCATATTTTGTGAATAAATATCTTTCATATTTTTCGTTCGCGTTTATTTAATTTGACAGTTTACTCTTAATAGAATATCAGTTCGCTATTAAATGAAATCTGGGGGGGGGTATCAAGAAAATGCATCCATTAATGAACACAGCTTTGAAGTATAAGTATATTAGTATATTAGTACACTTAATATTTTGGTGCAATACCTTTTACATTTACTATTTCTTTCGTTCATTCTTTCATCGCACCAATTAAACCTCGACAAGTCTCCAGTGGCACCGATGCCCAAACTTCATTAATGACTTGCTTCTTCAAAGTAGAATAAAAACAAAAATAACAATAATTACACTTACCGGTCAAGGGGTCCCAACTAGCGTTCAATTGGCTGACCTAAATAAAATAGGCTCTAACTCAATGAAGAATGATATTTTTCGAGTATCCCGCATACATGCATCAGGACTAGGACCGTGACCCAAACATACCCGGCGGTTCTAAAAATGCCTTGATCTCTGTCGGCAATGCCCTAAAAAGGGACTACTCAGGCACCAGACGATAAACCTAGCCCCTTTGAGAAGAGTTAGAGCCTAGAGGATACCCCCTGACGCTCAAGGAACGCAGGTCTCAGTACGTATGACATGAATGGTGCCTACTCAGAATCCGCGTCAGGACTCGACGAACAGCCACCGAAACCAAGACACACTCGACCTGATTCACATATCTGGCAACACGGCCGGTGAATGGGCCAGGACTGAAAGTCAAAAAGAAATACAGGGCTTAAGCCACTATCTAACTGAAGCTGTATATATATATATATATATATACAAAATGCTGTGTATATATATATAGACATACAAAAACACATCTACTCTTTGATTGACAGTCAGTCACAACGTAGGGAATGAACTTTCCCAAATGTCAAAAATAAATACAGAGCTTGAGCCAGTCAGTATTAAACTGAAGCGGTATATATATATATATATATATATATATATATATATATATATATATATATATATAAAGCTGTATGTATATTTATATACAAAAACACATCCATTAATTGACTTGCAGTCAGTCACAAACCAGGGAATGAATTTTACCATTTGCGCGCAATAGAAATCTGACGTTCATCTCTACGTGTTGTCTTGTGTTTGGATACACTGTGGGATAGTTTTGAACAAGTTTCTCTTATGTGAATTGAATTACCAGAAAATCCGGCGAACTCTTACGTACAACATGCAGAAACACTGGACAGCTGTTTCGACCTTATTAGCTCTCATCAACAGTGTATACCATGATCTCCATCACTGAAGATTGAACCAGCGTCCACAGATTCCAGGGCCGAAACTCTACAACTGAGCCACCAGTTCATATCGCTCACAAGTGACGTCATATCAACTAGTCATGGTAACTGCACGGTTAATTAACCTGAATCTGTCTTGAAAGTTACATCAGTACTCTTTTACAGAGGACACGGTCACATCCAGGGGTACGTCTTCCCAAGAGGAGTAGAAATATGCCTCTGCTTAATTATTGTGACCCCAAGGGCAAGGATACAGATGTACATTTTTTCTTTTTCATCATCATTATGTCACGCTATCAGCACAGTTATTTCTGGCCGTCTATCGTCACATCTCCCTATCGCCCATTGCTTTTGGCCGATCCTGAGGGCCACATCCCTTATCGGCACAGAGCTGCTAGGTTCGAGCTGGACGTCATGCCTTTGCTTGTCCAAGTGCAGGGGTCCACAGGAGTAGATCACTCATGAGCTGATACCTAATTTTCCAGCAGTGTCTCGAGTGTCTGGTTCGCCCAATTTTGATTGTTTTCATGATGGGTGGTAAGTGGCCGTATAACTACTGCTTTGTGGGGTGTTGTCTCCTGAACTTTTTTTTTTTAAGTAGAGGAATTATATTGTGAATTGAATGTTCCTCTTTTTATCTTCAAGATTGGGAGACTAACAGGATCCAACCTGTACAGCTATTTCTTTTTGAGTCTTGCCTCCATCATATCCTTAAGTTTTGTCTTTTATGATACTGTTTTATACAAATACTTTGACGCAGAAAATACTCACGAAATTACATCAAATTCAAATCCTTAAATAAATTTAAATGATCAGCGAGGATGTGTAACATTATATATATATATATATGTATATATTATATTATATATATATATATATGTAATATTATATATATCAAATTGGACAGTTTATTCTGGTAAACAAATTCGAATGAGAAATATGCCAGCTACTCGCAAAAATACAGTATCCTATTTTATTGAATTGTTATAGCATATATATACGCAAACTGGCTCATTGGTCTAGTGGGTAGCGTGTTCGACAATGTCCGGGTGACCTGGGTTCAATCCCATGTCACGTCATACCAAAGACTTTAAAAATGGTACTTGATACCTCCATGCTTCATACTCAGCAATATAAGGTACGTATCAAGGGTAAAGTGGAACAATCCTGGGATATCAAGAGTATATATATATATATATATATATATATCATTGAGAAACGGAAATCAGTAAGTGTATTATGTTATATTATATTATGTTATAAATTTAATTCATTCGTTCTTGATGGACTCTTTAGACGGAATTATTGAAAAAATCATCCGCTGTAGTAGCAATTGAAAAAGGAACCTTCTGGTCGCCTTCGACTACGGTCGCCAAGTATACTTAACTTATATATACCAAAGTAAAAGTCCCTTCTCCGGATGGAGACACTGCCTACTTCGACATAGTAGCAGGTGTACTAGCCCCATACCTCTATATTTTCTATCTAGACAACGTGCTTAGAACATCTATCGATAAAATCAAAGAAAACGGTTTCAAGTTTGGAAAGGAAAAAAGCAAACGCTACCCAGCAAAAACAATTACCGACGCCGACTACGCCGATGACAGCGCTTTTTGAAAATGCACCCGCCCAAGGCGAAACCCTGCTACATAGTCTGGAACGAGCCGCTGCCGGCATTGGCCTCTATGTCAATTCACACAAGATGGAATATATGTGCTTTTATCAAACAGGTGACCTCTCCACACTAAACGATAGCTCTCTGAAACTAGTTGACAAATTCACCTACCAAAGAAGCAGTGTCTCATCAACCGAGACAGATATCAACACGTGACCAGTAAAGGCATGGACACATATCGATTGTCTATTGGTTATATATATATGGATGCACTACATGGACGCTAACTAAAAGCTTGACTATCAAAGTTAGACGAGCCATACATGCAGGATATTGCTGGAGATGTAAGGACAAGCTCATAAGTGATGTACTCCTGTGGACCCCTTCACATAGCCGAGCAAAGTCAGGACGACCAGCTCGAACCTACATACAGCAGCTCTGTGCCGATACGGGATGTAGCCTTGAAGACCTGCCGGAAGCAATGGACGATAGGAAGGGTAGGCGAGAGAGGGTCATGGATATCCGTGCTGATAGCGCGACATCAAGAGGATATATATATATATATATATAATTGAGAAACGTAAATCAGTAAGTGTATTATGTTATAAATTTAATTCATTCGTTCTTGATGGACTCTTTAGACAGAATTATAGAAAAAATCATTTTCTTTTGACCATTAACTGTGAGGAATATGTTCATCTTATGTAAAGTTCAATCTGTCATAATTTAAATTTTTATTAAAAAAAAAATTCGCTATAAATCCCTTCTAAGAAAACCCTCCGATACACAAAAAGTAGTGATTTCATTGCAACTTCACTTCCACCCTTTTTCAGTGTTCATCATTTTTTAATTTATCATCAATAAACATAGGGGGGTGTCCTCGTGGTGTAATGGTTAAAGCGATGGACTGCGGAATCGTAGTAAGCGAGTTCGTACTCCAGTCGCGCTACTACGTTCACTTTCAAACAAATACCCTTGGGAAAGGTATGAACCCCCTTATCCTCCCAGCTATGGGTTAAATAGTATTACCACTGTTCTTCTAGGAGAATAGATTTGGCATTAAATAACCTAAAAAGAGTTGATATGCTATTAAAACAAAGAAACCCAAACCATCAATAATCATATTTTCGGTGTTAAAGTTTTTAATATACTTTTCGAATTGTTAATAGTGAATTTATTTTAAAGCATTTAGGAATATATCTTAATTCAAATTAAGTTCTACTTAATATTTCTTTCCGTGTTCTTTTAATAAAAATTAAATTTCCTTCTTTTATAAATTATCTATCTATCTATCTATCTATCCATCTATCTATCTATCGTTCTATCTCATTCTCTTCATATCTATCTATCTATCTATCTATCTATCTATCTCAGTCTGTTTAAATCTATCTATCTATCTATCTATCTATCTATCTATCTATCTATCTATCTCAGTCTGTTCATATGATCCTATTAGCCAGAGTCTGTTCATATCTATCTATCTATCTATCTATCGTTCTATCTATCTATCTATCTATCTATCGATCTCCGTCTTTTCATATATATGTACATAAGTCAGTATGAATCTTTCTTTTTTCTTCCATCTTTCTTTCTTTTTTTCTTTCTTTCTTAAATTTCTGTTTATGTATACGTCTTTCATTCCTTCAAATACTTGATAATTTCTTGTCGAACATGCCGCAATTATTAAGGATATTTTTATTTATTGCTTTTTACCAAACTCTAGAGCATTGAAAAGCTCATACAAATAATTCTGTACCAGCCCAGAACTGTTTTGAATATCGAGTTTCGATGGAAAAGATTTTCCAATGAAATAAATTAAATAAAGGCTTGGGCAGACACACTTTTTAAATATGTGTTCAGTAATTGAACTTAGGCAAACAGTAATGGTAGCTTCACTCGCCTAAACGTTATCAATTGTTTTTCTGATAAAATCAATAACGATAATAGGTTGAACCGGTACACACCGCCCATTTGCTTGTGGAATATTTTTTAAGACTTGTGAATCTATAATTGCTACACAATAAGATTTTCGTGCTCATTTGATGTTAGGTCGGAATAATGCTATTCCGGATAGAACAAATATATTTTTTAAAGATTATTGAACCTGTAATTGCTAGACAGAGAGATTTTCGTGCTCATTTCATGCTAGATTGGAATGATGCTGTTCCGGATAGAACAAAAACGTTTTTAATATTAGTGAATATGTAATTGGTACAAAGAAATATTTTCATCCTGTTATGGATAGAACCAAACGTTTTAAAGATTAACGAATCTGTAATTGCTACACAGAGATATTTTCGTTCTCATTTCATGCTAGTTTGGAATAATGCCGTTCCGGATAGAACAAAAACGTTTTTAAGATTAGTGAATATGTAAAATAGAATAAAAATTCGATACTGCTATGCGTCGAAAATTCTATCCAGCATTATTCAAGTAAATCATGAAATAAGCACTAAGATCTTTCTGTGTTGCAATTACAGATTCACCAGCCTTTTAAAGAATTCAAAAGCACGTGGTTCCCCAGTCCACTCAATAGACGTAACTGATCATATATGAAAAAGATGATAAAACATTAGCTAAAGTTCACTTATCCACAGAAATGACAGTTTAAAATGTGAAAGTTATTTCTAATCCAAGCAGTATATATATCAGCATCATCATTATCATCATAAGGGGAATTCAAACCTGTTAGGGGATAAAAGAACGAAATAATTAAGAAAGATTCATTAATAGAAAAGAAAAGTAACAAAGAAAAATACATGTAAATATATATATATATATATATATATATGAAGAGATGGACATAGATGAATATATAAAAAGGTGCATAGATAGCTATCAAGAAGAGTAATATATATATATATATATATATATATGGATGGAGATAGATGAATATGTAAAAAGATGCATAGATAGATATCAAGAAGAGTAATATATATATATAATTAACTTAAATCGCGAGTCGGAATTCTCCTACAAAAGTTTCACCTTAACGGATCATCAGGGAGTCTCACACCGACCAATGATAAAGGAGAAAACGCCGTTTTTTTATATTCACCAAAAACCTACTTAGCTTAAAATTTACATAACAAAAGAAACAAATGAAATGAACAAAAAACGTTACTTTTATTAAAAAAAACAAAAAAAACTCAGGTATAAATACTCAGAAACGTCTCTCTAATTATAGAGCAACATCCCCCTTTTGTGTTTACAACTATTTAAAACCTCCGACCTTTGGTTTAACATATCCCTACTTTTACAAGACGCTATTGCTAATTTTTCCTCCATGCAAAGCAAACAGTCCCAATCTCCAGCCCTATATTTACGGCATTTCTTTGTTACTTCCCATTTCAGTATTGGATCTATTCCTTTTTTATCTTTGACCTCCCACACATAACTAGATAACGTGGTACTATGCCTATACTTCTCGTGGGAGAAACTCGTTTTATGGTTATGGTACCTAGTCTTAAATTCCCCTTGCGTCGACCCAAAATATACCTTTTTATTTCTAGCATTACCCGGATCACTATATACCTCCACTTTATACACCACACATTCTTGTTTACATTTGCCTTCAAGCGGGCATCTAACCTTATCCCTACAATTACATTTAGCAATCACCTTATTTTTCTCTTTACTTAGTTTAGCTATATTACTCTTATTTATTATGCCATTGATGTTGGGCCTGCAACTATAACTTAATTTAACAAAATTCTTATTAAATATCTTATGTAGCGGGTTTCCACTGGGGAAATTTCTTTTTAACAACTTAAAGAATTCTTTCCCTAAGTTATTGACTACCTCCAGGTTATAGGGGGGAATAAACCATAGGATTTTTTTAATGTCTATTTCTTCTTTTTTGCGTATTACTTCCCTCCCTATCCCGATATTCTAATTTGATCCTATATCCGTCATTCTTCAATGCCTCCTCATATTCCGACTTGCTTCGTTCAAAAATTTCCTTATTAGAGGAGTTATTTGATAACCTATGCTCTATTCCCTGAGGTATTAGTTTAAATACCTGTATTGGGTGGTTGGATCCCCTTTCCACATAACGCAGGTCCTGGTTTCTTTTTCTAAACGGAGATAGAGTTCCATTGTACAGGTTTAAAGTAACATCAAGATAATCGGCAATTTTAAGGTCCGTTTGCATATCTAACCTAAATCCAAATTCGCCAAACAGCCTATGCAATCTTTTTCTAATACCATCACATTTTTTCGGTGTGTTTTTATTCACGATAATCAAACCATCATATGGTAAAGTCCGTGGCTACTCGGGTCCACAATCTTATTTATGCTATACAATAATACACACCCCACGAGCTAACAAATTTCGGCCCCATGATATGCCCCAATTGGTGTGTTGAAATTCCCCCTTCTCCTTTTTTTTATCCATATACTATCGTCATAGTATAGCAATGTTTTACGACAATGCTTAATTATCTCCACCTTGCCTAAAGGTATCACCATATATTCCTTAGCCAAATCTAACGCTCTATCTAATGTCCTTTCGGTTTTCGATGTATAAAATTCCCTAATATCATATTTGATAAAGGAACACCTATCATCCTTATCGTATTCCTCAAATCACTTAATACAATCTTTTGCACTTCACCACTGGTTAGTATTTAATGCTAGCCTAAGCGAAGCACATATGTCTTGCACGATTATTTTACTAACCCTATCTATCTGTGTTTTGGCCGGGTTAATAAGCCTACATTCAGGATTAGTCTTGAAATCACTTTTGTGGTCCTTGATCGTAATGAAACAATTCTTGGCATTGTATTTTTCCACTCTATCAACAATACTTAATCTCTGCGCCAACATTTTTGCCTCGCTATTCAACTCCTTTTCGAGATCTGGTGGCGCTTTCCTATAATGTTTAACCCGCTCCTTAAACATCATTTGCTTATATCTTCCCTTTTCTATTTCGTACAAATTGTCCGACTTATCCGACTTTACAAACATGCTGTAGGACTCCTTAATTCTCCTCATATCCTCATACATTTTCTGCTGGATATTATTGCGCATTTTCCTAAACTTTATCTCCTTAACCATTCCTATCATTTCAGCCACAAACTTGTCCATCTCTTTAATATGGGGGGGGGTGCTTCCTAGCTTTAAACTCATATTTCTCCCGTCCCTCCTTTTCAGTACAGTCAATCGCATTGAGAAAAAATATACCTTCCATCTCATATTTTTTATAAAAGATTCTATCCTTCTCAACAGAACTAAATTATATTGATGCCTATTAGGTCTTGGTATATTTCTATACGAATAATTTATATTCTTCTTCTCCATAGTAACAGGAGCAAAAAAAGTGCTCAATGGTAAACACCAGAGCTTAAATATTTACTAATCTATCTACCAGCATTCACAGTTACCAGAAAAAAACCCGCCAGGAACAAGAGATAAAAATATCTCGAATCACCGCCCGGGGGAAAAAAGTAAAAAATATCATAGGACAAAAAGAAAGAAAAGGCCAACCCCGTCACACCAGTTGAAAAAAAATCAAGAGATATGCAGTCAGTTGATCAAAAGAAAAATAAAACCCAACGTAAACGCTGCAATGCTACAATTACAAGAGTGCTCAACACGGGCCAATAACAAAATTAACTTAAATAGCGAGTCGGAATTCTCCTACTAAAGTTTCACCTTAACGGATCATCAGGGAGTCTCATACCCTTATATATATATATATATATATATATATATATATATATATATATATATATATATATATATATATATATATATATATATATATATATATATATATATATATATATATATATATATATATATATATATATATATATATATATATATATATATATATATATATATATATATATATATATATTATTTCGGAGGTGTCCGTGGTGTAATGGTTATCTTTGTAGGAAATCCACGCGGCGACACGAGTTCAAATCCTGGACGAGACTGATAGCATTTCACATTGCACTCATACCCTTGGGAAAGGTATGAATCCCATTATTCTCCCTCTAGCTATGGGTAAATAGTTAGGCAGACTGGATTCTTCAGCCTTGGTGAGGCAACTAGTCTAGGAGAAAGAAAAATCTGAATTCAAACCTGTTAAACTCCGCTTAAAATTGACCTTGTGTCATATCCTGCCCGAGCGAAGGTTTCGGTAAATATGTATATATATTGTCATCCTCAGACAGACTGTTTCGTTATATCAGAACTCTTCAGTGCGGCTAGACACGTACGACGCTTGAATCTGGGATCAAAACCCACCCAACTTGACGTTACTCTTAGTATCCTACCACTCAACCTTTAGGCGACATGCGACAGCTCGGGAATTATAAGGCATTATGTAGTAGCTTTCGTTTGGTTACATTTTTGCCTTACCGGATACCAGAGTGCTCAATTCATTAAAAGAGTGTCAGCATTACACGAGTGTCAGCTGTTAATTTCTTCGCCAGAAAGCTCAAACTCCGCGGCGGGCGCGTATATATTGACATCCACAGACTGTTTCGTTGTATCACAACTCTTCAGTGTTGCTAGACACACAGGATGCTTAAAGTTGGGATCGAAACCCGTCCAACGTTACGTTAGACTTAGTATCTTACCGCTCAGCCACAGGCAATATACATCAACTCGGGAATTATAAGGCATTATGTAGTAGCTTTCGTTTGTTTACATTTTTGCCATACCGGATACCAGAGTGCTCAATGCATTAGAATAACTTTATTTCGTAAACAATGGCTCTTCATAGAACTGATGATATGTTTAACCAAGCTTTCCCTGAAGCTATGTGGATGTAAGCAAATCTCATTGAGAGCTTAGCCTTTAATATTATAAATATTATCAGTAGTAGTAGTAGAAGTAGAAGTAGTAGTAGTAGTAGAATTCCATATACTATACTTACTTAGTAAATATAACATAAAATCTACACATGAATTAATGCAAGTTCTTCATACAATTAAAACTAATAATTGTTTATTAGCCTCACTGGATGTTGAAATCTATTCACTTATGTACCTGTCAATGAAGCAATTGATTTTATCATAAATAATACTTATAATAACCCGTTTCACCCTCCTCTTAAAATCAACCCAAATATTCTTCGGAAAATACTCCGAACATGCATTACTGAAGTTCCATTTCATGATCATCCAGGTCATATTTACATTCAAAACAGTTGGGGTATCTATGGGGTCTTCCCTGGGCCTGAACTTCAGTAATTTTTACATGTCTGACCTCGAAAATAAAATATTTAATAGCATTAGAAAATCTTCAATATACCAAAGATATGTAAATGATATACTTACGATATACTGCTAATGATATTAATAAAATCAACATACTACAAGATGATGAAACAAGATTTACTGGTAACTATAAAAAAAGCTGAGATATGAGCAAATTGATATATATATATATATATATATATATATATATATATATATATATATATATATGTGTGTGTGTTTGATGGAGAAATTGATTTCAAACGAGTTAGATGCCACTTAAAATCATTACAATTCCCAATAGATATGTTATTCGGACAAATCCCCCAACCTTTTGGTATACATAACATATATATACACTGAACAACCTTCAAATCAGCAAGACGCATGAATCATCTTGCACCCACGACACACACACTAACAATCTCAAATAGAACAACACACAAGAATAAGTAAATATAATCCACACACACACACACACACACACACACAAAAGAATTAATTCGCTATCCTAACGTAAAAATTCTTTTGGCGGTATCTTTTCGATTTTTCCAAATCATTCTTTTTCAGCCTGATGATTGCAGTGGAAAGACAGCATGAAACCAGTGGTCGCAGATAGACATCAACGCTTTTAGGTTTACAAAAAACTAATTATATATGGTCATCCATAGACAGATCCGTTTCATTTAATCAGAACTCTTCAGTGTGGCTAGATTCCCGAAGCTGAGATCGAGACGTAGTTGACGCAAACGCCAATCGAAGATTCTACCATTCAGCCACGAGGAAACTAGTGCAAGCGAAGGAAATTTAAACTGTTATGTATCACAATTGTTTGTTTTTTGGGGTTTTTTTGTTGACATATATCCGCTTAACGGCTACCGAGAGCTCGATTCATATGAAGAGCCTTACATAACGCTAATGGCAACATTTACTTCCGTTGCAAGAGAGCTCAACCCGACAGGGGTAGGGAACACACACACACACACACACACACATATATATATATATATATATATATATTGTCATCCACTGACAGGTTTGTTTCGTTCTATCAGAACTCTTCAGTGTGGTTAGACAGGCTAGATTCCCGAAGCTGGAATCGAAACCCGGTTGACGCAAACGCCAATATATATATATATATATATATATATATATATATATATATATATATATATATATAGGCAGTATTTCTTCGTTAATGCAAATTTCATTAAACATAATAGACATGCACCTTTCTTACAATGCACCTTTCTGACACAAGTTCAATAGCTCAGCATTTAAAAAAACATTCATGCCCAACAACACAACAACGAAAAATTCTCACCGACAACACAACAATACTCGAACATCAAAATAATAAACAAAAACTTCAGATTCTCGAAGCACTATATATTAGAAACCTGCAACCAGCACTTAATAGAATTAATTTTCAAACCAGTGCTAATGTACTTAAATGTCTTTAGCTACTGGCACTATTTACAGAATTACATTTAAAAGCAAACGCCTTAATCTTCAACGGCAAAGACGTCCTTACACACTAGTTACATCACTTTTGTAATAGATCCTCCCCTGATGATGGCCCAAAGTCGGGCAGAAAGTACTAGGGATACATACAACTGTGAAAAATACCTAAATCAATTCCCCCCGAATACGATAAAAGTAATACGGGAATTCGAACGGATCCAGAAGAAAATATGTAGGCATAAAATGTCTATTATGTTTAATGAAATTTACATATATATATATATATATATATATATATATATATATATAAACCAAGGACGGATATTGAAGAGATTTATATTGAGTTTAAGTCTTAGAATCTTGTGAGAGATGGACTTCATGAGAAACTTTTCAAGCCTATACTCATTAACAATTTTTCCTTGATAAATTTTTCCTAGATAAATTTATATTTATATTTAAATATATTTAATAGACTTAAATATACCGACTGCTTCTCTGCAGAGGGGCGAGACCCCCCCCTCCAACGAGTGTCCTGCATATGGCACTATACAATTCATATGGCCTTGTGCCACATCTAAGCAAAAAGCTTAGTAAATTTCCATATGGCACTATACAATCTGATGGTGAGTATCCTCAAATGCTAAAACTTTGGCGCGCCCCTTTCATTGCCATCGCTCCCAGGTCCTGAGTGGTAGCACGTGATAGGGTTCTATCAATTGGTTAAATATAGCTAAACTGTGTACTTATGCGAAGGTGAATTGTTGGAAATAGAACTGTTTATATGCATAAAATAGATTTGGCATTAATTAATCTTCAGTAGTTGATGTGCCTTAAAACCAAAGCAAACCAAACCTTGATTAATTTCATTAAGACGAGTAGTATACAGAACCAACAGATACGCTATCATTCTAACGGCTAAAATTCTCCTTGAACTTTGGGATTGCTGTACGCATTATTCACGAAAATATCTAATAAAGGTACTCAATATTATCTACATATTTACATATTTACCAACCCTCCGCTCAGGCAGGATATGACACAAGGTCAATTTTAAGCGCAGTTTAACAGGTTTGAATTCAGAGTTTTCCTTCTCCTAGACTAGTTGCCACACCAAGGCTGAAGAACCTACTCTACCCTACTATGTACTCATAGCTGGAGGGAGAATAATTGGATTCATACCTTTCCCAAGGGTATTAATGCTATGTGAAATACAATCAGTCTCGTCCAGGATTTGAACTCGTGTCACCGTGTCCATTACACCACGGGCACGTCCTGTAGATATCATATTATCATCAATGCGTGCCAACAGCATATATTCTTTCGAGTCTCTCGCGCCATCAGTACCTATCATTCATCACCTTAGGATATTCTCTAGACGGAATCAATCAACTTAGAGCTTTTTTTTTTTTTTGTAGAAAAAAAAAATCCCTAATTTGCTTTGTTGGGTGACAATTTTTCGTAAGATATTCCGAATATCTGAAACCATTTTGTCTGAAATTAAAATAATGTTTTTAAAACAATAAATGAAAGATTAAAATCTATCAACTTTCGATCTATAAGTTTTGCTCGTCTTTTCCAAGAATTTATATGGCCAATAACATGTTCGACTGTACTGTATTAAATTTGACCTTCACTAGCCAATGATTGACCTAATGTAAAGAAATAAAATCATACGGAAGACCAAATTCAGTTGGCGTACTATAAAGAGTACACCAAAAGTGTTTAAACCGTCTGACCTGTCATCGATTGGAGAATGAAAACGCACCGGAACAGGTCAATATACGCCAGAACAAACAGATTAAAATTTAAGCGTAAAGACGACAGGATGCCAACTGTATTTAAATAATTTCACGTTATAAGAAAAAAAAAGAGAGAGAGATAGAGATAGAGAGAGAGGGTGAAGTAACGATTATTGAAGATATTTCTGGGAAAAATAGAGAAGAGACTTCAGCCATGTTCTTCATTTTCGAAACTCAGACATTTCAATTTGTCAGATTGGTTCTCGAAATAAAGCATTAAAACGTAAAAGATTGAATAAATGATTGAATATACATATATATATATATGAGAAAGAGAGAGAGAGAGAGAGAGAGAGAGATTATATATATATATATATGGAGAGAGATTATATATATATATATATATAAAGAGTGAGGGAGAGAGAGAGATTATATATATATATATATATATATAAATATGGAGAGAGAGATTATATATATATATATATATATATATATATATATATATATATATCAAAACTTGCTGTAGCCCCAGGCTAGACGGCTGGGGCTGTAGAACACACTGACTGCATCTTTATTGGAGGGTAAGACTCTTCCAACGAGTGTCCTGGGTATGACACTAAACAATCTGATGGTGAGGTTCCAGTAATGGTGGAGCTCGGTGGAATGCGGAGTACCACTTCATTGCCATTACTCCCAGGTCCACTCTGACCCTGAGTGGTAACACCTGAGAGGGCCCTATCGATGGGTTAGATAGGACTGTTTAACATTAAAGCTGAGTGCAAACAAATGCCTTATGCTAATATGAAATGTTTGAAAAAGAACTGTTTAAACATTTAACTGTGAGTAAACAAATGACTGATGGTAATGATGCTTAGCAATACTTGGGACTATTTTAACTTTGACTTATGCTAAATTGAGTTGTTTAAAATACAACTGTTTGATCATTTAACTGTGTGTAAATAAATAACTGATGTTCACTGTACATAGCAATACTCGGGAACATTTAATATTGTTGACTTATGTTTACAAATCCATATGTAACTAATATATATAAATAAAATGTTGGGATTATATAACCTACAATAGTTGATATGCCGTAAAAACTAAACAAACCCTTGCTGCAGACCAGTCGACAATGGTTTTAGTATACGCCGACAACATAACAGCATAAGTGTAAGATCAACATCTCCGACGAGTTCCTGTATATGACTCTAAACTGTATCAGATGGTGAGGCTCCTGTTATATACTGACTGTTGACATGGATTTTGGGTTCGTTCCTGGTGATCCCATGTCCTTTGACAAGCTGTCAGATTGTGATTAGTAAACAGGGGAATGACGGTGCGTCGGGGTAGGCCGGTCGAGCAGGTGTGTAACCGGAAGGGGACCACTTGATATGAGAACTACGCGGTCAGATTTAGACAGTCAGTCCAGGTAAAATCGAGAGTCGAGCTAGGGATACGCAGCTGATCAGAGGCGTTAGTGTCGTCTCTGAGGATACGGCTTGCAAGGTGCAAGCATTGACACGCCCTGGTTCCAGGAAGAAGATATGGGGCAAAAAGAAGTCATCTCTCTGAGTATATGTCTCTCCATCTATCTCTCAAACTTATTACAAAATGTGTGCTCCTCTCGAGAAAAAACAATGAGAGATATATATTTTTATAAAGAAGTGTGTTTCGTTTCGTTAACTGAAGTTCGTTCATTATCTTTGATTATGTTCTTGGTTGGGTCTATGGGAAGTATACAACAGCTCCATTCCTTGAGCTTTGGGAATTGTGGAGTGCACCTTAGGTCCACTCTGACCTGGAGCGGTAGTACGCGTTAGGGTCTCATCTATGGATCAAAGAGAACAGTTCAATACTTGGGTAATTAATAAATATCATATAGAATTATTGGTGTTAAATAGCAATACTTGAAATAATTTACATGTGTGTAAACAAATAAGCTCTGACTTATTTAAAAAAAGGTTACTTACAAACTATTCAGTTTGAAATTATATATATATATATATATATATACACACACACACACACACACACACATATATATTTATATATATATACAAATACACGCACAAAAATATATATATATGATAAAAATAAGTGGAAAGGTGGATAAATCAGACTCTAACAAAGAGTTTAGTTCTTAGTAATATTTCATTCTTTATTCAAAAGTTTCTTTAAACTAAACATTTTTATACAACCAGACAGATACAGTCAAACCAACAAGCCCTATCCCCATTTGTTAAACCTACATCTAAGTCCCTCTATATTTCTTCACTTTCCTACCTCTTGTCTTTCGACCCTGCCCATGCCCCTTTTATGCCCTTATTTTTTCTGTTATATTATCTATTTCCTCAATCGCTTAAATGTAGAAAATCTTTTAAAATGTTTAGTATGAAGAAATTCTTTGAATAAAGAATAAAATATCACTAACTACTATACCCATTGACCTAATGAGTAGAATTTTCGCCAATGGTTCGGGAGACCAGGGTTCAATCCCAGGTCGAGTAATACCAAAGACTCAAAAAATGGTACTTTTTGCGGCCTTGCCTAACACTCAGCATTATAAGGTAAGGATCAAGGGTAAAGTTGAGCAATTCAGGGAATAGAGTAGCACCCTCCCCTACACTTTGGTGTGGTAGCTATTGAAAAGGGAGCCAATAGGTCACCCACGACGGAAGTCGCCAACTTACTATACCCTTTGCTAGTGTCTGATTTATCCATCTTTCCACTTATTTTTGATAAATTTTCAGATTTACCACAATCTATCATGTCAACATATATATATATATATATATATATAGAGAGAGAGAGAGAGACGTGTGTGTGTGTGTGTGTGTGTGCGTGTGTGTTTGTGTGTGGTTACTGTCTTTCATTTAAGCATGTTGGATGAAATAATAAAGACACATTTTGTCTATACAATTTCATAAAGATGTTTTCAAGTTTTCTGACAAGTGTCTTTATTTTAGATTGGAATTTATAGAAGAATTTGCCGAAATTGTCCCGAGCGCTTTCACACCTTTCATAGGTTGTTTAAGTTCTTGGTTTTTTATAACATTACCAAATTACATAAATGCAAAGTTGAACGCCAATGACATCGAATGAACGCTATCAACGTATATAGAATATTATCAAAAATATTTTAAAAAAGAACAAGCAGCATTTCAAAACATTGTCGTTATTTTAAAAGTTACTTAGTGCATTCAATAAGTTCCAGACGTTTTTTTACAAGTATTTAGAATTGTCATAAACACTTGAAAATTCAGTATGTTATTGCTATACATTTTATGGGATGGCTGACCAATTTTTATGATTTCAGATTCAAATGAACAGCAACAGCAGGAATTGTCACAGCTGCTGAATTTCAAAAATGCATTCTGGACGTGTGGAACAACGATATGCAATAAAATTCTGTTATATTTGGCAAAAATGCAATGCAATGAAAGCTGTATCTACTGCTATGACCAAAAGACCAAGTGACAGAGTTCTCAGTGGAAGCATGCCAGACAGAGGAAATCCACTCAAAAACCTTTGATGATACCTTTTTTGGACAGCACTGGCATGATCTACACTGGACAGACAGTCAACAAGGAATACTATGATGAGGTTTTAAGGGAGTTCAAGAAGAGGTTCCGTCGGAATAGTCCAGACCTTGCTCCCTGTGACTTTTAGTTATCCCCTAAGCTCACAGGCTATCGTTTATGGGACAATTGAGGAGATGAAAGAAGCTGTGACGAAGGTCATTGACACGCTCACCCAAGATGACTTCCACGGGCCTTCCAGGAGTTGTTGGAACGGTACAACAAGTGCATTGGAGCCGGAGAAGATTATTTCGATTTTTTAGTTTCATGTGTGTACTCTCAATAAAAGGGCCATACGAAAAAAGTCTGGAAACTTATTTAATGATCCTCGTAATTCAATTCTTTTTTTTTTGTTTTGATATGCAGGGCTTTTTGGATTTGTAGTCGAAGCAAATTTATTTCGTATGCTATTATAGTGGCGTTTTCAACTGGAATTTTCTGAAATTTGGGTGTGGGAATAGAGTGGGTTTTAAGATGTAAAATTAAGGTGCACAGGAAAACGTCTTTAAAGAGTCGTATTGGTAAAACCAATGTATGTATTATTTTCGTTGGAAACAGAGTCTCCCAAAGGGCATTTGTATATATATATATATATATATATATATATATATATATATATATAAGTATTTAGCTTAAACAACCATTAAGTGTGAATATGACTTTAACCCCCCCCCCAAAAAAAAACATGTCATCGTGACCGTACAGTGTGTCCCCTCAGGTAGGTCCTCTAGTTTGCATTCAGTGTCCGCACAGAACTGAAATATGTAAGTCTTTGCTGATCAGCCACCAATGATGTATCGATGTGTAGGAGTTAATAAACTCAAAACAATATTCTTCAATCCAGTAAATCAAGAGTTGGGAACAATTCCCATCTAGACAAATAAATTATTCAAATTTCGAATATTTAGATATTCCTGGTAAAGAGCTCAATGTAAATAAATCAACAGAGCAAATAGTATTTTCTTAAGAAAAAAAACAATATTTGGTCAGATTAGGATAATAAATTTATTTCTATCCTTCTAAGAGCATTGATATGAATCAAAGACTCTAAGACAATTTTTAACAGAACTTCATCAGATCCAAGAGGTCCTGTTAAAAAATATTTTGGACTATTTGATTCATATCAATGCTCTTAATAGGATGGAAATAAATTTTTTATCCTAATGTGATTGAATATTGTTTTTTTTTTCTTTAAATAATATATATATAATTATATATATACTTTAACGTATGTACATATGTATTTAACAAACGCCTCGTCGGCTGGTGCTGTTGAAAATGCCGTCTGCTCCTTTGCAGAATTGTAAGACACTCCCACCGAGTGTCTTGTATATGATGATTTTGGGGGGTGGATATTGAGGATCCTTTTATTGTCATTACTCCCATGCCCACTCTGACCCGTATTGGTAGTACCTGTTAGAATCACATGTATAGATTACATAGAATTGTTCTAATATTTACCAAGAATTATTACTTTAAATTTTTTTGAAACTGTACAGCAGTGTTCAAATTATTCATGTTCCATGAGAATACTTGAATAGAAACATGTCTATGATAGCAATGTTTGAAATCATTTAATTGTGTAAAAACAGATTACACTGGTTTACAAAGAAATTGAAGCAAGCACAAAAATACCCGTTTTTACCTAATTTGAGGGTGCTGAATTCAAATTTGAAATCTGTTTTTACTCATCACCTCTAGTCTTTTAGATATGTATCGTGTACATTTTGTGCATATACGGTACATAAAGGCGTATATGAATTCAGGGTTAAATCTAATATTGTGCGACTTATGGCTTATTTTTTTAGTTATTATGCACCAAATTTAAGTGATAGCATTACATTATACTCAAATTTATTTAAAACATTTCACTGCGGCCAAAAACTCGCACAAAAAAAAAATTACAGATAAACTATTCACTTAAAATCATATATGAATAAAAAGTGAATTCGGCATTGAACCTGAGGGTTTAAAAGCCATAAAAAAACAGCCCACGAACCAACTGATGTATTTATCACACCCTTTGCACAAATTAGGGGTGCGTATTATATATGACTAATTAGGGTTATTTGGTTGGTTGGCTTTTATGGCATTTCAACCTTTGAGTTTTTTTAAAACAACATCATCTTTATGCAAATAATCAGTTCTATTTCAAACAATTCAGTTTAGCATGAGTGCACAGTTTAATTGTCAAAAACATTTCTATTTCAAACTATTCAGTTTATTCAAACAGTTCTAATTCAGCTAACTCAGTTTAGTATAAGCACATATTTTGTTTACACACAGTTAAATGTCATAACAGTTCTATATATAACAATTCAGTTTAGTGTAAGTACAGTTCCAATGTCAAAAACAGTTAATTTCAAACAATTCGGTTTAGCATAAGTACGCATTTTAGTTCTCTCTAAACCATAGATAAGGCTCTATCAGGTGTTACCATTCCGGCCAGAGTGGACCTGGGAGTGATGGCAATGAAGGGATGCTCCGCATTCCCCAAAGCTCAGGCATCACTGGAACCTTACCATCAGATTATTTAGTGTCATATTCAGGACACTTAATAGGGGGGTCTTACCCCTCTACAGAGGTGCAGTCGGTGTATTCTACAGCCTGAGCTGCCTGGGCAAGACTAATTACAGTAGTATTTTTCTTTCCCTTGTTTTTTGGTTTTTAATTATTATTTCTGTATCTAATTGGAAAATCGTCTGAGCACATTTATTATATTGCTTTGCAAACCGTCATTGATAATATTATTTCCAATTATTGTACTCTCTAAGGAGTATAAAGTCCTAATGTTTACATGGAGGAGTATTAAGGGACTGGCATTCAGTGAAATTGATGCTATTCTATACTAATCTTAGTTAATCACACACATTGACCCATTCATTCTGACAATACTGAAAATCATACGTCCCGATCATACCACAATCACCAAAATACCTCATTTGCTCTATACAAGAAAAACAGCTAAAAAAATTATAACGGTATTGATGATAGATGACAAATTTATTTTGCCAAATTTATTACTGGATCGACTCAAAGGCGAACGTAAGTAATTCCCCCACTCTTTATTGTAAGTTACGTGGGTAAGTATATTATCTATATAAGTAAATTTCCAAACCCCTCCAAACTGAGCGGATGAGACAAAAGGTTAACTCTTGTGCGGAGTTTAATTGGTTTTCCTTCTCCTAGATCGGTCGCCATAAAGAGCCCACTCCGCCCTTCTCTTTTACCCATAGCTGGAGGAAGAATGGAAGGATGGAGAACCACTAGATGCATAACTTTTCCATGTGTTTTAGCTCAATGTGATAGATAGATTTTAACGGACTAAGATAGATAGATAGATAGATAGATAGATAGATAGATTTGATTGCCACCGACATAGAGTCAATACCTCTTGAATAACAGTTTCTCGCCTCCGTGAGCATTTGACCAAGAGGTTCCCACATTCCATGCATGGGTCATGATGGGAAGGGTAATTTAGTTTGTCATATATTCTGGGAAGTCTATTTATTTGTTGATTTATTTGTTTATCTTGTTTTTTGTGTTTTTATTTATTCATTCATTTATCTATGTATTTATTTAAGTTCTTATTATTCCACTCCTTACAAGTTTTTTCCTCCTGTAGTTTTTAGTTTTTCCAAGCCTCCAGGAATTTTTGAGTATTCCCGCCAATCATAGCATCGCTGTTTCTGTTGTATAATTTTTGGTGATGTCAGTATTAATTATACAGATATAGATACATATACAGGCGGTTTATTAATTTCTGACTTCGGTCCATGGCGACACGAGGAGAGAGACACAATTCTTAAAAGCCTATTCTTACTATACCATGCTGACTTTACCCCAACGTGCCGCGCATCTTGTGATGTTTAAGATCTTTATTCATCTCTGCCGGTCGAGATCCGACAAAACTCAACCGCACGCCTCAACGGTAGAAAACCCTACTGCACCTTCAACGGTCGAATACCCAACTACTGTCTTCTCAAAATCCTCAAATTCTCCGGTCCATCTCTTCTGAGCATGACGTCATCCACACTCTAGCCTCATTTCCTGTCTCGGGTTTATTATGACAAATAGTGATTGTCATATCCTTTCCACGCAGGTGTAAGACTGCACCAAATGACTATGCACCTGGACTAAGAGACCCGAGTAGTTCAAATCCTTACCAAGCTAAATGATAAAATATAATTAACGAAAAATGATTAATATAAAAAACCATTCCTTAATTACATAAATTTCCTGGATATTCTTAATCCTCCCTCTCATTCCCAATTCCACAAATATTTTTTCCGTACCATTTTAAGCTCACTAACCATATTTGGTATCACCATTACCTTCATATCACACTTTTTTTCTATTCCCTAGCAAGGTTCAAGTATTTTGCTTTCTTTAATTCAAAAACTTTGCTGTGCTAAAAGATCCCTAAGATGGCATGATTTTTATTCCTTGTTAATAAACACTAGTTCTGGTCTTCATCTCTTGCACAATTCCCAGTCGATCACCTTTCCCACCTAGTCGTGCAAGGCATTCGATTCCATACACAGAGGGAAGATGGAGCAAATCCTACTAGCATACGGCCTACCAAAAGAAACCGTAGCAGCGATAATGATTCTCTACAGAAACACCAAAGTGAAAGTACGTTCACCAGATGGAGACACGGAATACTTCGACATAGTTGCAGGAGTACTACAAGGAGACACACTAGCCCCGTACCTCTTTATCATCTGTCTAGACTATGTGCTTAGGACTTCGATCGACAAAATCAGAGAAAATGGCTTCCAGCTGACTAAGAGAAGAAGCAAAAGGTACCCCGCAAAAACAATCACGGACGCCGACTACTCTGATGACTTGGCGTTACTAGCGAATACGCCTAATCAAGCAGAGACACTACTGCATAGTCTGGAACGAGCCGCAGCTGGCATTGGCCTCCATGTCAATGCAAACAAAACCGAATATATGTGTTACAACCAAACGGGCAACATTGCCACACTAGACGGAGCCTCTCTGAAACTAGTCGACAAATTCACCTACCTAGGAAGCAGCGTCTCATCAACCGAGAAAGACATCGACACACGACTGACGAAGGCATGGACAGCTATCGATATGCTCTCGATCATATGGAAGTCGGACCTAACTGATAAAATGAAACGCAGTTTCTTCCAGGCAGCGGTTGTGTCGATACTGCTATATGGATGCACCACATGGACGCTTACGAAGCGGCTGGAGAGGAGGCTGGACGGAAATTATACAAGAATGTTGAGAGCAGTATTAAACAAGTCCTGGCGACAACACCCCACGAGACTCCAACTATACGGACACTTGCCCCCCATCACAAAAACTATACAAGTTCGACGAACCAGACACGCAGGACACTGCTGGAGAAGCAAGGACGAGCTCATAAGCGATGTACTCCTGTGGACCCCCACACATGGATGTGCAAGAGTGGGACGACCAGCACGAACTTACATACAGCAGCTATGTGAGGACACGGGATGTAACCCTGAAGACCTGCCGGAGGCGATGAATGATAGGGAGAAATGGCGAGAGATGGTCAGGGATATCCGCGCAGGCGGCGCGACATGATGATGATGATGATGATGCTACACATCGCTTATTATGGGATTAACCGCTTAATCCTTCACCACATCACCTACAATTACTATTCTATCATGTATTATTAATTTTCGCTGTTATTATAATTATTAGGTTACTCCTTAGGAGTTTTCAACACCAGACTGAGGGATTTTATTTGAATCTGAGAGACAACAAATCTTCTCGGGCCTTCAGGACTCTTCTCAGTATTCCAGCCGATCTCAATGACGTTGTTGTCTGAATTGGTCTCAATTCTTCGTCCGATTTCTAACTGTTCCAATCTTTCAGAGAATCTTCCAAGCGCCCGAAATACATCTGGCCTTAGTGTCACCTTCATACTTTAAAGGGTTTTTTCTTAATTTTCTGTTAAGGTCTAAATATTTGTTTGTTTGTTTGAGCTTCACAGCAAATTAACCACTATGGGTTATTCAATGCCAAATCTGGTTTACATATATGAATTATATATGATCTGTAACCATTTTTATATGAACTCACTTTTTCTTCATAAACTCACTTTTCTTTTAAATTTATGTTTTGATCCATTCGACCCACAAGTAGGACCCCAACAGGCACTATCACTCCGGGTCAGAGTGGACCCACTACAAGTTGTATTTGTTAAGATTTATGGTTTTGCGTAGGGTTATTTGACAAAACCTTTTTATATTTGGTTGATTGGTAGGTTGGTAATTTACAAAGCTTTTTGCTTAGATGTGGCACAAGGCCATATGAAAGGGGCACCCAATGAGACTCGAACTAACTCGTGTAGGTTTGCTAGCCCAGCTTGTTAACCATTACACCACCAGAGGCGCTTTGGTTGATTGGTAGGTTGATCCATTGAATATGTCGGATTGTAATGACGTATTATATTTTTAAGTACAATCCTGCCTCTCTCAAGAAAGAGAGGATATCATCCATGCTGATGTTCTCAAATAGATCTTTCGTGTTATCTGCTTTAAACTAAATATTGGTCTGTGTTTTCAATTTCCTTTATTATCATTATATGGTTGGCTGCTACGGCAAAATCCTGTATACAACTATTTCACTTTTTCTTGTATTTATTGTGGTTAAATAGCACTGTTTTTTATCGTTCTAGTTGGATATTAAGTTGTCCGTTTGTAACTCAAAAGCGAAGAAAATGTTATCCGTTTCTTTGTATGACTGATACTGGTTTATGCAAATTATTATCATTACTACTTCTACTACTACTATCTTTTGAATTCTATAAATTGATTTAGTTTATTAGTAATTTCGTTTGAAGTATTAGATTTCAAGTGGCTTGTAAAGAATTTGCTTTTGTGCCTACATTTAGATAAAAGTTCTTATTCTTTCTTAGATTCTTCTTGGTTGGTGACTATGATTGTTTTTCTCCCTTGCAAAGATTATAGTATTTTGAGCTACTGTTGTAAACTGGTTCTACTTTTCTTTCAATCCATTTCTTAAAGATTGGTTTGTATTTTATGTCACATATGTGTCTCGAAAGCGTAGAGTTCGTATTTTTATTGTTAAATTATATTTTGCATGTATAAGTAAACTGGCCAATTGTTCAAATGGGTGGAGCGTTCGCCAATGGAGTTCGATCCCCTATGGAATCATACCAAAGACTCAAAAATGGTACTTTATGCCGCTTTGTTTAACACTCAGTACCATTATAAGGTATGAATCAAGGGTAAAGAGAAGCAAACCAGAGAAAGGAGCAGCGTCCTTCTTTGTACCCCGGTGGAGTAGCTATTGAAAAGGGAGCCTTCATACATTTGTTTAGAGTCTCCATGTCATACACACACATGCAGACACACATACACGGACACACACTCACTCTCTCTCTCTCTCTCTCTCTCTCTCTCTCTCTCTCTGATAGAATAAAACGAGTTGCTTTCCAAGTCGTGCGTGCTTCAGTACTACTGTATGGATTCACCACCAAGACGCCAACGAAGTACGAGGAGAAACAGCTGGATAGAAAATACATGTACGAAGAAAGGTATCTTTTTGGTATATATATTCTTTCTTTTCTCCAGTTATTTTATTAAAACATACTTCACTGTTCTTGCAACATTTTTCCCCATCTTAAAATCCTGATTAAAGTTTATTAAAGCCAAAGCAATGTCATTCCACTATAATAAATTTATCACTTTCAGATTCTTTTTTCTGTTTTCTTCTTGATGCACTATATAGACGCTAACTAAGCGTATGGAGAAAAAGCTTGACGGCAACTACACAAGAATGCTGCGAGCGATATTGAACAAGTCCTGAAAGTAGCACCCGACAAAGATGCAGCTGTACGACCACCTACCACCCATCACGAAAACTATCAAAATTAGACGAACCAGACATCCGGGTAACTGCTGGAGAAGTAGGGACGAACTCATAAGCAACATACTCCCGTGGATCCCTTCACATGGACGAGCAAATGCAGGACGACCAGCAATAGAACCTATATACAACAACTCTGTGCCGATACAGGATGTATCCTTGAAAACCTACCGAGAGCGATGGACGATAGAGACGGGTGGCGGGGGAAGGTCAAGGAGATCTGTGCTGGCGGCGCGAAATGATGATAATATATATATATATATATATATATATATATATATATGTGTGTGTGTGTGTGTGTGTGTGTGTGTGTATGTGTGCGTATATATATATATATATACGATATATAATATCGTTTGTTATATTTATGAATAAAGAATGTTTCATATTGATGATAGAATATATATATATATATATATATTATCCAAAATCAAGTCAACCGATTGCGGGAAGCGTATTTTTTGTATATTCTCCTTAATTTGTTTAAAAGATTTAAGTCTTATGACGTTACTTTTTCGAATATTTTTATGTTTTCGTTCGAACAGCTATTTTAAATTCATCATTATCACCCTGAAGATGACAAAAACACTTTCTACCTGAAATTTTTGTAATTTCATATTTTAAATAATCCAAGTCGAAACGCGTTGATGGAGCTAATCATTATTTTAGCAATAAATTTTCCTCATCCATTTACATGTAGTTTTCTTTCTGTTTTATTTATACAACGTATCTGTCTAATTAAACCTCATACCTTTCTCAAATACACAGTTTTATATGGAAACACGTTATGTTTACTACAATGAAGAATGAAAAAAGAGAAAAAAAGGGGAGAAGGGAGAGTGTTGTATCGTTGTAAGGAAGAGATACTCAGCGAAATAGAGTTAACTATTTATTAACTCAAGTGGTACAGTCCAGCAAACATTATAAGTCTCGCACTGTTGGTGTTACGTCCAAAGTTGGTCTTGACCTGAAGCTGGGTTATAGTGGGGGTCTAGGGGAGGTGAAGGTCGGACACGAGCCAAGGCTCAAGCCCTGTTGGACTATGCTGGTCATCGGCCCACATTACAATATGGGCCTGATGAGCTTTGCTGGACTTGGACACAAATCTGGGTCCAGGCACTTACGCCTGGTTATAGCTTAAACGAGACAGCAAGGGCCAGTGCTGTACTAGGGGAACAAAGGTGTCAGTGATGCAGCTCGCCCACCCGAAGGTGACCCAGCCAAAGACGGAACCTTTAAGCCTCAAGTCTGCCATGGAGCATTGGCGAGACAGTCCACTGAAGAACCGCAGCAGGAAGCAGAGATCTTTCAGAACTACCTATGCTTAAGAAACACGACGTCTTTTATCCCACCGAGATACCGGAAGTCACGTGGTACGAGCCACTATACAACATATAGAAAGAGAGAGAAGAAAACATATCCACAAAACCAGAATATATATATATGTATATATAGTTTGGTTTGGCTGGGTTATAGGTCAGATCAACCATAGTTGGTTGTTTAATACCAATCCTATTCATACGTATATATAGAGAATAGGATTTTTCAGCACATTTTGTTGATAATATTTTTAAATGAGCCATATTTTTGACACACAGTTAAATTGTTTTAAGAATTGCAATATAGTACGAATAATTCTATTTACAGTTAATGATTTGTTTGCACACAGTTAAATGGTTTTAAGAATTGCTATATAGTACGAATAATTCTATTTACAATTAATCATTTGTTTGCACACTCTTTTACAGCATTTAACTAATAATTTCACTTCTTGCTATAAAAGAGTCGCATTTTAACATCAGCCATTTGTTCTTAAAACTCTACAGAGATGCAGTATTTGTCGCTGCCTCCCACCAGACACGACTTGACACAAGGTCAAAAGTCCGAAGGCCGATTAAAGTGGGGATAAAGGGGAGGGGAAGGTCGGGAACGAGCCGAGACTCGAACCCTGCTTGTCTGTGCTGCTCATCGGCTCACTTAGTGCAATGTGAGCCTGATGAGGCAAGCAGTTTTACGAACCCAAATGTGGGTCCGGGCACGTATGCCAGATTGCGGCTTAAACTAGACGCATGGTCTAGTGCCGTACAAGGGGGACAAAGTAGACAAAAATGCAGCTCGCCCACCCGAAGGTAGCCTAGTCGAAACTAAGTGCCTAATTAAAGGCCCCAAGTCTGCCATTGTTCCTTTTCCAGGGCCACGCTCCGGACCGAAGTCCAGAACAGGCCCCGGGGTGCTCGCCGGGGCAGCCGGTGTATTCTACAGCCTCAGCTGACTGTGCTGGAAGATATAAACGAACGAAAGATAGATGAACAGATACATACAGGGTGTCTAGAAAATAAAGCTTAACACTTTTTAAGGAAAACTATCCAAGATATCAACACAATACTAGTCGAAAAATATTTGAATTTTTTAGTAAAAACAGAAAACGAGAAAAAAAAAAGCCACAAAAAATATAAAATTTCATTGAAAAGCTTAATAGACTTGAAAGATTTTTATTTGATGACTCCAAATATAGGTATTTGTCACTTCCGTCAATACATATTCCTCCAACAAAACTATTTTAGTAAGTGGGGTGAGCACTCTGGCGAAGAAATTAACGGCAGCTACTAGCATAATGCAAAGCTCTATGGTATCCGGTAAGCCAAAAATGTGAACAAACGAAAGCTAATAGATAATGCCTTATACTTCCCGAGCTGAAGTGGTTCGCTTGATGGCTGAGCGGTATGATATTAAGTCTAACGTAAAGTTGGGCGGATTTCGTTCCCTGCTTCAAGCATCCTATGTGTCTAGCCACACTGACGAGTTGTGATACAACGAAACTGTCTGTCAGCGGATGTCAATATATATATATATATATATATATATATGCGCGCTTCCAGATCATTTTGTACAGGCATTTAAAATTGTCGTAGACTCTTGAAAATTCACTGTGTTATTGCTATACATCTTATGAGATGACTCTCCAATTTTTAGGATTCAGGTTCAAATAAACAGCTCATCAGCAATTGGAATACACCCTACTAAATCCTGATTGTCACGGCTGGTGAATTTCAAAGGGCAATCTGGACGTGAGGACACTTTTGAAGAACGATATACAATAAAATTCTGTCTTAAACTTGGAAAAAATGCCACAGAAACGTATGGAATGCTTCATATTGCTTTTCGACCATCTTGCATGAATCGAGCATCAGTTTTTGAGTGGCATAAGAGATTCAAGGAAAGCAGGGAGTCTGTGAGGGATGATGAGAGGTGTGGGAGGACTAAGGAAGTCAATAGACCAGAGTTTATTGGCCAAAGGGTTAAGGTTAGGGTTACTATGTTGAGGTTTTAAGGGAATTCAGCAAGAGAGCCCGTCGGAAGATGCCAGCACTCTTCAAATCAGGTCAGTAGCTTTTCCACCAGGACAATGTACCAGTCTACAACTCCATCCTTGTCACAGACTATTTGACCAAGATGGACAACAAGACAGTTCCTCACCCTCCCTATATCGTCCAGACCTTGCTCCCTGTGACTTTTGTTTATTCCCAGAGCTCAGAGACTGTCATTATGAGACAATTGAGGTGATGAAAGAGGCTGTGACGAAGGTCATTGACACGCTCACACAAGAGGACTTCCATGGGGGCCTTCCAAAAGTTGTTGGAACGTACAACTTGTTGCGTTGCAGCCGGAGGAGATTACTTCGAAGGGGACTAGAGTTTCATTCACGAGTTAATATCAGTCATGTGTTTGTACTCAGTGGAAATTCATCTTTAAGTGGGAAATAAATTTTTGGCACATTAGTATTGTGATTTTTTCACTATAGTGAAATAGTTACAAGTATTACTATTCAACACCAATCGATCGAAAACCATTCTTCTGTTAGTAGAGTCAAATGTTTCCGAGTTTAGCTCTGTTATACCAATATTTCAGTTTTACTTACAGTTAAAGAATTTAATATATTATTATCTAAGACTTATAATTCTATTCAACATTCATCATCATCATGTCATGCCGCTAGCACGGATATCCCTGACCCTCTCTCGCCACTTCTCCCTATCGTTCATCGCCTCTGGCAGGTCTTCTGGGCTACATCCCGTATCCTCACATAGCTTCTGTATGTATGTTCGAGTTGGTCGTCCTGCAATTGCTCGGCCATATGGGGGGTTCCATAGGAGTACATCACTTATGAGCACGTCCCTTCTTCTCCAGCAGTGTCCTGCGTGTCTGGTTTGTCTAACTTGGATAGTTTTCGTGATGGGAGGCAGGTGGCCGTATAGTTGGTACCTTGGTACCTGGTAACAGATCTGTCTGTGGATAACTATTATGATATATATATATATATATATATATATATATATATATTCAGTACCTGAATAGATGACTAAAAGAAAGACCACATTGACCTAAGCAAAAGAACCGCTCCAAACAACTACAGACCCATAACTCCCTACTGATGATGTGAAAAATATTTACAGTACAAGTAAGGGAATAGATTTTCTATTCGCTAACAAGCCGCGGGTTATTCCCTGAGGAGCAGAAAGGATGCTGCCAATGATCCAGAGGCACAGCCGGGTTATTTTACATAGATCAACGCATCCTAAATGAGAGTAAGACCAGACGGAAAAATCTACCTATGGCCTTGATTGATTTCAAAAACCATATGATATGTCCCGCAAAGCTGGATGATAAACTGCTTCAAATGTACAAAATATCACATGAAGTCATAAACTTTATCGAAAAATATGAAAATCTAGTGAGTGGAATTGACAGCATGAGGAAGAAGCTTAGCTAAAACAAAGATCCAAAAAGGTATATTTCAAGAAAATGTACTCTCACCATTACGATTCACAACTGCCATGATGCCAATTAAATACATACTCAGAAAATGCACAGCCGGATACAAACTTAGTAGATCGCAAAAAAAAGATCAATCACCTAATGTACATGGCATCAAACTATTTGCAAAAAATGAAAAAGAACTGGAAACTCTTAAACATGAAGTTAGAATATATCATCAGGACATAGGAATGGAATTTGATATAGAAAAATGTGCTTTGCTAGTAAAGAAAAGTGGCAAACGACATCTGACAGACAGAATGGAACTACCAAATCAAGACAAGATTAGAACGCCCTGAGAAGAGGAAACCTACGAATACTTGGGCATCTTGGAGGCTGACACCATCAAACAAGTAGAAATGAAAGACAAAATTAAGAAAGAATATCTAAGAAGAACTAGAAAGTTACTTGAGACAAAACTATCTAGCAGAAACCTTATCAAAGGAATAAATACCGGGCTGTAACACTTGTTAGATATTTGGGACTATTTCTGAAATGGACCAGAGAAGAACTTAAGCAAATGGACAAAAGAACAGGGAAACTAATGATCATACATAAGGCATTACATCCGAGAGTCGACGTTGACAGACTATATGTATCAAGAAAGGAGGGAGGAAGAGGACTTGCGAGCATTGAAGACAGTGTTGACGCATCGATACAACGACTCGAAGACTCCATGGAAAAACACGAAGAAGGACTGATTACAACTATCAAAGACAATACTGATAACACGGTGACCAACAGAATGACAATAACTAGAAAAGAAAAATGAAAAAAAAAAAACTCTATGGGCGCGTTAAACGACTAATAACCGACATCTCGCACGATAAAACCTGGGCGTGACTAATAAAGGAAACTTTAAAAGAGAATCAGAATCTCTCCTAATAGCAGCACAAAATAAGAACCAACCAAATCAAAGCGAGAATAGATAAGATGCGACAAAATAGCAAATGCAGGTAATGTCGTTATAGAGACGAAACTATCAATTACAAAATAAGTGAATGCAGACAATTAACGCAGAAGGAGTATAAGACTAGACACGACTGGGCGGGCATGGTGATCTACTGGTAGATGTGCAAGAAATCTAAATTTGACCATATGAACAAATGATATAGGCACAACCCAGCACCTGTCCTATAAAATGACAGACACAAACTCCTATGGGATTTTGACATACAAACGGATCAACTAATCTTGGCCAGAAAACTAGACCTTATAGTAATCAACAAAATAAAAGAGAACTTGCAAAATTGTCGACTTTTCTGTCCCGGCTTCCAACAGAATAAAACTGAAAGAATGTGAAAAGAAGGATAAATGCCGAGACGTTACCAAGAAATTAAAAAAGATGTGAAACATGAAGGTGACGATTATACCGATCGTGATTGTTGCAATCAGAACAGCAACTAAAGTGCTATTAAAGGGACAGGAGTTGCCCGTGGTGTAATGTTTATCAACGTAGGAATTGGACACGGCGACACGAGTTCAAATCCTGGACGAGACTGATTGCATTTCACATAGCACTAATACCCTTGGGGAAAGGCATGAATCCAATTATTCTCCCTCCAGCTATGGGTAAATAGCAGGGCAGACTAGGTTCTTTAGCCTTGGTGAGGCAACTAGTCTAGGAGAAGGAAAACTCTGAATTCAAACCTGTTAAACTCCGCTTTAAAACTGACCTTGTGTCATATCCTACCTGTGCGGAGGGGTTGGTAAATAGGATTAAAGGGACTAGAGGATTTGGAGGTTGGCAGATCAGTGGAGAGCATCCAAATTACAGCGTTATTGAGAACGGCTAGAATACTGAGAAGAGTTCTGAAAACTTGAGGAGACTTGCTGTCACCCAAACTCCAGCAAAAGACCAACAGCTAAAACTGATGTAAAAAACTCTAATGGGTAAATAATAATGATGATATTATTAAAAACTGAAAGATTGAACTTTGGTACATAATTCAAATATGAATTAAATCATTACCGGAATTCTTTTTTTCTTCATATTTGAACATTTACACACACACACACACACACTCACAAACACACACACACACACACACACACACACACACACACACATATATATATATATATATATATATATATATATTCAAAGATTGTTGTTGTATGTCCAAAGAAGGAATGAAAATATATTTTAGAATCGGAAGGTCCACGAATAGATTTGTATTTTTTGAATTATTTATTTTGTTCTAACATACATGTTATATTCATTTATGTTTCCAGCCTGGTGGTATCGTCAGAGAACATGTGTGGCACAAGGCCTTTTTAATGGGGTAATCTATGAGACTTGAACACACTCTTGTTTCCAGTATAAATGATCTTTGGTCGGTCAAACTGGTTTATATAGGGGTATTTGTTCCTCTTTCCTGGAGTGTGTTTACTTTGGTCTGCTTTAGCCGTCTTTGATATTTGATATGTTTATAGGTGTGTGTGTATGTGTGTTGGCGTTGGAGTGGTTTTGGGTTTCACTAACGGCTTTTTTGTGTGTGTCTGTGTGTATTATGGGGAGTTTTGTGGTTTTAAATTTACTGGTAGTTCTTTCTCCTTTTTTTTGTATATGTATTCATGTGTCTGTGCATGGGTGTGTATTTTGATTTTTTTGCTTTCGTCGGAGAACATGTTTGGCATAAGGTCTAGTTAATGGGTATTAAATGGATTTCAATTTACTACTGTTTGTAGTTTGAATGGTTTTTAATTACTTATGTTTTGTGTGTGTATATATATATATACACACGTATATATATATATATATATATATATATATATATATATATATATATATGCATGTATTTTTTTTCTGTTTGTGTGTGTATGGTTTATCTTTTATTTAACTTATGTTTGAATTCATCTATATATATATATATATATATATATATATATATATATATTGTATTTTTGATAGATAGATAGATAGATAGATAGATAGAATCAACTAGTTTAGGTCTAGTTGATGGGTATTAAATAGATTTCAATTTACTAGTGTTTGTAGTTTGAATGGTTTTTAATTACTTATGTTTTGTGCATATATATATATATATATATATATATATACATGCATGTTTATTTCCGTTTGTGTGTTTATGGTTTATCTTTTATTTAATTTATATATAAATCATCTATATATATATATATATATATATGTGTTGTATTTTTGATAGATAGATAGATAGATAGATAGATTCAACTAGTTTGTGATCAGGCGAAAGTGATAGATCTGTTTTTCCTTCGGGTAAGAACGTGAAATGAACATCAAACAGCTAAAGCGGGAGTTTGAATTCGGTTCCAAAATTCTATTTTTCTTATCGCTAACCGCTGCATCATCAATGTGGGTAAGTTCAAGGGACGGGGAAGTTTTTCAGTGGATAAGGAAGAGGAAATTAATGACCAAATAGGAAAACACTTTATTGTTTGGATTTTTTGTTTCTTTTTTTTCTTGGTTTCTTTGTTTTTTGTCGTTTGTTTTTGTTCCTAAGTAACTCATTTTATTTATCTATTCATTTATTTATTTTGTCAAATATATTGTCAATGGGAGACACAAATATATTAAAATTATATATCGGACACACTTTCTCACTCTATGATAATAAACAAATTGATACACTCATCGGTAGAAGAAGAAGAAGAAGAAGAAGAAGAAGAAGAAGAAGAAGAAGAAGAAGAAGAAGAAGAAGAAGAGATAGATAGATAGATAGATAGATATAAAAAAAAGAAAATAGAAGAAGAAGAAGAAGAAGAAGAAGAAGATAGATAGATAGATAGATAGATAGATAGATAGATAGATAGATAGATAGATAGATAAAACAGGGAATTAAATGAACAAAAGTTGAAAAAAGATTAACAAAAAATAGTACGAAAAATAATGATAATGAACAAGAGCAACAACAACAACATGAACAAGAGCAACAACAACAACAATAACAAGAAATTGAAAGAAGAAGAAGAAGAAGAAGAAGAAGAAGAAGAAGAAGAAGAAAATAATGAGTAAGAGAGAATAACCATTCAAAGTCTGATTGGTTTTTATCTCCTTTCAATCTGTTTTTTTAATGGAATCAAGTTAACATTATAAACGATAAGTATTCAAGTACATTATAAAAAAAAAAGTTTTCTTTAAAAAGAACAATTGAAAATAAAGCGGAAAAATGAAAATCTGAAAAGAAAAAATAAAAGACAATGCGCAGTTACGTGAGAGAAAAAAACTACTCTCTTAATATATATATATATATATATATATATATATATATATATATATATATATATATCTGAACTAAGAAGTCGTCAACAAAGTTCTGTCAATTCTGGTAATTTTGGGGGAAAAAAAATTTTCTTTGCTGATATCACATTATGTATTCATGTCTTAATAGACATGGTGTTAGTTTTTGGTTTTGTTCTTGTTTTTGTTTCTGATCGTGGGTTTGCTTGTTTGGTTTGTTTGTTTTGTTTTTTTGTTGTTAGTGTTGTTTCTTTTGTTGTCTTTTTCTTTTTTTCTCGAAAAAGAGGAATCCCTGATAAAACTATCACCCATTCACATTTGCATTTCTCATTGGTCATGCAGAGTGTCACATGACAGCGTTCATTCCTTGTAATCAAAATTCGTGGTACACATAATAGGATATGCCGGCAGGAATCTATCGGAGTTACTTACAAACGTTAAATAGTTGTGACACAAGGCCCAAATCATAGGTCACCCTGTGAAAATCGAGCTCACTAACAATGGTCGGGCTAATCTAGCTTGCTAACGATTACACTACGCAACGTGCTCATTGATTTATTTTGTCTGTCTAGCTATCTAGTGATCTAACTAGATATGATCAGATAGTGAGAAAAAAGACTATGTTACTAGGCACTCATTTTATGGAAAATTAAATTGATACGACATAATCCACAAGGGATAGGGGACTGTTGCATATTGATCTTTGACAGAGACGTCAATCAGGTATTTCTCTACATAGAAAGCACCTGTGTAAACAAGTGGAAGCAGCTCACTTGGATTGACAACCGGAAGTGATTAACAGTTGTGAAATTATATATACATGGATACCCACGTCAGATACAGTTAGTCTTGGATACACGGTCGAGCATTCAAAAGGTTCGGGGAGCACTAGTGAGTGTCCAGAAGGGATTCAGTGCCCGACCTCCGGCCGAGAAGCAGAAAAATTGCTAAGTGAGGTCTTGAATATGGCACAACGCGACTAAGAAGATGATAATGGTCAATATAGCAGTCCTCTTTCTGTCTCCGTCTCTCTGTGTCTGTCTCTCTCTCTCATATGTCTCCAAAGTTTCTACCAATCGAGGAATAAAGTGAGAGATATATTTTTGTAAAGAAAATTTATGGTCATTCATTCCTTTTTTCTTCTTTGGAACACAACAGGAGTCCCCGTGGCTTAGTAACAAAAGTGCTGGGCTGTGACATCGAAGTAAGCAAGTTCGAACTTCAGTCGCGTTATATCGTTCACTTTCGGACAAATACCATTGGGAAAGATATGAGACCCCTCATCCTCCCAGATATTGGTTAGATAGTACTACTAGTGTTCTTCTGCAAGGATGGTTTTGTCATTAAATATCCCACGAAGTTTGACATACCATTAACGAAAGAAACCGAACCAAATAATCAGTAAGCTATTCATGGGATCTTTGATCTAAACAAAATTTATCATGCAACTCTTTCTTTATATATGTATATATAAATATATATACAGGGTGTCTCAAAATAGACGCAACCCATTGATATGATAACGATTTATTACTGAGACAAGACGTCCGATAAAAAAAATATACCCTTTCAGCTAGACATTAAATCAATGTGTTGTTTTAATTGCTATTATATCAGCCTCCAGGAAATGTAATAAACAATTACCATATTAATGGATTCCATCTATTTTAAGACAGTTTCGAACGGTTTTGTCACTTTTATATGATTTTATCTCCAATTAATTGTTAGATAATTAAAGAATGATTTTTAAAAATTTCTTCAATCATTTTTCATTAATTATATTTTATCATTCAGTTTGGTTGGGATTTGAACTATTCTGGTTAAGAGTTCAGGTGAGTAGTTTATTGGTACAGATTACGCTCGTGCGCAAAGGATATGACAATCACCATTGTCATAATAAACCCCAGACAGGAAATGGTCTGGAGTATGGATGACGTCATGCCCAGAAGAGATGGGCTGAGAATTTGGAAGATTATGAAAAAAGATTCAGTTGAGGATCGACCATGGTGTAAAGAAGTTGGGATCCGACCATGGTGTTGAGAAGTTGAAGTCCGACCATGGAGTTGAGAATTTGAGATTGGACCATCCACGCAGACAATTGAGTTTCTGTCATTGGGGCATAGAGAATGGAGTTCTCTGTCATTGAGTTGAGTTTTCTACCGTTGCGGCGGTGGTTAATTTTTGCGGGTCCCGACCAGCGAAGATGAATTGAGATCTAAAACACCACGAGATGTGCCAAACGTTGGGGGTGGTGTTAGTATAGTACAATACGAAAGACTTTTAAGAATTGTGCCTCTCTTCTCGTGTCGAAGAACTGAAGTTAGAAATTAATAAAATGTTCGTACCTGAACAACGGAGTCCGTCTGTATTCAAATCCGCCTGTCACGGAATATATGTGCTCAAACAGGTGACATCTCCACTCTAGACGGAACCTCTCTTAAACTAGTAGACAAATTCACTCACCTAGGAAGCAGAGTCGCATTAACCGAAAAGGACATCGACACGAGGTTAACGAAAGCATGGACAGCTATCAATAGGCTATCGATTATATGGAAATCAGACCTAACCGATAAAATGAAACGCAGTTTCTTCAAGCCAGCGGTCGCATCGATACTGCTATATGGATGCACTACATGGAGTCTAACAAAACGGCTGGAGAAGAAGCTAGACGGCAATTACACAAGAATGCTGCGAGCAATCTTGAACAAGTGCTAGCGGCAACACCCCTCAAGACACCAACTGTACGGCCAACTACATCCTATCACGAAAACTATTCAAGTTAGACGAGCCAGACATGCAGGACACTGCTGGAGAAGCAGGGACGAACTCATAAGTGATGTACTCTTATGGACCCCCACACATAGCCGTGCAAAAGCAGGACGACCAGCACGAACATGCATTCAGCAACTATGTGAGGATACGGGATGTTGTCCAGAAGTCCTGCCTGAGGCGATGAACGATAGGGAAAAGTGGCGAGAGAGGGTCAGGGATATCCGTGCTACTAGCACGAAATGATGATGATGATGTTATCACCTGTATTTGCCTGTATTGTATTCGCCTGTGTATATGTATATGTACTGTTGGATGATATCATTATGATTATGATTACGGTTGTGAGTATACAACATAAGTGTTTTATATTGACCTCCGACTCAGCCAAACATGCCATTCCAAAGACGGCGGAAGTGCATATTCCATTGGCGTGGACGAGCTTGGCTGATAATATGGGAGAGGGTTAAAATCCCACTGTACAGTCACAAACTGAAGAGAATGACCTGTGAACTGCATTTCAGTTATTTCCGCTCGATGACGATCAAACACACGATTCCAAAGACTGCGGATGTGCATATTCCGATGGCCAGTTATGGAGAGATATTGAGTGGGAGTCGAACTATTATATAACTCAGTGCACAGGAAATTCAAGGAGTTGGAGACAAGATGCGGTAGAGAAAGCCAGCATCCAGGAGAGGGAGCCCTCAGACCCCCGAATGAGTTTGGGGATCAGACGAGTTGGAGATAAGATGCGGTAGAGAAAACCAGCACCCAGAGAGACTGGGCCCCCGCTTGAGCAGCCCAGGAGAACGGAAAAGAAAGGCTGATGGCCATAAGAGCGGGGGGTTAATATGTTGCAGTTCTGTCCGGTCTCCAACTCCCTGTCACACACAACCCTTTCAAATAAAGTGAGAGGTATATTTTTCTAAAAGACTGTGTCGCTCGTCCTTATTGTGTCGTTGTTATGATTTATGCATGCATCTGCATATAAGTATATAACAATAAGTAGTGAAGCAAAGTATTTTTCCTCTCTTGTCCAAGGCTTTGTGATCGAGGATTAATAGTTGTTATTGTATACTATTTTCAAATTTGAAACAAAAAAAGAAGACAGCATTATAAATAGTATAAGCAGTCATATGAGGTACATGGATTTGAGACTCCAAATATTAATTTGTTGCATCTATTTTGAGAGAGTTTTGAATAATTTTATCTCCAAATAAG
The DNA here is from genome assembly GCA_963585895.1 of Sepioteuthis lessoniana. Lineage (NCBI taxonomy): Eukaryota > Metazoa > Mollusca > Cephalopoda > Myopsida > Loliginidae > Sepioteuthis > Sepioteuthis lessoniana. Next base: position 36,344,613 of record OY757946.1, on the reverse strand, counting down.
TAGTTACGCAAAATATGTTTTCTTTTTTGTCAAAGGCATTGTGATTGGGGGATTAATAATTGTTATAATATACTATTTTCAAATCTGAAAAAAAAAAAACCCACAAAATCATTATTCGTAGAGCTATTAGCAGTCCCATGGGTCCCATGTATATTAAAACACCCTGTGTATATCTATCTATCTATCTATGTATTCACCACTCTTGATAGATAAATTGATAGATAGCGAATAAAAGAGGCAGTATTCAAGAAAATATTTCAATATATTATAGAAAACTCAATAGAAGAAACAAATTTCATAAATATCAGTGTACGATCGTTATCCTTGATCCTGAGAGACGAATATATATATATATATATATATATATAGAGAGAGAGAGAGAGATTGATAAGGACTTTATCTTGGAGTCTTTCTATCTACCAAGATTGGTACTTTCAATTTTATCTGATTTAGACAGTTCAGTACTATGATTGATAGACTGGTGGTTTGGCTGGTTGGTTGGTTGGTTGGTTGGTTGGTTTTATGGCGTATCGACCCTTTTCGGGTCATTTATTGCCGAATTACATTTCAAACAATTCAGTTTGGTATAAGTATAGTTTTTATTTACAAACAGATATTCAAAACAGTTCTACTTCAAACAATTTAGTTCTATTAGCATAAGTTCTATTTAGCATAGTTCTATTTAGCATAAGTACACAGTTTAGTTCTGCATAGATAGGACCTGATCAGGTGCTACCACTCCGGGCCAGAATGGACCTAGCAGTGATGGCAATGAAAGTGTACTCCCTATCCCTTAAAGCTATAACATTACTGGAATCTCACGATTAGATTGTTTAGTGTCATAAACAGGACACTCATTGTGGTGGTGGGGGACTTACCCCTCTTCAGAGAAGCAGTCGGTATATTCTACAGAACAAATCGATCGAGCAATCAGTACAATGGATTTATCTAGATGAAATATTTGACCTTTTGACCAAAGACGTACGTGGGGCCTTCAATAAGTTTCCAGGCTTTTTTGTAACGGCATCTAAAATTGTCGTAGACACTTGAAAATTCACTGTGTTATTGCTATACATCATATGACATAACTGACCAATTTTTATGATTTTAGATTTAAATGAACAGCTACAGCAGGAATTGGAATACACCCTACTAAAGCCTGATTGTCACAGCTGGTGAATTTCAAAAATGCAATCTGGACGTCAGGACACTTTAGAAGAACGATATGCAATAAAATTGTGTTTTAAACTTGAAAAAAAAAATACCACAAAAACGTATGGAATACTTCAGACTGCTTTTCGACCATCTTGCATGAATCGAGCATCAGTTTTCGTGTAGCATAAGTGATTCAAGGAAGTCAAGGAGGCTGTGAGGGATGAAGAGAGGTGTGGGAGGAGTAAGGAGGTCAATACACCAGAGTTTATGGGCCAAAAGGTTTAGGGTTAGGGTTACTATGTTGAGGGTTTAAGGGAGTCTACATCCCCATCCTTGTCTTAGCCTATTTGACCAAGATGGGCATCACAATAGTTCCGCACCCTGCCTATAACCCAGACCTTGCTCCCTGTGACTTTTGGTTATTCCCTAAGCTCAGAGGCTGTCGTTATGAGACAATTCAGGAGATGAAAGAGCCTTTGACGACGGTCATTGACGCGCTTACACAAGAGGACTTGGGTGGGGCCTTGCCGAAATTGCAAACGGGAGGAGATTACTTCGAAGGGGATTACAGTTTCATGTGTGTACTATCAATAAAAGTGCCCATACGAAAAAAGTCTGGAAACTTATTTAATGATCCTCGTATGTATATCCATTTACTTCAAGGGCGATAGACAGATAGATAGAGAGAAGAGGCTGACTTAGGCAAATAGGCTGGGATTTTAAGTTTAATTTTCAATCTTCGTGGGTTATTTAAAGCCAAAACTATCCTAGTAGAAGAGTCTTCCTTTGATAGATAAACAGATAGATAGACCAAGCTGTACATATAGGAAAGTTAATAGAAGAGGCTGCTATAGATGAGATTGGATTATATTTTTAAATGCATTTCAATCTTCGTGGATTATTTAGTGCTGGAGCTAAACCTTATAGAAGAGTTTTCCATTGATAGATAGACAGATAGAACAAGATGTTATAGATAGATATATAAATAGGTAGATAGAAAGAAAATGGTTTTGGATTCAATGTTTTAAGGCATTTAAATCTTTGTGGTTTCTTATTGCCAGAGCTATCCTCTTAGAAGAGGCTTCCATAGATAGATAGATAGATAGATAGATAGATCAAATAAGCTGTTATATCTAGCTAGATAGATAGATAGATAGATAGATAGATAGAAAAGGCTAACACTGTTTGATTTCTTTGTTTAATGGCATTTCAGTTTTTGTGGGTAATTTAAATCCAACGCTGTTCTTGTAGAAGACTACTCCATTGATAGATATGTTGATAAATAGAACAAGTTGTTATAGATAGATAGATGTAAGAAGCTGACACTTTGATTTCTTTGTTTAATGGCATTTTAGTCTTTGTGGGATACTTAACGCCAAAGCTGTCCTTGTAGAAGAATCCTCCATTGATAGAAAGATATGTAGATAAATAGAACAATCAGTAATAGATAGATAGATAGATAGATAGATAGATAGTAAACGCCAAAGTATTCAAGTCAATATATTACAGAAAAATCAAACGATAGACCAGAAAAATGGCGTAGTTGTCCACCCCTCTTCTTCTTTCTTCTTCTTCTTCTTCTTCTTCTTCTTCTTCTTCTTCTTCTTCTTCTTCTTCTTCTTCTTCTTCTTCTTCTTCTTCTATTATCAACACTTGAATCGACATTCTATTGAAAATATCCTCCTGTCGGGACAAAGTCGTTTCCGAGCGACAGGAAACACGTGACATCCCCTGATGTGTACAGACAGAGACGCGCATGCACAAGGGCGACAACGGCAGCGGGAAGAAGACGAACCAAGATGGCAGCAGCGGTAAGATATAGACATCAAAGGAATTGCCGAACAGCGACAGTCACAGCGGGC
>OY757946.1:36101596-36339096 GCA_963585895.1 Sepioteuthis lessoniana | reverse complement strand
CGACCTACTTATATATAATAATGTGTGTCTGTATGTGTGTGTTAGAGTTTTAAAATCACATAAAGATGAACACAGTAAGATAGATCCATGTAGAGAGTGACAAAGAAAGAAAGAAAGAAAGAAAGAAAGAAACTGACATAGATAGATAGATAGATAGATAGATAGATAGATAGATAGATAGAAAGAAAGAAAGAAAGAAAGAAAGAAACTAACTCACAAAGAAAGAAAGAAAGAAACTGAGATAGATAGATAGATAGTGACAAAGAAAGAAATAAAGAAAGAAAGAAAGAAAGACAGAAACTGGCATAGATAGATAGATTGAGATAAACAAACTAAGAAAGAAAGAAACTGGCATAGATAGATATAGATAGATGAATAATCAAATTAGATAGATAGAGAGATAGATAGATAGATATAAACAAAATAAGAAAGAAAGAAAGAAAGAAAGAAACTAACATAGATAGATAGATAGATAGATAGATAGATAGGCTTTGTTATTGACTGAGTTAGACCGAGAAAGGTTTTAACCAAACGCCTGTTTTGTCGTATTACGTTTAAATCAAGCTTGCACATTTTATTGTTTCTAATTTGATTTAAACTGATGAGTCTCAAAATAAAACTATTTGACGAATCAGCAGTTAAAAAAAAAATTATAGCTAATCAAAATAAGGTTTTAAATGTAAACGATCTACATATCTAAGAAAATTAAAATTTAAAATTTGTAATTCAAAAACATTCGATGATTCCCAAAAAGATTTCTTCAAAACGCTTTTTTAAAATATCTTTTTATATCTTCGCTTTAGAATCTTTTTTTTTAAATATCGTTAACTTCCTAACCCTATTTTTTGTTCATCACTTTAACCTTAACACTTTGGACTCAGTAAAACTGTTTTAACATTTGCTACAAAAAATCATAATCACTTTAGAAATATTTTTGGCTGATTTTTAACAGTTTAATTTAGTTTAGTTTTATGGCATATCAACCATTGCAGGTTATTTAATGCCAAATTTGTTTTATACAGATAGATTAGATACATATGATTTGTACATATTAGTCAACTAAGCTAGTTCCAGGTATTGTTATGTATCGCTAACAAATCAATTAAAAATGTGTCATTTATTTACACACAGTAAATGACCTAACAGTTCTATTTCAGACAATTCAATTTAGCATTCGTCGTTTGTTTGCATAAAGTTTAAATGCCAAATAGTTCTATTTGACCCATAGATAGTACCCTTTCAGGTGCTACCACTCCGAGGAAGAGAAGACCCGGGAGCGATGGCAATGAGGGGGTAACCCCCATTCCCCAAAAACTCCAGTATAATTAAACTCACCATCAGAATGTTTAATGTCATAGCTTAAATACTCGTTGGGTGGGGGTCGTACCACTCAGCAGAGATGCAGTCTGTGTATTCTGTAGCCCCACCGACTGGGCTGGGCAGATTTTTAAAAAAAGAAACATGGTACTATTTACCAACCCCTCCGCTCGGGCAGGATATGACACAAGGTCAATTTTTAAGCGGAGTTTAACAGGTTTTGAATTCAGAGTTTTCCTTCTCCTAGACTAGTTGCCTCACCAAGGCTGAAGAACCTAGTCTGGTGCTACCGCTGTCAGGTGCTACCACACCGAGCCAGAATGGACCTGGAAACAATGGCAATGAAGGAGTACTCCGCATTCCCTAAATCCTCCTGTATTATTGGAACCTCACCATCGGATTGTTTAGTGTCATATCCAGTTCATTCTTTCGGGGCGGAGGTCTTACCTCCTTGCAGAAAAGCAGCCGGTGCATTCTACAGCCCAAACCGACTGGGCAATTGAGGATTTGAATCCATCCAATCACAGAATCGAGGTTCAATATGGTCGTAATTGCCATGATGAATTTAGATAATCCTATTTACCAACACCTCCGCTCGCGCAGGATATGGCACAATTTTTAAGCGGAGTTTAACAGGTTTGAATTCAGAGTTTTCCTTCTCCTAGACTAGTTGCCATACCAAGGCTGAAGAACTCAGTCTGTCCTATTTACCCATAGCTGGAAGGAAAATAATTGGATTCATACCTTTCCCAAGGGTATTAGTGCTATGTGAAATGCAATCAGCCTCGTCCAGGATTTGAACTGATGTCGCCGTGTCCATTTCCTACGACGATAACCATTACACCACGGGCATTTAGATAATGTTCAACAGAAAGGGCATTATATACACTTTTAACCCGGCATAGAACTAATCTTGATATATTTTTGTATTTTAAGAGATTTTCCAAAACTGATACTAATTGTCATTTTAGTAACCCATCATACATTTTATTCATACAGACAGACAGGAAATTTGTAAAGCATCAACATCTTAATGTATTTCTAATTGAATAAGTTAAAATTATTAATTAGATTTAGAAAACATACAAAGGAATTGATAATCAGATTTAAAATGTCTATTTTTTTCCCAATACGTATTTGATTTGGTTTAAATTTCATGAATCTGTCATCAAATGTAAAGAAAAAAAAACGAATGTAATTCAAATAGAAAATGACGTTTTACAATAAGTAGATGTTGATATCTATAAAATAGACAAACCGTTTATGCTCGAGTAATGAATTACTTCAAAGACCAATTTTTCAGCTCAAAAACCGGCTCATTGGCCAAGTGGGTAGAGTGTTCGCCAATGGTCCGGGAGACCTGGGTTCAATCCTACGTCGAGCCATACCAAAGACTTTTAAAATGGTACTTGATACCTTCTTGCATAACACTCCGCAATATAAGGTACGTATCAGGGGTAAAGTGGAGCAATCCAGGGAAAGGAGTAGCGCCCTCCCCTACACCTCGGTATAGTAGCTATTGAAAAGGGGGCCTTCTGGTCACCCTCGACTAAAGGGAGACAACTTTATTTTACTTTACATTCATCATAGAAGATACGTTCTCGAAATGACATAGCTTAACTGTTTGGTTTGGTTTCTTTGTTTAATAATATATCAAACTTCATGGTTTATTTACAGGGCATGGAAGCAGAATATGGAAAACATTTTAAGACAGTTTTTAATCTGATTAATCCAAATTTTGAAAAAATAAGCCCCAAAATTCTAAATTTTCATTAGTTTATTTATCCAAACCTTTTTTCATTGTGTCTCATCAACCGAAAAAGACATCGACACGCGGCTAACAAAGGCATTTACAGCTATCGATAGGCTTTCGATCATATGGAAATCAGACCTGACCGATAAAATGAAAAGAAGTTTCTTTCAGGCAGCAGTCGTGTCAATACTGCTGTATGGATGCACCACTTGGACGCTAACAAAACGCCTGGAGAAGAAACTAAACGGCAATTACACAAGAATGTTGCGAGTGATAGTGAATAAGTCCTGGCGGCAACATCCCCACAAAACACCAACTATACGGCCACCTGCCTCCCATCAGGAAAACTATCCAATTTAGACGAACCAGACACGCAAGACACTGCTGGAGAAGCAAAGACGAGCTCATAAGTGATGTACTCCTATGGACCCCCACATATGGCCGGGCAAAAGCAGGACGACCAGCTCGAACATACACACAGCAGCTCTGTGAGGATACGGGATGTAGCCCTGAAGACCTGCCAGAGGCGATGAACGATAGGGAAAAGTGGCGAGAGAGGGTCAGGGATATCCGTGCTAGTGGCACGACATGATGATGATGATGATGAGTGAGCAACAAAAGAAACGACAAAGAATTTATGATTTACTTAACGTTGAAGCCGAGGCAAAAAAAATTTATTCGTAGCTTCCACCAAGCCCAGGCCATACCTCCTTGATTTACATTATATGTGGCTCTTTAAAAAACAAAACAAAAGTAACTTCTCATCGAAATATTGGTTCACTTAACGCTGCTATTGAGAAGGAATGAAATAAAATGTCTGAAGATTTTATTTTGAAGGCATGCAAATAGTTTCGAAGACGCGTTAAAACAAGAACTGAAAAAATGGTGGCCATATTGATGTTTGGTTTGGTTTGTTTGGTTTTATGGCATATCAACCTTTATAGGTTATTTAACGCCAAATCCATTTTTATGTAAATAATCAGTTCTATTGAAAACAGTTAAGTTTAGCATCAGTACACAGTTTAATTGTTGAAAACATTTCCATTTCAAAGTATTTAAGCACTTATATGTAATAATTCAGTTAAGTGTAAATACAGTTTTAATGTCGAAAAACAGTTCAATTTCAAATAATTCAGTTAAGCATAAGCACGCAGTTTAAGTGTAAGTTCGGTTTAATTGTCAAAAACGTTTCTATTTCAAGCTATTCAGTTTACTCAATTCATTTTAGCATAAGTATGCTGTTAGTTCTATTTAACCCATAGATAGGGCCCTATCAGGTGCTACCACTCCGGGCCAGAGTGGACCTGGGAGCGATGGCAATGAAGGGATTCTCCGCATTCCCCAAAGCTGCAGCACTGCTGGAACCTCACCATCAGATTGTTTGGTGTCATATCCAGGACACTCGTTGGGGGGGGGTCTTATAAAATGATTAGGCGTTGAATAGCCCACCATGTTTGATATGCCATAAAACCAAACCATACAAATCAATTACATACGTATAAAAACGGTTTGGCATTAAATAACCCATAATGTTTGATATGCCATGAGACCCAACCGAATCAAATCATACATACTTTATATATATGTATTAAGAGGATTTGGCATTAAATAACCAACAATGGTTGATATGCCATCAAACCCAACCAAACCAAATCATATATATTCAATATATATATGTATAAAGAGGATTTGGCATTAAATAACCTACAATGGTTGATATACCATAAAACCCAACCAAACCTAAGCTTTAAACAAAGGTTTTAATTACAATAATAAAGTGTTTAATTAACATCGTCTACCATTTATAAAATTATGAATATAATATGAAGAAATATTAATAATAAACAAGTTTACGTCAAATCTTCAATTAAAAAAAGGCTTTACTTAAAAATATTTCTTCTGAATCTTTTGTTTAGGAATTAGCTAACCAAATACGTAAGATTTTCAATGTTTTCTCTTGATATTATTTGATGCTGAATAAATATTAATGTAGGCTAGAACACCCAAAAGTTAGAGGCTGTATATTACATGCTATACAAGTTAAAACTTCGGTTTGTGGCGAAAAATCAGGGTTCATCATATGAAATCGTTCATTTCTCGCTTCTATGTCATCTACTTGCCCAGTCGGCTGGTCAGCCCAGGACGGTCAACAAATACAGCAACCAGTTCCTAGCTTTTCGCATTTATCGACTTCAAGCTTCTTCTTCTTCTAGTCGAGTCGGCCTGGGCTGTAGAATACACCAACTGCTTCTCTGTATATTACATGCAATACAAGTTAAAACCCCCGGTTTGTGGCAAAAAATCAGGGTTCATTATGATATGAAGTCGTTCATTTCTCGCTTCTATGTCATCTACTTGCACAGTCGGCTGATCGGCCCAGGACGGTCAACAAATACAGCAACCAGTTCCTAGCTTGTTTTCTCATTTGTCGACTTCAAGCTTCTTCTTCTTCTTCTTCTTCTTCTTCTTCTTCTTCTTCTTCTTGTCGAGTCGGCTTGGGCTGTAGAATACACCAACTGCTTCTCTGTATATCACATGCAATATAAGTTAAAACCCCGGTTTGTGGCTAAAAAATTAAAGTTCTTCATGATATAAAATCGTTCATTTCACACTTCTATGTCATCTACTTGCCCAGTCAGCTGGGACTGTAGAATACACGGGCTGCTTCTCTGCAAAGGAGTAAGACTCCCCCAACGTGTGTCCTGAATATGACACTAAATAATCTGATGATGAGGTTGAATTTTGGGGAATGCGGTGCACCCCTTCATTGCCTTCGTTCTCAGGTCAACTCTGGCCCGGACTGGTAGGATATGATAGAGTCTTATCTATGGAACAAATATGACTAAACTGTGTACTTATGCTAAACTGAATTGCTTGAAATGGAACTGTTTTTACATTCAAACTGTGCACTTAGGCTAAAGTGAATTGTTTAGAATATAACTGCTTTCACATTTAAAGTGCGTATTTTTGCTAAACTTGATTACTTGAAATAGAACTGTTTTTACATTGAAACTCTACTTGCGCTAAACTGAATTGTTTGAAGTGGAACTGGTTGGATATTTAACTGTGTGTAAACAAAAACTACACCTATACTAAACTGAATTTTTAGAAATAGATTGAACAGATTAAAGGAGAAATATTTTCGTCTATTAAACTGCGTACTTATGCTAAACTGAATTGTTTGAAATAGAACTGCTGTTTGTATAAAAATAGATTTGGCAAAATATTGATATATCATAAAACCCATACAAACAAACAATATGACATCTAATAACCTTTACTTAGTCATGATACAAGGCAAAATATATGAAGCACCAGTGATATATATATATATATATATATATGTATAAGTATTTTTTAATTTGCTTGAAGTATTGCGCAAATTATTCTATTTTATAGTACTGAATTAATTTAGAGGGCTATTGCAATGCTAAATAATAATTATTTGAGATTAATTAATTTCAAAGTAAAATTTCATCATCAGAGACATTTTTTTTAAAATGAACACGATGTTGGATGTTCAAATATGTTTTGAACATCCAACATTGTGTTCATTTAAACAAGTCTCTTATATTTTTATTTATATTTTAGTGGTATTGAGGCTCTATTCAACATTTTTTAGTATTTGTTTTAGTTCTGTATATGAGTATTTTTTGTTATAATTATCAAATTCAAATTTTTGAATTTTATTATTTAAGGAAACAAGGTTAAAGTGTTCACCAATGGCCCGGGAGACCTGGGTTCAACCAAAGACTTAAAAAATGGTACTTGATATCACCTTGGTTAACACTCAGCATTATAAGGTATGGATCAAGGGTAAAGTGGGTCAATCCTGGGAAAGGAGTAGCGCCCTCCCGTACACCTTGGTGTAGAGGCTATCGAAAAGGGAGCCTTCGTGTAATATTACGGAGGGCGCTGTCGTCAATCAGTGAAGGTGTCACGAGACGAGCGCGTGCGGGCAGAATGACCTGCAAAGTAGACGTGATTTTAAAATAATCATATATGTAATATCACGTGTTTCACTAGTGATATCGAACATTCGCGTCTTCGATTTGTTCTCCAAAATCTCTATAAAAGAAAACAAGTAATGAGATTTTGGCAGTGAGCTGAAGGCAGTTGTCAAAACGGGCGCGTTAAAGGTTCCGGAGGCCCCGACTCGTCATACCACAGTCTGCTGTGACCCATCTGCTGTGACAGGCGTGTGTCAAACAGCCATCTCTCACACACATCCCGTCACCACCGAGAGGAAGGGAGAAGAAGGAACTTTTCGAGTTGCAGTTATCTTAGCTGAATAAAAACGACTGCTATATTTTTCCCCTTACCTTCGAGTTTGAGTATTTCTTTACCTGCAGACGTCTTTCTTTACAGCACAAAACGTTGGTCCTATGGTACATTCAGGTCACTTTTGATTACGGTTGCCAATTTTAATTTCATTTACATTTAACTGCGCGGAAACAAAATCTATACTCATATTAAACTGAATTTTTTAAAAATAGATTGAACAGATTGAAATAGAAATGATTTTGATCATTAAACTGGGAACTTATGCTCAATTGAATTGCTTAAAATAGAAATGTTTATTTGTATAAAAATGGGTTTGGTAATAAGAAACCTACAAAGATTGATATGCCATAAAACCTAAACAAGCAAACAATGTCATCTACAAAGCTTTACTTAGTTGTGATAAAAGGCCACATATATGGGGCAACAATGATATATATATATATGTGTGTGTGTGTATTGGCATCCACAGACTGTTTCGTTCTATCAGAACTCTTCAGTGTGGCTAGACACGCAGGACGCTCGAAGCCGGGATCGAAACCCATCCAACTTTACGTTAGACTAAGTCACAGACCACTCAGCCAACAACCGGACTATTTTGGCTAAGGGAATTTTTAAGGTATTTATATAGCAACAGCAGCAGCGTCCGTTTCTTTACATTTTAATACCCAATCGGCTACCAGAGTGCTCAATTCTTTCGAAGAGCTTTTTGGCATTATGCGAGCGGCGGCCGACAATTCCTTCGCCAGAGTACACTGTCGAATGATTGGTTGGTTTCTTTGTTTAATGGCATATCAACCTTCGTGTGTTATTTCATGACAAATCCATTCTTCAAGAAGAAGTGGTACTATTTAACCTATAGCTGCGAGGATAAGGGGATTCATACCATTCCCAAGGGTATTTGTCCGAAAGTGAACGTAATAGCGCGACTGACGTTCGAACTCGCTTACAACGATTCCACAGTCCTTCGCTTTAAGTACACGGTCGAATTTATTTCATTTGTCTCTAATATATATAATTCGACATTTTATGTTACAATCTAAAAGAATATGCAAAAGTATGTGAGGATAAAAACATAGAAGTAACTGCCTAATCTAACAATGATCGATTCAAAAAAATATATCAACAAAATCTTTTATTACAGGTTGAATGAAACATCAAAGCAAAACATTGCTATCATCCGCTGATATAATTTCCATTTTCTTAGAGAAGCTAACTGTCCATAGAAAATGTTAATCTGAGAATGTCTTCAGGATAGAGAAATTGCAGAAAGCTAATTCAGCTTGTCTATTTTAGGAGGAAAATCTCTAACTGATCTCATATAAATGCATCTTGTCAATCAGCTACCTCGAAGCCAGCCCAGCCACTTCACACTTCGATCGGCCGTTTTTGGGCTTACATGGATATGGTCGGGTGTGTCCTGGCTCGGCTGGTAGTCGGTCGAGTTGCGAATTGACCGTCATCCTCGAGCCTCAGGGTCCGCCCCCCCCCAGGCTGTAACCTTTCTCGGAGGAGTGGGGTTTATCACCTAGTGCCTGAAGCCACAGTCGTTGGTGGGACGGTCAACAAATACTGCGACCTGTTGCTCGCTTGTTTTCTCACTTGTCGACTTCAAGCTCCTTCTTCTTCTTCTTCTTCTTCTTCTTCTTCTTCTTCTTCTTTTAGTCGAGTCAGCTTGGGCTGTTGAATACACCAACTGCTTCTCAGTAGAAGGGCAAGAACACCCCCTCATTGAATGTCCAATACATGACAATAAACAATATTTAAAAACTATTTAGATGAGCTCTGGTTTATTTAAAAATATTATCAAAAATGTCTTTACAAATCATATGTATCTAGAATATATGTATAAATAGGATTTGGCTTCAAATAACTTACAATGGTTAATCATATTTACCCAAACCCTCCGCTCGGGCAGGATATGACACAAGGTTAATTTTTAAACGGAGTTTAACAGGTTTCAATTCTGAGTTTTCCTTCTCCTAGACTAGTTGCCTCTCCAAGGCTGAAGAACCCTGTCTGTCCGACTATCTACCCATAGCTGGAGGGAGAATAATTGGATTCATACCTTTCCCAAGGGTATTAGTGCTATGTGAAATGCAATCAGTCTCGTCCAGGGTTTGAACTCGTGTCGCCGTGTCCATTTCCTACGACGATAAACATTACACCACGGGCACCTCTTCACAATGGTTGATATGCAACAAAACACAATCCAATCAAACCGAACCAAATTCTTCTTCTTCATCTTCTTCTTCTTCTTCTTCTTCTTCTTCTTCTTCTTCTTCTTCTTCTTCTTCTTCTTCTTCTTCTTCTTCTCATTATTATTATTATAATTATTATAAATACTATTATTATTTTACTCCTTGAGAGTTTTTCACAGCAGCGTTAGCAGATTGTTTTTCACTGGAGTTTGAGTGACAGCACGTCTCCTCAAGTCTCCAGGACTCTTCTCAGTAATCTGGCCGTTCTTAATAATGCTGTAGTTTGAATGATTTCTATTCGTACTCTCATTTTCATATATTCCAGTCTCTGTACTAATCCTATTGTGATTTTATAGAATGCACTAATTACAATTGGTGTCACCGTCACATTCACGCTCCATGTTTTTTTTTTCAGTTCTCTAGCAAGGTCCAAGTACTTATCTCTCTTTCGCTTTCTTTCAGTTTTACCCTGTGGTCAGCTGAAACCTCAAAGTCCACTATTCATCAGCTTCACTGTTTTTAGTTGACTAAAACTAGATCTGGTCGTCTGGCCAATATTACGTGATCCGTTTGCATCTCAAAATCCCAGAGGATTTTGTGTTTCTCATTTTTCCCGACGGATTCCGAGTTATGCATATACCATTTGTTAGTATAGTTTTATTATTTCTATTACTTGTGATTTTTTCATAACAACATTTGCTGGTTGTCTTCAACTGTCATCTGAGTGACAGTAAGACCCTTCCGGTCTTCAAGATTCTTCTCAGTATTCTAGTCTATCAAAGTAATGCCGAGGTCTGTCTAGTTTCGAGTCTTCCTCTGATATCCAATTCCTTCAGGTATTTTTTTCAAGCCTTTAAGGACCGTTGTAGCGGGGGTGTCCTTGTGGCGTAATGGTTAAAGCAATGGACTGTGGAATCGTAGTAAGCGAGTTCGTATTCCAATCGCGCTATTACGTTCACCTTCGGGCAAATACCATTGGGAAAGGCATGAACCCCCTTATACTCCCAGCTATGGGTTAAATAGTACCACTACTGTTCTTCTCGGAGAATGGCTTTGGTATTAAATAACCTACAAAGGTTGATATAACATTAAACAAAGAAACCAAACCAAACCAATCTTTTGTAGCCATGTCTGTGGCTTCTCGAGTGCAATCATGCCAGCTTATCGCTAGAAATATCCGTACAGTTGTTTTTCTTCCCATTTCTGTTTTCTAGTTATTGTTGTTTTAGCGTCTGCACTTCTTGTGTTAACGCTGTTACCGGATGCTGTTATATGTCCTTTTTTTTGCTCGTTTTAGACCTCGAGACCCTGTATTGAAGAATCTTTGCAATCCACAATACCGATGCGTCATCTTCCTACGTTTTTACTTGCAACATAGAATCTGTCTCTGCCAATCAATTTATGTCCATAGTCATTAACTATCTTGTTCTTTGGTTCATTTGTCTGAGTTCCTCTCTTGTCCAATTAAAGAAGTTTTCTATTCCTTGGAATAGATTTTTGCTTCAGAGCTTGCTTTCGTAAAGTTTTCTCGTTCTTCTCAAGAACTTATTTTTATTTTCATCTCCGTTTTGATCCTGTATGTTTCTATTAATCCCAAGTACTTGAAATTTTCCTTATCTAATGGAATTCGTATGCTTTCCTGATTTGGTAGTGCTGTTCCTTCCGCCGTTTCTATTTTCCCACTTTTCATTGTGAGTGTTGTGGTCTTCAGATAAGACCGGTGGAAGAACAACTCAAACAACGGGTAATAGGTAAACACTATTGTATTATCAGAAAAAGGAACTCATACAAAAGAAGTCCTTGCCGTTCTCGGCTTCCTGTCTGTCTGTCAAATGTCTCGTAAGAAACGAGAAGATGTTTTCCCCGAGCGAGCTAACTCGGATAATATGTTTAGGTTGGACGAGTCCATCTTTGGGGTATGGTAGGATATGTCACCATAACAATGAGCATAACATATTTTGCAATGTCCATACCTATATCCTGTCCCTATATACTAATTGTTTAAATCGGGGTCTCAAGGGGTTTTCATTTGCAAATACCCTCATGTCATCCATGTTCATCATTTATAATCTGGTAAATTGTATGTCTCTGTACAAATCTTAAGTATGTAGCTAAGAGCCATGACGGCTATAACAAAGGGAAGTGTTGAGACTGAGTCTACCTGAGAAGAATCCTCTTTGTATTTTTACCTCAACTACGGCTTGTCCTTCCCCTGAGAATTCCACTCTCATTGTACTATGGAATTCTTGATAAAGTTTAGGATTTTATCGGATCGTTTATGCATTTTCTAACACTCTTGTGGAACGATAACATAATTGCCATCTCAGTAAAAAATATTACCATTTTTACTGTATGCGTCTTATATGTATTCTTGGCCTTTCCTCTGTCAAAAATATTTTCCCTTATCATTTGAAAGGCCTCCGTATATATAATAGGTCCCAACTCAGTCAAAAGAAATCCCTTTTTTATTGAATGACCCTCGTATCTATTCTTGATCATTCCTCTGTCAAAAATAATTCCCCTCATCCTCGGAAAAGCCTCCGTATATATAATACGTTCAACCTCAGTTAAATAAAATCCTTTTTTTTATAGAATGAGACTCAAATGTGTTCTTGTTCTTTCCTCTATTAAAAATTATTTCCTTTTTCTTGGAAAATCCTCCGTATATATTATAGGTCCCACCTCTGTCAAAAGAAATCCTTTTTTTATTGAATGACCCTCCTGTATCTAATTAGTTCCTCCTCATCCCAAAAAAAACCCCTTTATTTATTGAAAAATAATTATGATTGTAAATGTTGTTATTTCCTGAAAATCTTTTCGGCATTCAAATCAGACATCGACCAAAGGAAGCACTCCATGAATTCGGCAAAAAATCATACTTTTTTTTTTAAACATCTCAGCTTTTAAAAGGTTATAGAGTCTAAAACAAGAGACTTTATGCCGACTTGCATTGTTCGTGTCCTGCCGTTTTGCAGACGAAAAGATCTAAAACTAATTCTGAAGAAACGTGACAGTTGAACGACAAAAAAATTAAATGTAAGTAAATCAACTGAAAAGATTTTACTGAGATATATACATTTTCAGACACACTAATGAATTTGCTCTCTCTCTCTCGCTCTCGCTCACCCCCCCATATATATATATATATATATATATAAGATTGGACCAGCCAGTCGTAACGTGTGGTTTGACTGTTTATTGTGGCACAGATTCAAGCGTATCTTCCTCAGGCGTGACGATTCTGTATTTGGAAGGTACTCCTACAGAAAGTGACTATGCCCCACAGTTCAGATTGCTATTTGCCCACCTTGTTTAGCTGAACTTTTGAGGTATTTGGTTCGATATCCTTCCAGAGGTTTTCTTTATGATTAGGCATAAAAGACTCTTCAAAGATGTAAAATCTGATTGATCGCTATTTTTGTGTGGCAACTAGTAAAGCTCTATTCATTATATTCACCTTTGCTTATTCGTGCATTCAGGTCTCCGCCAATAATTAGTCGATTAAGTTTGGAAATGTTTCGACGAAGGAAAGACTGATCCTCATAGAAAGCGGTGATGTCCGATCACTGGTATTGGTGGGACTATAGGAAGAGACGACCGTTGTGCTGAAGTTTGTATCGTCTTGATTCCCCCTGAATTTTCTTCTCTTCTAGCTTCTTTTCAAGCCTTTGGCCACTGATCCAAGCGAGTCAATTACAATTGGTAACCTTCATGTTCAACGGGTTTCTTGGTTCTCTGCCATATTTCAAGCAGAACTCTTAATTCTCGATTAGGTCCCTCGACGCTATTTAGTGATATTAAGGTACGAGGATTCAGATATCTAAGCAATAAATATACTGTAACAGTAAGAAAATAACTTGATGTTGTATTTCAAATTCACAGATAATTGGGTGCATCTCATTTTCTTGGAAATATTTTGCTTTCTGCATATACCATTTTTCATCATGATGAAATTTTAGTTTTTTGCACAATTTCCAATGGATCGCCTTTTCTACCCAGTCATGCCTATACTTTTAAAGAAGCTGTATTTCAAAGTCACAGATAATTGGATGCATCTAATTTTCTGGGAAATATTTTGCTTTCTGCATATACCATATTTTCATCATGATGAAATTTTAGTTTTTTGCACAATTTCCAATGGATCGCCTTTTCTACCCAGTCATGCCTACACTTTTAAAGATGCTGTATTTCAAAGTCACAGATAATTGGATGCATCTAATTTTCTGGGAAATATTTTGCTTTCTGCATATACCATTTTTCATCATGATGAAATTTTAGTTTTTGCACAATTTCCAATGGATCGCCTTTTCTACCCAGTCATGCCTACACTTTTAAAGATGCTGTATTTCAAAGTCACAGATAATTGGATGCATCTAATTTTCTGGGAAATATTTTGCTTTCTGCATATACCATATTTTCATCATGATGAAATTTTAGTTTTTTGCTCAGTTTCCAATGGATCGCCTTTTCTACCCAGTCATGCCTACACTTTTTATTCTTTTATGACAGTTTACTGCATTCATTAACTGTTTCATCTCCGTCACTACATAAGCTACACTCGTAATTCTTTCGTATTATTATTATTATTATTCTTTTGAGAGTTTTTCATAACACTGTTAGCCGATGTTTTCAAACTGGAGTTTGAGTGAAGACAAGTTTTCATGTCACCAGGACTCATCTTAGTATTATAGCCGATTTTAACAAAGCCGTAATTTGGGTGGTCTCTACTCGTTCTCTTGTTTCCATGTCCTCCAGTCACTACATCAGTCCATTGGTGACTGCATTAAGAGCACCAATTACAATTGGCATAACTGTCATTTTCATGTTCCCCAGTTTTTTCGATTCTGTAGCAAGGTCTACGTACTTATCTTTCTCTTTGATTTCTTTCAATTTTACTCTATGGTCAGACAGGACAGCAAAGTTCACAATTCTACAAGTTCTCTTTTTAATGTTGATTATTAAAAAGTCTGGTCGTCTGGCCGAGATTAGGTGATCCGTTTGTATTTCAAAACACCAAAAGGAGTTTTTGCGTCTCCTTTTCCAGAATGGATTCCGGGTTATGCGTAGACCATTTGTTCGTATGGACAAATCTAAACTCCTTGCACAGTTCACAGTTGAACACCTATCCCACCCAGTTGTATACCAGCCTTATTCTCTTTCTGTGCTTGTTTGCTGCATTCACTCATTATGTGATTAATTGTTTTGTCTCTATAACAACATAATGTACACCTACTTTTTTTGCATCTTATCTATTCTTGCTTTGATATGATTGTTCCTTATGGCGTTTTTTTTTTTTTTTTTTACTGCTATTCGAAGAAATTCAGTTTCTTTCTTATTATAATTATAATAATAATTATTATTATCACTTGTAACTGTTTCACCTCCGTCGACACATAAGCTACACTCATTATTTTTTTCATATTTTCATTATGATTATTATTGTTATTATTACTCATTTGAGAGTTTTTCACAACATCGTTAGATGATGTTTTCAAAATGGAGTCTGATGGTCAACAAGTTTTCTCAAGTCTCCAGGACTCTTCTCTGTTTTATGGCCGATTTTAATAAATTTTACTTGATTCGACTGGGTGAGCAAGGTGATCTACAGTAGTAGTAAAATCATTATTAATATTATTATTTTACTCTTTGCGAGTTTTTCGCCCCAGCGTTAGCTGATGGTCTTTCACTGGAGTCTAAGTGAGAACAATTCTCCTAAACTCTACAAGATTGTTCTGATCTCAAGCAATGCTGCAATTTAGATCGTCTAGATTCCCCCTGAATTTTCTTCTCTTTTAGCTTCTTTTCAAGCCTTTGGCCACTGATCCAAGCGAGTCAATTACAATTAGTCACCTTCATGTTCAACAGGTTTCTTGGTTCTCTGCCAAATTTCAAGTTTTCTTTGATTTTCAGGCTGTGGTCTGCTGGGATGGCAAAGTTTACTAGTTGGCAGGTTCTTTTTTTTTTTTCTTTGATCGATTATCACGAGGTGCGGTCTTATGGCTGGGATTAGGGAATCTGTAAGCATCTAAAAATCACAGAGAATTGTATGCGTCTCATTCTTCAGGACGGATTCTGATTTGTGTATATACCATTTTATACTCTGGTCAAATTTCAATTTCTTGCCCAGTAGATCACCTACCCCACACAGCCGTGTCTAGTCCTACTCCTATTTTGCGCTAATATTCTACCTGCGCTTATTATTAGATTCATGATTTTGTCTCTATCACCGCAAAAAATCTACTTGCTATTCTGCTACGTATCGATTTCGGGTTTTAAATAATTGGTCCTTATGGCGTTGTTTTGTGCTATTAGAAGAGATTCAGTTTTTCTCAAGGACTCATTTTCCATAGCCAAGTCCATCTCTTCTCTTGGGAGATTTTGTCAGTTTCTCGTTTGAAATCCCCATACATTTTTGTCTTCCCATTTCGTTTTCATAGATTTTCTTCTGTTTTTCCTGATATTGTCACTGCTCTTACCAATCACTGTAATTATTCTTATTAACATTCTATTCCTTCAAGTATTTTACTAACCAATTATTAGTTGATGGTTTTCCACGGAAGTCTACGTGACAGCAAGTCTCCTTAAGTATCCAGGACTCTTCTCAGTATTCTGGCTGATCTCAATAATGCAGTAATTAGTATAGTTTCCACTCGTCCAGTTATTTCCAAGACCTATAGTCACTTTTATTAATCCTTTGGTGACTGTACAAAGGGCATCAATTACTACTGTTATAATAGTCACTTTCATGTTCGACAGTCTTTTCAATTCCCTAGCAAGGTCGATGTACCCTTCTTCTTCTTCTTATTATTATTATTATTATTATTATTTACTCCTTTAGAGTTTTCAACATCTGCATTAGCCGATGGTCTTTCACTGGACTTTGAGTAACAGAAAGTCTCCTCAAGTCTCCAGAGCTTTACTCAGGATTCTGGCCATTGTCAATAATGTAGTAGTTCGGAAGGTCTCCACTTGTCCTCCAACTTCCAAGTCCTCCAGTCCCTTTAATAATCCTTTAGTTACTGTACCAAAACCACCAATCACAATTGGTATAATTGTTACCTTCATGTTCCATAGTTTTGTCAATTCCAAGCAACGTCGAGGTATTTATCCTTCTTTTTATATTCTTTCAATTTTATTGTGGTCAGCCGAGACAGCAAATTCAACAATTTTGCAAATTCTCTTTTTTTTTTGTTTATTATAATTAGGTCTGGTCTTTATGGAGTTTCTGTGTGTCGCTTTCAAGGACTGGTGCTTCGTTATGTATATACCATTTGTTTATATGGTCAAATTTAAATTTCTAGCTCATCTCCCCGTGGATTACATTGCCCACCCAGTTGTGACTAGTCTTATAATGCTTCTGTGCTAATTTACTGCATTCGCTTATTATTATTATTATTATTATTATTGTTTACTCCTTTAGAGTTTTTCGCATCAGTGTTAGCTGATGGTTTTTCACCGGAGTTTGAGTGACAGCAAGTCTCCTCAAGTCTCCAGGACTCGTCCCAGGATTCTAGCCGTTCTTAGCAATGCTGTCGTTTGGATGGTCTCTACCCGTCCGCCAACTTCTAAGTCCTCCAGGCCTTTTAATTATCATTTAGTTATTGTGTCTAACGCACCAATCACAATTGTCACAATTGTTACTTTCATGTTCCACAGCCTTTTCAATTCTCTAGCAAGGTTGAGGTACTCATCCTTCTTTTCACTTTCCTTCAGATTTATTCTGTGGTCCGCTGGGACAGCAAAGTCGACAATTTTGCAGATTCTCTTCTTTTTTTTTTTTTTGTTGATTTATAAGGTCTGTTCTTCTGACCGGGATTAGGCGATCCGTTTGTATGTTAAAGTCCCATAGGAGTTTATGCGAGGCATTTTCTAGAACAGGTGCTGGGTTGTACATATACCATTTGTTTATATGGTCGAATTGAAATTTCCTGCACATTTCCCAGTGGATCACCTTGCCGACCCAATCATGTCTCGCCTTATACTCCTTCTGTGCTAATTTGCTGCATTCGCTTGTGTGATTGACCGTTTCGTCTCTGTCACCGCATAGCCTACATTTACTGTTTATTATTATTATTATTATTATTATTATTATTATTATTATCCATAAAGATGAATTCCATTAATGAATGTTCTTCTGACTATAAATCAAGTTTCAGTCTCTACATGAAATCGACTTTTAGGTAAAATACTCCTAGCGAGTTGATGGGTGTGAAACTAAGCCCATCAAAGAAATATATTTTTGTATTCAGTACGCATGTTGACAAACCGATTATTAATCTGAGAATTCACCGTTTTCTGTAGTTTTTCCAAAACTGAATATATGTTTTTTTTTTCATATTTCCCTGCTCCCCCTAGGCTTAGTAAAAAAAAAAAATATGATTTGGTGTTTTTTCGCCAATGAAAATAAAATAAAATATGCATAGGCTGGAATAGAAATTTTGTCAATTACAGACGCAGTTTTATGTATTTAAAAAAAAATCTGATGATTTTCAGCTACATATAGGGGTGAGGTTTGAATTGAATTCTAATTGGGTAAGAACAAATATTTCAGAATAGAAAATCAGATTGTTATGTTTCGCTGTAGGAATAGCGTCAACAAAATTTACTTGTTTTTATACAAAAAGAAAGTGCAATTGAAAGTGAAGTGCAAATATATATATATATATATATATATATACTTCTTCTTACTAATAATATTAATGAAATCACCATACAATAAGACACCTTCTAAAAAAATTCAGTTCCTAACTATAATCGTGAACTAAACAAAAACAATATAATTTCCTTTTTAGATGTTCTCATTGATTTTTATAATAATAATAATAACAATAATAACTTCCCTACCTCTACTTACAAAACCCCCTCTAATAATAACTCCTGCAACCTCAAATTTAAAAGTGAATGCCTCTTCCGATATAAAAAAAAAGCAGTTATTAGTAACCTAATATCCCGCGTAAAACTAAACTCCTCTTCCAAAACAATATTTTATTAAGAAATAAATAAGAAAACTGAGTTCCCTAACAATACTGTTGATGAACAAATCAAACGTTCATTTCAAATATTAGCCAATAAATAAATAAACACTGCAACACTCGACTCAGTGAAACGAAGTATTTATCAAACTATTTTACTGAAAGTAAAGTAGATGAAATTATATTAAAAACATTCATTCAAAGAAAGATACTACTCACTGACCCTAATAAAAGATGAAACTTATCATATGCTATAACAAATTAAAAAACTCCTACTTAGACAATAATAATTCCTCTCCCTCGAATGGAGTTTTGCAACAAAAAAAAAATAACGTTATATATCAAATACTATGCAGCTTTCAGATACCAGTTCCATAACTCAACATCTAAAAGTCATGCATGCCCAAAAAGTGAATTTCGGAAAATTCTTTCTGAAAAAGCAAGAATATTCGAACAACAAAATAACAAGCAAAAACAACTGATCCTCAAGGCGCAACATATTAGAAATATACAACCCAAACTCAATAAAATTAATTTTGAATTTAGAGATAATGTACTTTAATGTTTTTAGTTACTGAGGCTATTTATAGAAACAAATTTTAAAAAGTAATACACCAGTATAAGCGACCATTTTTACAAAGCAGTAATGTACAAGCAAAAGTTACATCACTTTTGTAAAACATCCCCCGATTGTTGGACAGAAAGTATGGGGAAATAACTAATTAGGGAAGGTTCATCAACCGATTCCCGCCAAATATCATAAGATCAATACGGCAACTCGAAAGGATTTACAAAAAAATATGTAGACAAAAAAATGTCTATATTGTTCAATCGAATATATATATATATATATATATATTCGATTGAACATTATGGACATTTTTTGTCTACATATTCTAGCCTGTCTAGCCACACTGAAGAGTTCTGATAGAACGAAACAGGCCTGTTGATAAGAATATATATATATATATATATATATATATATATATATATATATATATATATATATAAATATATATATATATATATATATATTCGTATAATGTGTAACACACTGATGTGCTTTTCTGCGACAATCATCTAATCTAAAAAGATGGGTGAGTTCGTGGTGTAATTGGTAACGTGTTAGACTGCAAAATCGAAATCTGTGAGTTCGAACTGCAGTCGCGCAATTACGTTTACTTTGGAATTCATACTCTTGGGAAAGGAATAAACTCCTTTATCCTCCCAGCTACGATAATGGATTTGTCTTATATATGTTGGCCGATCATAGTTGAGGCTGGTTGACCTGAAGGTTCTATTTTAAACAGCTACAACACCGAAGTGTAGCGGAGGGAGCAACTCTTTTCTTTGAATTTCACCACTTTACACTTGATACGTACCTTATCTCAGCATCTAGTACCATATATTTAATCTTTGGTATGACTCAACCTGAGATTGAACCCCGGTCTCCCAGACCAATGCATTTTTTTTTTGCTTGCCTTAAATTGTGGAGAACAATTTCATTTGGTATCGGTTGATTTAACGTCAAGATTTTTAGCCCCAAATTCTAGGTTAGATTTATACCTGAGATATAATGCAGATTACTCATAGAATCAAGGTGTTAATGGGAGGTGCAATGGTTATTGTCACAGGATATGGACACAGCGACACGAGTTCAAATCCTGGACCTGACTGATTGCATTTCACATAGTACTAATACCCTTGGGAAAGGTATGAATCCAAATATACTCCCTCCAGCTATGGGTAAATAGTAGGGCAGACTGTGTTCTTCAGCCTTGGTGAGGCAACTAGTCTAGGAGAAGGAAAACTCTGAATTCAAACCTGTTAAACTCCGCTTAAAAATTGGCCTTGGTCATATCCTGCCCGAGCGGAGGGGTTGGTAAATATGATCAAGGTGTTAATCGTCAATAAAATGATCTTCAAGTACCAATTATTTGAAATGTTGTAGCATTTAAGGAAAGTAATAAGGTCAATGAGTGTATATTCAATAATCCGTCATTAAACTGATATTATTCCAGCAGTGTAAGGTGTACATAATTTCTCTTTAAAATCAGATTTATAATCATATTCATAAGATTAATGTTAATCTTACGCATTAGATCTTATATTCCATTGTCCAGTCAGCTGGGGCTGTAGAATACACCGACTGTCTCTGCTGAGGGGTAAGACCACCTCACCAACGAGTGTCCAGGATATAACAGTAAACAATCTGATGGTGAGATTCCAGTAATTATGAAGCTTTGGGGAATACGGACGACTCCTTTGTTTGCGATCTCTCTCAGGTTCACTCTAACTCGGAGTGGTAGCAACTAATAAAGGTACTATCTATGGGTCAAATAGAACTAAACGGTGTATTATGCTAAACTGAATTGCTCGAAATAGAACTGTTTCGACATCTTAACTGCTTACTTATGCTAAACTGAATTATCTGAACTAAAACCGTTTTTGCATTTCACACTGTATTGCCCAGTCGGCTGGGACTGTAGAATATACCAACTGCACATCTGCAGAGGGGTAAGACCACCCCCAACGAGTGTCCTGTACATGACTCTAAGAAATCTCATGGTGAGGTGTCAGTAATGCTGGAGTTTTAGGGAATACAGGGCACCCTTTCATTGCCATCGCTCCCAGGTCTACTCTGCCCCGGAGTGGTAGCACCTCATAGGGTAAACCGTGGTGTCGAGAGTTAACTGTTTTTGCATTTAAACTGCGTATTTATGCTAAACTAAATTTCTTGAAATAGAGCTGTTTTTGCATTTAAACTGCGTACTTGTTCTAAACTGAATGGTCGAAATGGAACTGATTTGACATCTGAACTGTGTACTTATGCTTAACTGAATTATTTGAAATAAAGCTGTTTTGGCATTGAAACTGTACTTACTCTAAAATGAATTATTCGAAATAGAACTGTTTTGCCATTTTTAAAGCAAAACTGTACTTATACTAAACTGAATTGTTTCAATTAGAACTGTTTGAATAAACTGAATATCATGAAATAGAAATGTTTTTGACAATTAAACTGTGTACGTATGCTAAACTGAATAGTTTGAAATAATATTGATTATTTGTATATGGATATGGCATTAAATGACCTACAAAGGCTACTGGGCGCCTTGGTGCTCTGTAGTTCAGGTCAGAGTTTAGGATCATTGCATCAGCTAGTGGAAACTATGTATAATATAGCTGTTTGGTTGGTTTGTTGGGTTATTGCATATCAACCTTTGCGGGTTATTTAACGCCAAATCCATTTTTATGAAAATGGTTCTATTTCAAACAATTCAGTTTTGCATAAGTACGCTGTTTAAATATGAAAGCATTTCTATTTCAAACTATTCACTTTGGTTAAGGATTTCTACAGTTAAATGTCAAAACAGTTCTATATTAAACAATTCAGTTCAGTGTAAGTACAGTTTGAACGACAAAAAAAAATAAACAGTACCATTTCAAATAATTCAGTTTAGCATAAATACAGATTTTGTTTACAGTCAATTAAATATCAAAACAGTTCTATAATAAACAAATCAGTTTAGTGCAAGTACAGTTTCAATGTCAAAAACAGTTCTATTTCAGATAATTCAGTTTAGCATAAGCACGCAGTTTTAATGTAAGTACGGTTTAATTGTCAAAAACATTTCTATCTCAAGCTATTCAGTTTATTCAAAGAATTCAGTTTAGCATAAGGATGCCGTTAGATCTATTTAACCCATAGATAGGGTCCTATCAGGTGCTACCTCTCCGGGCCAGAGTGGACCTGTGAGTAATAGCAATGAAGGGGTGCTATGCATTCCCCAAAGCCCCAACATTACTGGAACCTCATCATCAGATTGTTTAGTGTCATATATCCAGGATACTCGTTGGGCGGGGGTCTTACCCCTCTTAAGCGGTGTAGTCAGTGTATTCTACAGCCCCAGCCGACTGGTGATATAGCTTTAATACAAGGCTAAATTTCTTTTACAGTTTTAGTATTTTATATTATTCTGTGTTAACTTGTTAAATATCTTTAGTGAACAGATGCTTAAGTTAGAAATGGTTGTGACAATCTGCTGGAGTTACAGTGAGTGGTGTCTATCGATTACTGGGAGTAATGTTCCATTTGTTGACCTTCGTGTCATAAGGGGTTCGACTTTAGCCCAGCCGTATGATTTTCCAGGCTTAAAAGTTTATTTGTATGCAACTGAGAGAGAGAGAGAGAGAGAGAGAGAGAGAGAGTGAGAGCCTTCAGAAAAGTGACCGTCTACACACAGTTTACCTTATTTGAACTGTGATTTTCTCATAGGAGAATAAATTTCGGGAAATTCAATCTGAATTTCTCCTTCGCTTTAATAACCATAAAACCTCTATTAGAAGTAATTTTGATAATTTCACTGTAGCTAAATACTAAATCGTTAGAAAGTTATTTTTGACCCAATCGGCTCGAGCTGCATAATACACCAACTGTATCTTTGTAGAGGGCTAAGAGCTCCACCCAACGATTGTCCTGGATATGACACTAAACAATCTGAACTTTGGGGAATGCAAAATACCCTTTCATTGCTATCGCTCCCAGGTCCACTCTGGCCTGGAGTGATATCACCTGATAGGCTCCTATCTATGGGCCAAATCGAACTAAACTATGTACTTATGCAAAACGGAATTGTTTGAGATGAGACTGTTTTGTCATTTAAACGGCGTACTTATGCTAAACTGAATAGGTTGAAATAGAACCTTTTTTTGCATAAAATAGATTTGGCATTAAATAACCTACAATAGTTGATATGCCATGAAACTAAATCAAACCAAAAGTATCTTAAGTGCATATTCTTTAATTACTTTGGAAATTCTGTTTGAGGTAATATCTATTATTACACACTAGCTAAATAACAAAACATTGAAAAAGTATTGATAAGTGCCACCTTTTATTTTCATTTTTTAGTTCACTGTATGATGTTGCAAAATTTAAAGTAAATGTATCCATAAACGAAATACGCACACATCAGGAATAACTTAAAAAATCAGAGCGCTCTTAACAAATATCCTTTTTATAAAAATACCGACTAGATTATTTCAAGATTGGTTCGTTGAAATATATAACAGATTTTAATTTCTCAACCATATATCGAACTATTCATTGATGGGAGGGTCCCAGTGACACATGCGCTAAGGTCTCTTTTTTTGCAATCAATGATTTAGTTTCTTTGTTTAATGGCATATCAACCTTTTGTAGGTTATTTAATGCCAAAGCCATTCTCCGAGAAGAACTGTAGTGGTACTATTTAACCCATAGCTGCGAGGATAAGGGAGTTCATACCTTTCCCAAGGGTATTTGCCCGAAAGTGAACGTAATAGCGCGACTGGAGTACGAACTCGCTTACTACGATTCCGCAGTTCATCGCTTTAACCATTACACCACGAGGACACCCACTCCCAAATACGCTAACGTGGTGGACTTACAAAGCGTTGTAAGAGAGTTCGAACTTCATTTACGCTGTTGGTTCACTTTCAGATTAACACACTTAGGAAAGGTACGAACCCCCTTATCCCACCGGGAGTGCCCTCATAGTGTAATGGTTAAAGAGCTGGACCATGGAATCGTATTATGGCATGTTCGAAGTCCAGTTGCTCTGTTACGTTCATTTTCGGACAAATACCCATGGAAAAGTTATAAATCCTCTGATCCTCCCATCTATAGGTTAAATAGTACCACTGCTGTCCTTCTAAAAGGATGGATTTGGTATTATTATTACCCAATAAGGTTGATGTGTCATTAAATAAACCCAATCCGTCCACCCAGCTATGGCTTAAACTGTCCCACTACTGTTCTTCAAGGTTTGCTTTTATTTGTTTAATGGCATATCAAACTTCGTAGGTTATTCAATATCAGAGCCATCTTTTTAGAAGAACCGTTGCGGTAGTTTAACCCATAGCTTGGCGGATAAGGGGATTCATACCTTTCCCAAGGGAATATGTCAGAAATTGAACGTAATATCGCTACTGGAGTTCGAACTCGCTAATTACGATTCTGTGTTCCAACTTTTTAAAAATTACACCACGAGGACAACCCCCCTCTTCTTCAAAGATGGCTATGCCATTGCACAAAATAAACCCAATCTAACGTAGAAATGCACGTTGCATTCTGTTTATGAGTGTGCGCGCCTCTGGTGGTGTAATGGTTAGCAAGCTCGGCTAGCAAACCTACACGAGTGAGTTCGAGTCTCATTGGGTGCCCCTTTCATATGGCCTTGTGCCACATCTAAGCAAAAAGCTTAGTAAATTTCCATTCTGTTCATGAGTGTTACGTGTTTATTCCACTTACACCTATGGTTAAAATTAAGATTCGAATATGAAGGTTTGGGGGCGGAGGAAAGGTCTTTGTTTTGTTATATACGTATTAACATATGTATATGGTCTCTTTAATCTCAGCATGTCAACCTGTCGATAATACTGATTTCAAGCCTGTTAAACTCTGCTTAAATATTGACTCATTCAGATTGGCAAGATACAGTCGGGGAAGGAAAAAAAAACACGCCAAAGGTCCCGGAGTGACTCATTAACCCGGTCTTTGACCAGGTCCAGTTCCTAAGACCACGTGTTGTCTTTTTCTTTGTCCTTGTAACGGCACTGTCTTCCAGGGTTCATGCACTGTGATATGCATCTATGAAATACAGCAGCTAGGGGTTCTGTCAACATGGCGCAGCATAATTTGCAGCGAGGCAACAAAGTATGCAATATGCACATAAGCAAATTCGCAAGAGGCTGTTAAGGCGATCACGTCGCAATGAAAACTCTGAATAAAAAGAAATCAAACTCCGCTTAAAAAGTAACCCTCTGTCACGATTGTGGTGGAGGGTTTGGATAAATGCAAACCTATATTTAGGCAGAGGGCGCCAAAAAGAGTGTGGCGAACAGATGTGCGGTCTTCTCTTAACTATCTTATTCCCAGTGAGATTCATTCATGATGCATTCATTGCTTACAAAACTCTGTCGTTCATTCACAAAGTATCAACCAAAATACCATATACTATTTATGGTCTACCATACATAAAATCCGCAATCCTGAGCACGAGGAGAAATTATTGTAAAACCAAAAAGTTCATTTGTATTGTGAGGAACTTACGAGTCAGGAAACCTTTAATCAATTCACAATCTCATTGTTAGATTTACAACATATGAGATTTAGTTTCTTTGTTTAATGCCGTATCAAACTTCATGGCTTATTCAATGCCAGAGTCATCACTAAAGAAC
Organism: Sepioteuthis lessoniana; assembly: GCA_963585895.1. Classification (NCBI taxonomy): domain Eukaryota; kingdom Metazoa; phylum Mollusca; class Cephalopoda; order Myopsida; family Loliginidae; genus Sepioteuthis; species Sepioteuthis lessoniana. The sequence continues at coordinate 36,313,348 of OY757946.1, read as the reverse complement.
ATATTTGTAGGAAATACAATTAAACTCATAGCAAAGGGGATGATGGATTCATAGTTTTACCTCAGATGTTTATCCGATAGTGAACATATTAGCGCGACAAGTTCATCATGATTTGTCATCATGATAAAATTTCAGTTTCTTGCATAGTTACCAGTGGATCACGTTTTCTACCCATTCATACCTACTCTAGTCATTCTTTTATGATAGCTTCATTCATTTATTAAGTAACTGTTTCATCTTCGTCACGACATAAGGTACAGTCATGATTTTCTTTCGAATTATTTTTATGATGATGATTATTATATTACTTCTTGGGAGATTTTCACACCAGCGTTAGCTGATGGTCTTTCACTGGAGTTTGATTGACAGCAAGTCGCTTCAGTTCTTCAGGACTCTCCACAGTATTCTGATCGATCTCAATGATGCTGGTCTCCAATCGTCCTCTTATTTTCAATTCCTCTAGTCTCTGTATCAATCCTTTGGTGACTGCACCAAAAGCACCAGTTACAACTGGTATAAAGATCACTTTCATGTTCCACAGATTTTTTCTTATATCCCTGGCAAAGTCTAGGTACTTATCCTTCTTTTCCTTTCTCTCAATTTTACTCTCTTGTGCGCCGGGAAAGCAGAGTCCACAATTTTGCAAGTTCCCTTTTTTTGTTGATTATTATATGATCTGGTCGTCTGGCCGAGATTAGATGATCCGTTTGTTTGTCAAAATCCCGTAGAAGTTTATGTGTCTCATTTTACTGGACAGATGCTGGGTTTTTGGCAAAGAGTTTGATGTTGACTATGTGCATTAGGTCATTGATCTTTTCCTGCAATTCACTGAATTTGTATCCAGCTGAACATTTTTTGAGTATGTAGCTGAGTGGCATCATTGCAATTACAAATAGTAATGGTGATTATGCATCTCCCAGGAATATACCTCTTTGGATCTTCACATCGGCTAAGCTTTTCCCTCTTGCTGTCAATTACACTCTCCAGGTTTTCATGTTTTTTGTTGATAAAGTTTATGATTTCCTCTGATATCTTGTACACTTTCAGGCAGTTTATTATCCTACTTTTCAGGAACGTATCATATGCCTTTTTGTTGTTAATCCAGGCCATAGATACATTTTTCCGTCTCGTAACAAAGGCATGGACAGCTATCGATAGGCTATCGGTCATGTGAAAGTCATATCGGACCGATAAAATGAAACGCAGTTTTTTCCAAGCAGTGGTCGTGTCAAAACTGCTACATGGATGTACTACTTGGACGCTAACTAAACGGATGGAGAAAAAGCTTGACGGCAATTACACAAGAATGCTGCGAGCAGTTTTGAACAAGTCCTGGAAGCAACACCCCACAAAGCACCAGCTGTACGGCCACCAACCTCCCATCATGAAAACTATCAAAGTTAGACGACTCAGACATATAGGACACTGCTGGAGAAACAGGGACGAGCTCATAAGGGATGTTCTCCAATGGAACCCCTAACATGGCCGAGCAAAAGCAGGACGACTAGCTAGAACCTACATACAGCAACTCTGTGAGGATACGGGATGTAGCCCAGAGTACCTGCCGGTGGCAATGAACAATTGGGATGAGTGGCGAGATAGGGTTCGGGATATCTGTGCAGGTGGCCCGACAAGATGATCATCATGATGATTCCGCTTGATGAGAATGTGCTGATTAATGTAGAGTAGCTTTTCTGTTGCTCTGGATCCTTTGCGGCATCCTTTCTGCTTCTTGAGGAACAATCCGCGGCTTGTAAGCGAGTCGTAATTCTCTTCCCTGATTTGTTTTGTTAGTATTTTCCACATCGTCGATAGGCAGGTTATTGGTGCATAGTTGTTCGGAGCAATTCCTTTGAGGGGGTCTTTTGGGATCTATGTGGTTTTTCCGTTGATCATCCATTCGGGTACGTCTACTTCTTGTAGGCATCTGTTCATTTCGATCGCTAGTCTATCATGGACGGAGGTGAACTTTTTTTTAACCAGAATACAATTTGGGGATTATATCCTGGCGTTTTCTAATTTTATATTTTTTTTTATTGTTGTCCAGAATGAATTGGTGTGTATTATCGCCTTTGGACCTTCTTCCAGTTCTTCTAACTCTTTTCCTATGTTGCATATCCGTTCGGTCATTTTGATATGTTTTTTTTTTTGATACTTCAAAATTTCTTTGCATCCCTTGCATCAGGTTGTGGGTATGTCTTCGTGCCATCACCCCCTATTTGTTGGTAGAATTTTTTTCTCGTTGTTTTGGAATGTTCTTTTTTTTTTTTTGTAATGTTTCACTCCTTCTTGATATCTTTTTAATCTTCCTTCTTACGTCAGTACTTTCTGGTTTATTTCCTCGAGTTGTATTGTCATTTTTACTTGTGCTGCTTTTTCCGTTTGATTATTATTATTATTATTATTATTATTATTTACTCATTAGAGTTTTTCACATCAGCATTACCTGATGGTCTTTCACTGGAGATTGAGTGACAACAAGTCTCCTCAAGTCTCCAGGACTCTTTTCAGTATTCTGGCCGTTCTCAATAATGCTGTTGTTTGGATGGTCTCCACTCGGTCGCCAACTTCAAAATCCTCCAGGCCCTTTAATAATCCTTAAGTTACCGTGCCAAAGGCACCAATCACAATTGGTATAATTGTCACCTTCATGTTCCATAATTTTTTCAATTCTCTAGCAAGGTCAAGGCATTTATCTCTCTTTTCGCATTCTTTCAGTTTTATTCTGTGGTCTGCCGGGACAGCAAAGTCGACAATTTTGCAGATTTTCTTTTTTTTCTTTTTTTTCTTTTTTTTTCTTTTTTTGTTGATTAGTATAAGATCTGGTCTTCGGGCCGAGATTAGGTGATCTGTTTGTATATCAAAGTCCCATAGGAGTTTGTGAGTGTCATTTTCTTGGACAGGTGCTGGGTTGTGCGTATACCATTTGTTGGCATGGTTAAATTTTAGTTTCTTGCACATTTCCCAGTGGATAACTTTTCCCACCCAGTCATGTCTAGCGTTGTGCTCCTTCAGTGCCAATTTGCTGCATTCGCTTATTATGTGATTGATGGTTTCATCTCTGTCACCGCATAGTCTGGACTTGCTATTTTGTTGTGTCTTATCAATCCTAGCTTTGATATGATTGGTTCTTATGGCGCTGTTTTGTGCTGCTATTAGGAGAAATTCTGTTTCTCTCTTAAAGTTTATTATTATTTTACTCTTTGCGATTTTATCACAGAAGCGTTAGCTGATGGTCTTTCACTGGAGTCTAAGTGACAGCAAGTCTCTTTAGGTCTCCACGATCGTTCTGTTTATTCTGGTCGATCTCAAACAATGTTTTCATTTGGATAGTCTAGAATCCTCCACTTATTTTCTGATCTTCCAGTCCCCTTTTCAAGCTTTTGGGGACTAAACCAATCGTGTCATTTGTAATCGATAAACTTGGATCTCTCTCCAAACGTTCGAACTCCGTTGACTCGAGGCTGCAGTCTTTCATTTTAAACCTATATATATGTATATATATGCGTGCGTGCGTTTTACTGAGAGATTTGAAATAGGTGGCCGTAGTGTTGCTGCTTTTTTTTAGTGGTGGGGTGTTGCTTCCTGGGTTTGTTCGAAACAGCGCGCTCAATAGTTGTGTAGTTCCTATCTAGATTTTTCTTCAGGCGTTTCGTAAAAGCCTAAGTTATGGAATATGGTCAATATTTGATGGAAAGCTGAAAAATTCGCAATGAAGTTGAGTTATCTCACAAAGTGAATGATTCCTGGCAACAATTATCTCTTGATCTTTGAAATCATGACCAGACGCTGTCAGGGAATAGATAACCTATTTTTTTCAGCCTCTCTTTTCTTGCTTTCATTTATTTCGTGATTCTGTTTCTTTTATTCTGTTCATATCTATCTATCTATCGATCTATCTATCTTACACTCTTGTTATCTATCAATCTATCTATCTACTTCATCTCTCTTATTATCTATCACTATATCTAGCTTACACTCTTGTCAGCTATCTATCTATCTATCTATCTATCTATCTACTTCATCTCTCTTATTATCTATCACTATATCTACTTTACACCCTTGTCATCTATCTATCTATCTATCTATCTATCTTCTTCACTCTCTGATTATCTATCAATATATCTACCTTACACTCTTGCTATCTATCTATCTATCTACTTCATCTCTCTTATTATCTATCACTATATCTACCTTACACCCTTGTTATCTATCTATCTATCTATCTATCTACTTCATCCCTCTTATTATCTATCAATATATCTACCTTACACTCTTGTCATCTAACTCTCGAAATCTATCTATTTTTTTTCATCACTGTGTACGTTCTAACCCATCCATTAAAAGCACGATGTGACACAAGGTCAGTTTTTAAGTTGAGTTTAATGAGTTTGACTTCGGAATTTTCCTATTTCTACCTAAACCGGTCCCGATATGAAAGAGCTCAGTCTACTATATTATTTGCTCATAGCTAGAGGGAAAATTGTAAGATTTATACGTTTCCCAACGGTATTAGCTGTATGTGAAAAGCAAACAGCCTCGTCTCGGATTTGAACTCGTGTTGTCGTGTCCACTTCTTTCAACGGTAACCATTACACCACGATGTCTCAAACCAGCTGTACTCCTCTTTATATAGTTACGCATCCTGATGGATCTATACTTCACTCACTTATCTCCAAAAGAATGCTTAGAACAGTGTAAAAACTAAAAATCTAAGTGTTATGTAGTACCCTTAACAACTACCAATACTTCCCTCAAACCATCGTTTGTATAGTGAGCTGGGGATAAAGAATGCACCAACTGCTTTTCTGCAGAGGAGTAAGACTCCTTCCAACGAGTGTCCTGGATATGACACTCAACAATCCGATGGTGAGGTTCCAGTAATGCTAAAGCTTTGGGAAAATCAGAGTATTCCTTCATTGACATCACTCCCAGGTCCACTCTGGCCAGGAGTGGTAGTGCCTGATAAGATCCTATCTATGAGTCAAATAAAACTAAACTGTGTACATATGCTAAACTGAGTTGCTTGAAATAGGACTGTTTTGACATTTAAAAAGCGTATTTACGCTAAAGTGAATTGCTTGAAATAGATTAATTTTGACATTGAAACTGTACACATACGTAAGCTGAATTGTTTGAAATAGGACTGTTTTGACATTTAACTATGTGTAAACAAAGGAATGTATTAAATGGATTTGGCATTAATAACCTACAATGGTTGATGTGTCATCAAACCAATCAACCCAGCATGATTATCAAATAACCATATTTACCAACCCCTCCTCTCGGGCAGGATATGACACAAAATCAATTTTTAAGCGGAGTTTAACAGGCTTGAATTCAGAGTTTTCCTTCTCCTAGACTAGTTGCATCACCAAGGCTGAAGAACCTGGTCTGTCCTACTATTTACCCCTAGCTGTAGGGAGAATAATTGGATTCATACCTTTCCCAAGGGTATTAGTGCTCTGTGAAATGCAATCAGTCTGGTCGAGGATTTGAACTCGTGTCGCCGAGTCCAATTTCTACGATGATAACCATTACACCACGGACACCTCTGATTATCAAATAACTGGTCGAATATCATAGGTATTCAAATCACTCAGAATGAATCAATATACAATATGTCTACTATACTATACTATACTATGCAACAACTACTATGATTTTACCAAAAATTAGGGATACCATCTACTTTTTTAACGGCCTTAGTCACTCGATATAAGTGCCGAAAAACTAGCACATGCCTAAATATTGCAAAAGTGTCCGATTTAAGAATCAACTTTTCGTCCAAGTTAGATGAACCAGACATCCAGGACACTGCTGGAGAAGCAAGGACGTTCTCATAAGTGATGTACTCCTATGGACCCCAACATATGGCCGGGCAAAAGAAGGACAAGCTCGAACATACATACAGCAGCTATATGAGGATACGGGATGCAGCCCTGAAGGCCAGCCAGAGGCGATGAACGATAGGGAGAAGTGGCGAGAGAGGGTCACGGATATCTGTGCCTGCGGAACGACATGATGATGATAATATATATATATATATATATATATATATATATATATATATATATATATATAATAGAAATATGTGCAAAGTTGGATAAATCAACTACTTAAAACTAGTTTAGAAGGTCTGATATTTCGTTCTTTTATTTAATTTCAAGAACTTTTTCAGGCCTAAAGTGATATAAAAGAACCAAATAACACGCTTTCTCAACCGGTTTTAAGCGTTTGATTCATTCAACTTTGCACAGATTTCTCTCATTTTTTCAGATTCACCACAACTATCATTTCAACACACACACACACTCACATACACACACACATTATATATATATATATATAATATCACCCCCTCATAGTTCTGATGATGGTTCACTGGAACCGAAACGCTATAGTGTCGTCTTTGCTTCTCAATAAACCTTTCCTTCTACTTGGATTAACTTGTTATCAATTTTTCTTTATATATATATATGAACAGGATTTAACATTAAATAACCAACCATAAAACACATCCAGACCAAACCAAACCAAACGAAATTGTCTTTTCTATTTCTTTCCCTGTCTTCTTTATTTAAAAGCTGCGAATATCTTTTAAATGATTTAAGAGAAGCAAGTTGAGCTTTTGTTTTAAGAACCTGCCAACGAATTAAAGTAATGAGTTTGGCATCGACATTGCCCAACAGACATGTTTGGTTAGAGCTGAATGATCCGACCCCAATTATCTCCTTGCCGCTTGCAAAGTCGACAAGGGATTTTCTAATTCCCTAGCGACCATCTTTGAGAAATAGAATGCTGCGATAAGCTGGAAGTCATTTGTTCTAACACACTCTTGTGGTTAGCGCTCTTTCTCTCAAGGGGAATAAAATCTTTTCGAATACCATAGCAAGGAACGTGCAAACTTTTTGTCAAAAAGAAAGACGTTACTCTTCCGTAAACTTAGCAATGTTGAAATGCACATCCGTCTAAAAAAAATCATTTTTCTATATTCACTCGAAATGAATGCCCTGTCCCAACAGATTGGCAATAAGCTGTCATCAAGGAAACTTCAAAGTCACTTTCAGTAACAATCCTAACGTCACGCAAAGCAGCCATAGACTATCTGTTGTATATTACGAGGTGCAAATATACACATTACAACTATAAACATAAGCGGAAACATAGTCAACAATAATGACGAACTTTAATGAACGAACGAACACGCTTCTTTATAAGAATATACCTATCCCACTTTATTCTCGAAAGGGTGATGTTTCTTGTATGTGAGAGGTGAGTTGGAGACGGGGACATACTGCTACATATTGACCCAAAGTTCTTTTGACCATAGCAGCATTTCTTCCTCATCTTGGCTTGTTTGCTCAACCGTGGGTCACTGAGGGCGACAAGCCCTCCGTCTGCCGCTGGCTCTCAATTCGGCATCTTGTCCCCAACTGGCCCCAACTCCAACTGGAACTGCCCCAAGCCTTCTGTGGCACCTGGTGATATAATTATCTTACGTCCACCTGCCTTTGCTGTTCCTCCGCTTATTTACGCAGGTGCATCTCTTGATTGACGGCTCGGTTGAGCGTCAATATATATCACATTGTATAATGGGCTTTTCAAATGATTAGCTATATTTAACCCTTAGTATAAGGAAAACTGTTAAAATCAAACTCACATGTAATGATGTGAAAACCTACTAGAGGAAATGATGCAATTTCCTTGTCAATTGAATTTTCTGGAAAAAAAGGATAAAATTGGCGCAAAGATATCTTACTAAAGCCCACGTAGATGTTTAAAAAAAAAAATTAAAAATGGTTTTTAGGACCAATAGGAAGTCTCTAAAATACTCGCCCAAGGAATCTTCGAAAGTCAACGCGTGCTCGCGGGATCCACCTTAATGCTATAAAAACACACAATATTCCAGACAACACAGATCAGTTACTCCCGCCAACCCGGAGTGATACGTACTAACAGTTTTCTCAGCGACGCCGTTCTCGTTGGATGTTCAAACAACGGTGTCATGTTACTACTTCAAGTTGGATAAAGATCCTATCCACGCTGGACTCCGGACAGGTCTCTACGGTCGTCACTTGATACACAAATCGCTGTATAGCTTTCTACATTTCAGCTCCCAACAAAACAATAAATTTCTTTCTTTTAATAGCACTATTGTTAATATTGTCTTTTCCTTCGTTAGCATTAGTGTCCAACACCTACTGTCCTATCTATTTTTCTCAGCCTATTCAGATCTATCTATATATACGTCGATCATTCTTTTATTCTTTTTATTCTTTCTTTCAGTTATTTTTTTTTATCTATCTCATTCTGATCATATTTATCCATGTATTGATCCAAGTGGATTCCGTTAGTTCTTTTTTTCTTTTTCAGTTTTTGTTAACGTGTTGGACAGTGTCATCTTATCTTAGTAAACGAGTTCGATTTCCAGTCGAGCTATTGTTTTTGTTTCGTTTTGCTTTTTTTTTGTTTTATGGCATATCAACCTCATCGGTCATTTAATGCCGAATCAAGTTAAAAAAAATAAGTCTGAAAAGAAATTCAAAAGGAGGGGTCTTAGGAATTAATGATAAACTTTAGATAATTAGTTGGTTATTTGTTTTTGTTTTTTATTAGGAGTTTATTTGTAGGGAATCATGATCATAAAAATTAAATAAAAGACAAAACAAAAAACTGTGGAACAGGTTGGAGAAGGGATCAGTTTGTTAGAATATATCTCGTAAAGAAAGGGTTTATAGAAGTTATTTGCTCTTATTGAAAATTTATTTAGATTTTTATGCATAACTTCACTGTTTTTAGAAATGATATCACATTATTTATTTCAGTTTTTTGGAACAGTTCCTTCATATTGTTTGCACTATAGAATGTTATTTTTATATGGGCCAGGTCGGTATATTCACTGAGCTATAGTTGCACTTAAAACGCTTTAATGCTTTTGCATTAAATAACCCACTAAGGTTGAAATGCCCTTAAACAAAAAAAGCGAAAGTATCTTAATACTTCTGGGAAAGTTATGTATACTCTTTAATCCCTAAACTACCAATAGGTTAAACAGTAACACTAATTTTTTCAATAATGACACCTTTGACAATAAATAACCCACTAGAGTTGATATACCTTTAAACAAAGAAGCCAAATTATCTATCTATCCCTCTATCAGTCAGAATCTATTCAAGTATATTGATTCATCGCAGCTGTTTCATTTCTTTTTGATGTATCTAATAATCTCACCAACCGTCTCTCTCTATCTGTGTTTTGCTCAATTAAAAAAAAAAGAAAATATTTTTGGCTTCTATAATTCATGGATGGTTTAATGGATGTTAATACTGTCAGAATCAACAAGCTTCATTACAAGCTATAGAAGAGTGTAAAAGTAAACGTTTTGACATTTACTGATAGCTTGAGAGACAAGAGCATTAGCGGTAAGCGAAACACAAACAGCCCAATCTAGGATTTTTCCTTGAGTCACCTATTATATTTTTCGCAATCGTAATCATTGCATAAAGGCAGGGAGTCGTCATAGTTTGGTGTTATAAAAAGTGAGTTCGAACCCTAGTCATGCTATTAAAATAATTTCAGACAAATACCCTAGAGAAAAAAAATACATTCTCTTATCCAAACCAGAAGCTTTTGGATTGAATAGTACCACTACTCTCTTTTTACACGGATTTATTTTTGCCCAATCGGCTGGGACTGTAGAATACACTGATTGCACCTCTACAGAGGGGTAAGAGCCCTACCAATGAGCTTCCTGGATATTACACTAAACAGTCTAATGGTGGGCTTTGGGAAATACGGAGTACCCCTTCATTGCTATTGCTCCCAGGACCACTATAGCCCATCGTTGTAGCATCTGATAGGGCCCTATCTATGGGTTAGGTAGAACTAACGGCATACTTATGCTAAACTGAATCGTTTGACTAAACTGAATGGCTAGAAATAGAATTGTTTTTACAGTTAAACTGTACTTACATTTAAACAGCGTGCTTGTGCTAAACTTATTGTTTTAAATTGAACTATTCTTGATTTTGAAACTGAACTGAATTGTTTGTAATTGAACTTTTTTTTTACATTGAACCTGTACTTACACTAAACGGAATTGTTATATATAACTCTTTGAATAAACTTAATAGTTTGAAATAGAAATGTTTTTGGCAATTAAACTGTGTACCCATGCTAAACTGAATTGTTTTAGATAGAACTGATTCTTTGAATAAAAATGGATTTGGCATTAAATACTCTGCAAAGTTGATATGCCGTAACACCTCCCCCTAAAAAAAAACAACCGAGCAACCAATGGATTTATTTGGAATTAAATAAACCACAAAGGTTGATATGCCATTAAACAAAGAAACCAAATCAAATCAACCTAAACCTGACCAAAGAATTTCCCTAAAATTAGCTTATATATATATATATATATCATGTCGTGGCGCTACCACGGATATCCCTGACCCTCTCTCGCCACTTCTCCCTATCATTCATCGCCTCTGGTAGGTCTTCAGGGCTACATCCTGTATCCTCACATAGCTGCTGTATGTATGTTCGAGCTTGTCGTCCTGCTTTTTCTTGGCCATATTCGGGGGTCCATAGGAGTACATCACTTATGAGCTCGCCCTTGCTTCTCCAGCAGTATCCTGCATGTCTGGTTCGTCTAGATTGGATAGTTGTCGTGATGGGAGGCAGGTGGCCGTATAGTTGGTGATTTGTGGGGTGTTGCTGCCAGGACTTGTTCAGTATTGCTCGTAACATTCTTGTGTAATTGCCGTCTAGCTTCTTCTCCAGCCGTTTAGTTAGTTTCCAAGTAGTGCATCCATATAGCAGTATCCTCACGACCGCTGACTGGAAGAATTAGATAGTGGAAAATAATCCGATGATAGACTATTAAACATCCATGGTTGATCTATTCACGCTTTGTATCATCAATTTTTAAAGTCCTAATGATGGTTTGTTAAAACCGAAACGTTATAGCGTCGACTTTCTCTCACGATAAATTTATCACTTTGGATTTCTTAGCTTTTCAATTTCTCTCTCTCTCTCTCTATATATATATATATATATATATATATATGTGTGTGTGTGTGTGTTTATATTACTTGGCAATCGTAGTGGAAGGCTCCTCGAAATCTCGCTTTTCAATAACTACAACACCGAGGTGTAGGAGAGAGCGCTACCTCTTTCCCTGGATTGCTCCACTTTAACCTTGAAACGTACCTTACAATGTTTGGGTGTCCTCGTGGTGTAATGGTTAAAGCGATGAACTGCGGAATCGTAGTACGCGAGTTCGTACTCCAGTCGCGCTATTACGTTCACTTTCGGGCAAATACCCTTGGGAAAGGTATGAACCCCCTTATTCTCCCTCCAGCTATGGGTAAATAGTAGGACGGACTGGGTTCTTCAGCCTTGGTGAGGCAACTAGTCTAGGAGAAGGAAAACTCTGAATTAAAACCTGTTAAACTCCGCTTAAAAATTGACCTTGTGTCATATCCTGCCCGAGCGGAGGGGTTGGTAAATAGTACCTTACAATGCTGGTATGACTCGACTTGAGATTGAACCCCGGTCTCCTTGGCCGTTGGCGAACACTCTACCACTAAGCCAATAGGCCGGTAACAGTGGGATTACTTTACTTGTCTGCCAAAGAATTTCTGCTCATAAAAGGACAACATAAAAAACAAATGTTTCTATTCGTTTGCTTAAACAGATCCCAATTTGATCTCCCCCGACTCTCTTTCTTGTAATCCTAACTCTTTCTTTCAATATTTAAAAAACGATGCTTCCATAATAATATCTTTGGACAAGTCAAACCTCAGGATAAATAATCTAGTTCTCATAACAAAGGGTGTCTACAGAAAAATTGATTTTTTGAAAGCAACTATTTTTATTTTAGAAATACTGACGCTCATTATTGAGAATACAGGCTCTTTCGTAGAGATGCTAAAATGTTTTGAAAAAAAATTTACAAAATGATAAACCTTCCTCACGCGTCAACTCTTCAAGATTACTCTAACAATCTGTCAAAAAATCGGCTCAATATGTTACTGTGTGTGACGATCGGCTTTATGAGGATATGTTTGAAATAAATAAATAAAGAAAGATGTCAACGGGGGAGTCTCCCTGGTGTAATAGTAAAAGCACTGGGCTGCGGAATCGTAGTAAGCGAGTTCGAAATCCTGTCAGACGATTACGTTCAATTTCGAACCAATAACCTTGCGAACGGGATGAACCTTCTTATCCTCCCAGCTATGGGTTAAATAGTACCGCTACTTTTCGTCTTCTACAAAGATGACTTTAGCTTTAGATAACCTGCGAAGGTTGATATGCCAAGAAAGATGTCAACATACTAAGATAGATAGATATGATCAGATTGATACATAAATACGAGATGCCTTCAATAAGTTTCAGACTTTTTTGTAAAGATATTTAAAATTGTCGTAGACTCTTGAAAATTCAGTATGTTATTGCTATACATCTTAAGAGATGACTGAACAATTTTTATGATTCTAGGTTCAAATGAACGGCTACCGCAGAAATTGGAATACACCCTACGAAAGCCTGGTTGTCACAGCTCGTGAATTTCAAAAATGCAATCTGACACTTTAGAAGAACGATATACAATAAAATTCTGTTTTTAACTTAGAAAAAATGCCACAGAAACGTATTGAATGCTTCAGACTGCTTTTCGACCATCTTGCATGAATCGAACATCAATTTTTGAGTGGCATAAGAGATTCAAGGAAGGCAGGGTGTCTGTGAGGGATGATGAGAGGTGTGGGAGGACTAAGGAAATCAGAACACCAGAGTTGATTGGTCAAATAAAGAATTTCATAGATAAGGACCGTCGTATGTCTATAGAGACGATAAGTGCACAGTTTGATGTCAGTGTGGGAAATGTACACAATTATTTGCAAGGAACTGAAGATGCGGAAGATTTGCATGAAGTTTGTCCCAAGGGTGCTCAGAGAAGATCAGAAAGAAAAACGTTGTCATGACAGCAGGGAGATGGTCAAGCTGATCAATTCAGATCCCACAGTTCTTGATGCTCTGGTGACCTGCGATGAAAGCTGGATCTACTGCTATGACCCAGAGACCAAGAGACAGAGTTCTCAGTGTAAGCATGCTGGCTCTCCCAGACCCAAGATGGCCAGACAGAGCAAATCTACCCACAAACTTTTGACGATCCCTTTTTTTGACAGCACTGGCATGATCTACATGAACTGGGTTCCCACTGGACAAACAGTCAAGGAATACTATGTTGACGTTTTAAGGGAGTTCAGGAAGAGATTATGTCGGAAGAGGCCAGCTATCTTCAAATCGGCTCAGTGGCATTTCCACCTGGACAATACACCAGTCCACAACTCCATCCTTATCACAGACTATTTGAATAAGATTGGCATCAAAACAGTTTCTCATCCTCCCTATAGTCCAGACCTTTCTCCCTGTGACTTTTACTTATTCCCTAAGTTCAGAGGCTGTCGTCATGAGACAATTGAGGAGATGAAAGATGCTGTGACGAAGGTCATTGACATGCTCACACAAGAGGACTTCCATGGGGTCTTGCAGAAGTTATTGGAACGGTACAACAAGTGCATTGCAGCTGTGGGAGATTACTTCGAAGGGGGCTAGAGCTTCTTGTGTGTACTATCAATAAAAGTACCCATACGAAAAAAAATCTTGAAACTTATTTAATGAGCCTTGTACTTAGAAAAGGTAAATAGATCCGTTTGATTTTGAGTGTCTTTGTTCAATGACAGCCCCCTTTGTGGGTTGTTTAATACTAAACCCAGTCTTACAGAAGAACAGGATTAGATAAGATTAGGAAGTGGGGTTCTAAGGGTTATTAGTGCGAAAGTTATCCTAACAGCGTGACTGGGGTTCGAACTCATTTACTACAATTTCGCAATCACGATTTAGTCATTACGTCATGAGGATCCCCCAAATAGATAGATAGATAGATAGATAATCAAATTAGATAGATAGATAGATAATCAAATTAGATAGATAGATAGATAATCGAATGAGATAGATAGATAGATAGATAATCGAATTAGATAGATAGATAGATAGATAGATAGATAGAAACAAGTCCTCAAAAATAATAGACAAATCAGATGAAACACGAAAACTTTGTTAGCATTTTGAGCTTTCAAGTTGGAAAAATAAAAATATTTAAATCTTCGCTCGTATTGCATTATATCATTAGACAAATATGAATAAATCAAATGATCTCGTTTGCTTAACAAACTGTTTAAACATTTGCCAGTAAATTCGACCTGAGTGAGAGCTGCCTCCTTTGCAGAAACCAAATTTGATACAGCAATTTTATATTCTTCATTAAACTTGCAGTGAGCAAAGAAAAATACTGCACTTAATTTTGCATATATTTGTTTCCCACCACGCGTATTTAAATTTCTTTTCACTAAGATAAATGACGCTATGTTGATAGTTTTAAATTTCATCTTCAATTGCGGGCCATTTTACTTTCTTTCTTTCTTTCTCTTTTTTAAGATAGAGTCAATGAGTCCGGTTCGGATATCTCATGTTTACAATAATTGATTAAACATTCATGAATTTTCAGACCTTGCCAGTCCCATAATTAATAATAATAATAATGACCACCTAATCTTGACCAGACGAGCAGACTAAGTGATAGTCAATAAAAAAGAGAACCTACAGAATAGTGAACTTTGGGGAATCTTCATCATCATCATCATCATCGTCTCACGCCATCAGTATGGGTATCCCTGACCCTCTCCCGCCACCCTTCTCTATCGTCCATTGCTTTCAGCAGGTCATTAAGGCTACATTCTGTATCGGCACAGAGTTGTTGTATATAGATTCTAGCTGGTCGTCCTGCCTTTGCTCGTCCATGTGAAGGGGTCCACAGGAGAATACCGCCTAAGAGTTTGTCCTTACTTCTCCAGCTGTGCCCCGTATGTCTAGTTCGTCTAACTTGGATAGTTTTCGTGATGAGTTGCAAGTGGCCGTAGAGCTGCTGCTTTGTGAGGTGCTGCCTCCATGACTTGTTCAATATTGCTTGCAGCAATCTTATGCAGTTGCCGTCAAGCTTTTTCTCTATACGTTAAGTTAGCGTCCATGTAGTTCATCTACACAACAATACTGATATGAGCGCTGCTTGGAAGAAACTGCGTTTCATTTCAGGTCAGACTTCCCTATGACCGATAGCCAATCGATTGCTGCCCATGCCTCTGTTCATCTATAAGGGTGGCTTCTACAGAAGAGAATAAAAACAGCTATCGAAAAATAACTATGACCTACACCTGGGGAATCTTACTGTCACTCAAACTCCAGTGGAAGACCTTCTGCTAACGCTGGTGTAAAAAAAACCTAAAAGGTTTCATAATAATGATAATGATAATGATGATACTGAGATTGGTCATATTAGTCAGAAAAGTCCTGGTAACGGGAAAAGACTTGTTATCACTTAGAATCCAATGAAAGACGACAAGCCAACGCTGGTGTGTAAAGCACAGAAGTAATTAAATAACTGAAAAAAAAACTGTGAAACATAAAGGTAAAGGAGATACCAGTTGTAGTTAGAGCACTTGGAACGGTCACCAAATGACTAAAAAAAGGTGGAAAAGCTGACCAATCAGGCCACAGCATTATTAAGATCGGCTAGAATATTCAGGAGAGTCCTGGAGACGTCGGGAAACTCACTGCCACTCAGATTCCAGCAAAAGGTCACCAGCTCACTCTGGTGGAAAAAAACTCCCATGTAATAATAATAATAATAATAGACTTTACTGTCCCCGCTGACCCTTGATTAAAATTGAAAGAAAATTAAAAGAAGAATAAATACCCCGACCTTAACATGACACATTTTTTCTATGCCAAATTCCCTCCCTAGATCCTAACTTTATACCCTCAATGCTTATATTAGGTTTTCTCATTTTTTTTTTAATTGGCAAGTAGTTTGATATCATCCATGTGCATTCGGTGGTAAATCTTTTATTGCGATTTATTATGTTTATAACACCCACTGCATTTCCTAAGCATCTGATAGTGTAGCATCATTGCTATTACAAATAGTAATGGTAATAGCGCATCTCCCTGGAAGATACCTCTCTGGATTTTCACCTCTGCTAAGCTTTTACCTCCTGCTGTCAATTTTATTATCCAGCTTTTCATGATTTCCTGGGTGAACTTTCTAACTTCGTTGTATATCTTGTACATTTTGAGACAGGCTATTATCCAGCTTAGTTGGATTGTAGTCAATCAACGCCATAGCTTGATTTTTTTTTCGTCTCATTTTGTTCCCTTTTTTACATTTTGTTCTCCTTAGAAATGTGTATAGTAGATCACCTGATCCTCAAAGGGTTGATAAAGGTATTAGAAGAGCCAGAAATCAAAGACAACGAGTGACCATCCAGACTACAGCATTAGTAAGATTGACCAGACAACGGAAAAGAGTCCCGGAGATTCGAAGAGACTTGCCGTTGATCAAACTCCAGTGAAAAGCAGTCAGCCAATGTTGGTAAGAAAAACTCTCGAAGGAGGAAAATAATTATACGGACGGATAACGTGTTTGTCTATGAAGTGGAAGATCTTATCTGCACAAATAATAGAATAAATCTATTACTCGTTTGAAAGCCCCAGGCTATTTTCAGAACAAAAAGGATGTCGTAAAGGAACAAGAAAAAAAAGAAGAGACATATACAAACCAACACATTCTATTGAAGATAAACACAAAAGATACAATGTAGCTATGTCATGAATAGTCTTCAAAAAGAAATACAATATGATCCCAGAAATATGGAGTGTACAATGTCTGCTAATATTCTTGGAAAAAGTATGCCTCCAACCATTCATCTTCCAGCTATTGGCAAATAGTAAGGCAGACTGGGCTCTTTAGCCTTGCTATGGCAACTGGTATAGGAGAAGGAAAACTCTGAACTCAAACCTGCTAAACTTGGCTAAGAAACTGACCTTGTGTCACATCGGTCTCGTTCTTGTGGCAACAGCACAGTTCATTATTGCATAGAACTTAGTCTCGAGAGACAATCTGCGGACCCTTCCGTGATTTTTACCTGCTTATTGACATCTGAATGTCTAAAGAACCCTCAAGAGATTAACTAAAGTGTTTTACTACGAGATAATTGACAAACCCTTTAAATTACCATCAGCGATATTATGTTGATTCAAACACACTGGCAAATAAAAGAAACTGGTAAGATTAAAAAATTTGCATTTACACAAAAAAAAATATAGAGGCCGCAAAATAACCTTCCTATCATACTATGATTATTACTGTTGACTTTGATAGAAATAACTGACGATCTAGTTCTTGCTTTCCAAGTATTCTAGCAAGGTCGAGGAACTTATCTCTCTTTTCACTTTCGTTCACTTCTATCCTGTGATCAGCCGGAACTGCAAAGTCAAGTTGTCCTTTTTTTTCTTGTCTATCACTAGGTCTGGTCGTCTGGCCTAGATTAAGTGATTCGCTTGTATCTCAAATCTTAGCAAATTTCGTACGTTTCCATTTCTCGTACGGATTCTGGGTTGTGCATATACCAATGGATCGTATGGTCAAATTAAAACTTCTTGCACAACTCCTAGTGGATCACCTTGCCTACCCAGTCGTGTCTAGTCTTATATTTCTGCTTCGCATTTGCTTTTTATGTGATTGATCGTTTCGTCTCAGTTACCATATAAGCTACATTTGCTAAATTTTGCGTCTTGTCTGTTCTTGCTTTATCGTAGTTAGTTCTTGGGGGGTTGAATTATTATTATCATTATTATTATTATTATTATTATTATTATTATTATTATTATTTACTCCGCGAGAGTTTTCACATCAGTTTTAGCTGATAGTTTTTCACTGGATTTTGAGTGACAGCAAGTCTCCTTAAGTCTTCAGGACTCTTCTCAGTATTCTAGCCGTTCTCAATCATGCTGTGGTTTGGATGGTCTCCACTCATCCTCCTAACTCAAAGTGCTCCAGTCACTTTAGTAATTCTTTGGTGACTATACCGAAAGCACCAATCACGGTTGGTATAATTGCTACCTTCATGTTCCCTGTTCTGTTCAATTCCCTGGCAAGGTCGAGGTCCTTCTTCTTTTTACATTCCTTCAGTTTTATTCTGTGTTCAGCCGGGACAGCAAAGTCGACGATTTTGCAAGTTTTTTTGTATTTTTTAATTATTATGAGGTCTGGTTTTACGGCCGAGATCAGGTGACCCGTTTGTATGTCAAAGTCCCATAGGAGTTTATGCGGATCATTCCCTAGGACAGAATTTAGTTTTTAAAATAAAGATTTCATCATTAATGGAAATAAGTTTTGTAAATACATATTAAATATTTTATTTAAATCATAGATAATTAATGAGACAGGTTGATTGCATACCAAAATAGAATTTGGCTCTTGTAGATCACTATGCAGAGGTCACTCACTAACGTAGAATTTAACACTGCTGACCAAAATAGCTATGTGGAATTTAACACTATAGATCACTTCGGCTATTGTAACTCTTATATTAAAGTAGAATTAACACTGTAGATCACGTTGGCTATGTAGATTGCATAACAAAGTAGAATTTAGGTCTTGGAGATCACTTTGACTCTATAGATCGCTTACCAAAGTAAAATGGCTCTTGTAGATCACTATGGCTTTCTAGATCTCATACATGTAGAATTTTACACTGTACATCACCGTGGCTATGTAGACCGCATATTAAAGTAGAATTCAACACTACATCACCGTAGCTATGTAGACTGCATATTAAAGTAGAATTCAACACTGTACATCACCGTGGCTATGTAGACCGCATATTAAAGTAGAATTCAACACTGTACATCACCGTGGCTATGTAGACCGCATTATAAAGTAGAATTCAACACTGTACATCACCGTGGCTATGTAGACCGCATACTAAAGTAAAATTCAACACTGTACATCACCGTGGCTATGTAGACCGCATATTAAAGTAGAATTCAACACTGTACATCACCGTGGCTATGTAGACCGCATATTAAAGTAGAATTCAACACTGTACATCACAGTGGCTATGTAGACCGCATACTAAAGTAAAATTCAACACTGTACATCACCGTGGCTATGTAGACCGCATATTAAAGTAGAATTCAACATACTGAAGTACAATTTAACACAAATCACCCGGACCATATAGGTCACATACCAAAGTAGCAATAACCATGCACTCTCTTTAATAAGTGATTCTCAATAAATTATCTGAAAACGTTCGTTTAATCATCCCTATAAATGTTCTTAACAATGGCTGCCCTATAAACTATAGTTTGACAGTAGTCATTAATCTACTGAAAATAAATGAACGCCTTTCAATATTTCAACACTTAATGTAATTGTTTAAACGGGCATCTTTCCAACGTTCAGGAAAGGTCACTTGTTTTTGATTAGTGATTACTTAAACAATCAGTTCATACGACAATGATGTTTTACTTTCCACTGAGATGGCCAACCGTAACGCAATCGCGCTTCAGTTTTGTGAAAAAGACCAAATGTTTTATATCTATGGATGTGTAAATTTGATATACTCTTTTTTGCATTCTGTATATTTAATCAATTAAAAAAATAACAAAGAAATTGCTACTTACAATTCTATTTCTGTTGCAGTATGGGTAATTTCCAAACGGATATATTTGACCAATAGAAATGACCCGAATAGATGCTCGTGTTACTTATCAAAATATAACTGCGAGCAACAACAGGGGCCCAGAACTGGAATGGAACTTCACTATCAGGTGTAGTTTAGAGACTGACCTCACAAAAACTGCATCAGATGAAATTGGTAATGCATCGTGAAACATAGTTTAATAGTTGTTGGGTATTACCTATCTTTTCAGCATAATGAGCTGTTCCATCTGCCATATATGGCAGTAGCGGAGATCAGTCTGAAGAATAAGCCAAAATTTCAAACCAGAAGAGCCGTTCCTATTGTTGAAGTATATCATTACTCTATCACTAATCCTATGTTCTTATTACTAACCGTCTCTCTCTCTTGTAAATACTCTTTTCTGTAAATATAACTATTTTCCTCACATATCGTGGTTTGTTTTATTATTATTACAACTTGTGTTCACTAACCAGAACATAGCAATAGTGATTGTTTTTTTAAGATTTCTCTCTCTCTCTCTCTCTCTCTATATATATATATATATATATACATATATATATGTAAAAATGTTTATTATTTTTTGTTGCTCTGTAGAGAAAAATCAATACTTCAAAATGAATAGGTCTACAAAGAGATTTATATCTTTTAAAAATTATTTATTAAGTTCTTACGTATGTTTCCAGCTTGTTGCTTTCTTCAGACAACCTTTTAATAATAATGATGATAATACAGAGTTACTTGGAATTACTTTTCAATTAACTATATATATATGTGTGTGTGTGTGTGTGTGTGTGTGTGTGTGTATTTCAAAATGAATTGGTCCACAAAAAGATCTATATCTTTTGATAAATCATTTATTTAATTCTTGAGTAAATTTCCGGCTTGTTGCTTTCCTTAGACAACCTTAAAAATTTTTTTTATTATTTTAATTCTTGCAAGGTTTTCACGCCAGTTTTAGCTTGCCCAATTAGGTGGAGCCGTAGAATGCACCGATTGCACCTCTGCAGAAGGGTAAGACCCACCGCCAACGAGTATCTTGGATATGATATTAAACCATCTGATGTTGAGGCTCAAGTAATGCTGGAACTTTGGAGAATGCGGAGAATCTGTTTATTGCCATCGCTCCCAGTTTTACTCTGACCCGGATTAATAGCACCTGATAAGGTCCTATCTATGAGTCAAATGTGTGCTTATGAAAAGTTTGAAATAGAACGTTTTTGACATTCAAACTGCGTACTTATGCTAAACTGAATAGTTTGAAATAGAACTGTTTCTACATTCAACTGAATGTAAACAAAGGACTGATGTTTAATTGAATTGTTTGTGATACATAGCAATACTTGAAACCATTTAAATCTGTTGACTAAACTGAATAGCTTCGAATAGAAATGTTTTTGACATTTAATCTGTATATTTATGCTAAACTGAATTGGCTGAAATTGAACAGTTTATATGTATAAAAATGGATTTGGCATTAAATGACCAGCAAACGTTGATATGCTGTAAAACAAAACCGACTAACATCATAATCCATGGTGCGGTCGTATCCACATCCATGACCGACGACGGCCGAAAGTACTCGTGAAATTATTCGACCAAATGACTAATCACAGAGAGAAAGAAAAAAAGAAGAATACTCAGGAGATTTGAGGAGACTTGTGTTGTATAACATGATGAATGAGAGACCATAACACTTGTTAATAAAAATATGTTTCTGTATTCTTTTTTAGGGTCGAAACACTGTAAGTGTATGTGTGTGAGAGATAGAGATAGAGAGAGGCAGAGATAGGGAGACGAAGAGACGCGGACACAGACTAGAGGAGGGCTACTACATTGACCGTTAACTTCTTAACCACGTTGATTCTACATTCAGGGCCCCACTTAGCACTTCTGTTTCTTGGCCGGAGTACGACGTGGTGGGGGCACTTGGCTCCCGCCTACTTTGGACACTCGCTGACCGTGATTCTGTGGCTGACTGTGTCCGATCGTGACTGATCGAATGACGTGAGTACCTGTGTATATATAACTTTCCAACGCCCACGCATTCCGGTTGTCAACCCGACTGACCAGCTTCCGGCTATCAACACGCGTAAGATGCTCTCACCTATGCATCGCAGTCATCCGGTAACCACGTTGTTTACACAGCTGGAAGTTCATGTTCCAGAAATCCTTTATTGACAACTCTGTCAGAGGTAATATGTGACATGTGAATTTAATCACGCCATGAAAAAACCGCCTGCCACCGCTGTTGTGAAAAACTTGCAAGGAATAATAATAATAATAATAATAATAATAATAATAATAATAATAATAATAAGAAGAAGAAGAAGAAGAAGAAGAAGAAGAAGAAGAAGAAACCAACGGCAAGGTGATCCACTGGGAAATTCGACCATACAAACAAATGATATATGCACAACCCGGCGCCTGTCATAGAAAATGACTCGCATAAACTCCTATGGGACTTTAACATACAAACGGATCACCTAATCCCGGCCAGAAGACCAGATCTCATAATAATCAACAAAAGAAAGAGGATCTGCAAAATTGTTGACTTTGCTATCCCAGCGGACCACAGAATAAATCTGAAGGAAAGTGAAAAGAAGGATAAGTACCTCGACCTTGCTAGAGAATTTTAAAAAAAAATGTGGAACATGAAAGTGACGATTGTGCCAATTATGATTGGTGTGTTAGGTACAATAACTAAAGGCCTGGAAGACTTGGAAGTTGGCGGACGGGTAGAGACTATCTAAACGACAGCATTGCTGAGGACGGCCAGAATACTGAGACGAGTCCTGAAGACTTGAGGAGACTTGCTGTCATTCAAACTCCAGTGAAAAACCATCAACTAAAACTGATGTGAAAAACTCTGAAGGAGTAAATAATAATAATAATAATAATAATAATAATAATAATAATAATAAAAGCAAAAAAAGACATGACGCAACAAAATAGCAAATGTAGGTTATGCAGTGATAGAAACAAAACTATCAATCATATAATAAGCGAATGCAGCAAATTTGCGGAATAAGAGTATAAGACTAGATAAGACTGGGTAGGAAAGGTACTATTTACCAACCCCTCCGCTCGGGCAGGATATGACACAAGGTCAATTTTTAAGCGGAGTTTAACAGGTTTCAATTCAGAGTTTTCCTTCTCCTAGACTAGTTGCCTCACCAAGGCTGAAGAACCTAGTCCGTCCTACTATTTACCCATAGCTGGAGGGAGAATAAGGGGGTTCATACCTTTCCCAAGGGTATTTGCCCGAAAGTGAACGTAATAGCGCGACTGGAGTACGAACTCGCGTACTACGATTCCGCAGTGCATCGCTTTAACCATTACAAGGACACCCCAAAGACTGGGTAGGAAAGGTGAGCTACTGTGAATTGTTCAAAAAATTAAAAATTGACCATACGAACAAATGGTACATGCACAACCCAGAACCCGCCTTGGAAAATGAGATGCACAAAATTTTCTGGGATTTGTAGATACAAACGGATCACCGAATCCCGGACAGATGACCAGACCTAGTGATAGACAAGAAAAAATAAAAAGAGAACCTGCCAAATAGTGGACTTTGCAGTTCTGGCTGATTACAGGATAGAAGTGAACCAAAGCGAAAAGAGGGATAAGTTCCAAAACCTAGCTAAAGAACTAAAAAAAAACTATGGAGCATGAAAGTGACGGTAATTGTAATTGGTGCACTTTGTACAGTCACAAAAAGATTGGTACAGGGACATAAAGAGTTGGTATAAGAGGACGAGTAGAAAGCATCCAAACTACAGTATTTGGGAGATTCTAGAATACTAAGAAGAGTCCTGGAGACTTGTTTTTACTCAGACTCCAGTGGAAACCATTGGGAAAAACTCCACCAACCACCGCCAGAAAACCAGATCTGGTTTTAAT
Source organism: Sepioteuthis lessoniana (assembly GCA_963585895.1). NCBI lineage: Eukaryota > Metazoa > Mollusca > Cephalopoda > Myopsida > Loliginidae > Sepioteuthis > Sepioteuthis lessoniana. The sequence continues at coordinate 36,289,829 of OY757946.1, read as the reverse complement.
CAGCAAAAAAAAATCTTCTCTTATGGATTTTGACGATCTAGCTGACCATAGTGAAAAATAAATACCTGAACCTTGCCAGGGAGCTCAAAGATCAGTGACATATAAAAGTGAAGGTGATACCAATTATAACTGGAATGAACTGAAGATGAGAGGAAGAATCGACAATATTTAGACCACAGCACTACTACAAATATGTTAAAAGATAATAAGGAGAACAATGGATTCTATCAAAAAAAATTATTTAAAAAAAGAAAAAAAGAGAAACAGAGTTCCTATTTTTACCAATATTTTTTTTGTAATCAATTTTTCCCTATTTATCAAATTCATTTTAACTCCTCGCACCCTAAAAATATTATGCCATTAAACAATGTAAGTAAGTAAAGTTAGCGACCATAGTCGAGGGTGACCCAAAGGCTCCCTTTTCGATAGCTACTACACCAAGGTGTAGGGGAGGGCGCTACTCCATTCCCTGGATTGCTCCACTTTACCCTTGAACCGTACCTTATAATGCTGAGTGTTAAGCAAGGTGGTATCAAGTTCCATTTTTAAAGTCTTTGGTATGACTCGACCTGGGATTGAACCCAGGTCTCCCGGGCCATTGGCGAACACTCTAACCGCTGGGCCAATGTCCCGGTAACTATTAAACAATGTAATAAAACAAAAATATAAATGAATATATATATACATATGTTACAGTAGTTAAAACCTACTAATTTATGGGTTAAATACCACCACTTCTGTTATTCAACAAAGATGGCTTTGACATTAAATCCCCCATAAAAGTTGACATGCCATTAAATAAAGAAACCAAACCAAACTTATGGGCCATTTTGGTACCCATTAATGTGCCAGAAACCTGAAGAAATTGTGTGTGTGTGTTGTTTTGTCAGGTATCTTTGTTCTCATGTGGACTCCCACACAAGGACACACCAGTGTTAGTCGACCAGCAAAGAACTACATTGATTAGCTTTGTACGGACACTGGATACCATCAAGAGGACTTTTTAGAAAAGTATGGCGTGAAAAAGTCGGGGAAATTCGTGATGTCTGCATGACTTGATTATATATATATATATATATATATGGAAGAGCTTGTATTATAATGGTTATTGTCATTGATAATGGGCACAGAAAACCTAGTTGAAATCTTCGACGAGGCTGTCTACATTTCACATATCGTTAATACCCTCGGGAAAGATATGAATCAAACTATTTTCTTTCCAGCTAGGGATAAATAGTTGGACAGTCTCAGCTTTTTAACCTTGGTATGGCAACCAGCCAAAAAATGAGAAGTAAAACCACACTTTATGTAACGGATATTGTCATAGAAAACTGAATCAAAGACGGGAGTTCAAATCCTTGTCGAAATTGTTCACTTCACGCTAATACCCTAGGGAAATTTATAAAACAATCTCGGCCTTTAGGGACCTACTCCATGTGGTATAGTTGGCCCAGTCAGCTGAGGCTGCATAATACACAGACTACATCTCTGCCGAGGAGTAAGACCCCTCACCAACAAATGTCCTAGGTATGACACTAAACAATCTGATAGTGAGGTTCCAGTAATGCTGGAGCTTTGAGGATTGCGGAGAACCTCTTCATTAGCATCATTCCCAGGCTCACTCTGACCCGGAGTGGTAGCATCTGATAGCGTCCTATCTATGGGTCAAATAGAACTAAACTATGTCCTTAAGCTAAACTGAATTGCTTGAAATAGAAATGTTTTTGACAAACTGTACTCATGCTAAACTGAATTGTTTGAAACAGAACTTATTAAACAACCTACACACCAACCAAACTGGATAGCTTGAAATATTGTGCACTAACCTTTAGACGGTGTATTTATGCTAAACTGAATTATTTGAAATGGAACTGTTTTTGACGTAGAAACTGTACTTAGGCTAAATTGAATTGTTTGAAGTGGACCTGCTTGGACATTTGACTAATTTGAACATTTAACTAATAAATATTGACTAAATTGAATTGTTTGTATTAGAACTGTTTGACTGAACTGAATAGCTTGAAATAGATATGTTTTTGACAATTAAACAACGTTAAAGTACATTGTCTGAAACAGAACTGATTATATTTATAAAAATAGATTTGTCATTAAATAGCCCAGAAAGGTTGATATACCATAAAACCCAAACAATCAACCAACCAGCCACCAATTCCCGATAAATTGCGGAAAATAAGCAACTATAAGCCTATACTTAGATTAGTTAAAACTCGGTAAAATCAGCCATAGTAACAATCTGAGGCCTTTGTGCCAGACTATACAATGCTGTGTTAATATCAACCTAATTGCTGGAGAACTATTATCACCGTGTCAAAAATTAGAACTAAGAGAACAATAGACGTCAAAAAAAAAAAAAAGATTACTGAAAAGACTTCATCTTTGAAAATCAGTAAAGAATTGAATAGCACGCAATTTTTGACGAGCTGTTGAGAAAAGGGAGTAAAGAAAAATATTTGCTATTGTCTTTCGTTCTCTCACTTACTCACCTTCTCCCACCCAGTTCAGTTGATCGTGTCTAAGTTGGTAATTTTGTAAGAAGGTATTCTCGGTAACACAACAATCAATAAGTGATTATTATCAAATAGATACGAAATCAATTATTTCTAATATCACTTTACTGCCATTTTAGATAAAATACTTCATTGATTAACTAGCTGCTATCTTTTATGATGTTAATTAGTTCAGCTATTTGAAAATTCGAACTGCATGCACACACACAGTCACACACCCATACATACACACACATACTGCTGGGACTGTAGAATACACCGACTACTTCTCTGCAGAGGGTTAAGACCCCCGCCCCAACGAGTGTCCTCGATATGACACTAAACAATCTGATGGTGAGGTTCCAGCAGTGCTGGAGCTTTGGAGAATGCGGAATAACCCTTCATTGCCATCACTCCCAGGTCCACTTTGGCCCGGAGTGCTAGCACCTGATAAGGGAACTATCTATGGGTTAAATAGAACTAACAGCATACTTATGCTAAACTGAATAGTTTGAGTAAACTGAATAGCTTGAGATAGAAATGTTTTTGACAATTAAACTGTACTTAGATTTAAACTGGGTACTTTTGCTTAACTGAATTATTTAAAATAGAACTGTTTTTCGACATTAAAATTGTATTTACACTTAACTGAATTGTTACATATAACTTCTTGAATAGTTTGAAATAGAAATGTTTTTGACAATTAAACTGTGTACTTATGCTAAACTGAATTGTTTTAAATAGAACAGATTATTTACATAAAAATGGATTTGGCGTTAAATAACCTACAAAGGTTGATATGACATAAAACCCAACAAACCAAACCAAACCATATATACATATATATATAAATGTGTGTGTGCGTGTGTGTATATGTATATATATATATATACACACACATACACACACACACACACACACATATATATATATATATATATATATATGATATATCAAAGGCGGGTAAAGCAGACCAAAGTAAACACACTACAGGAAAGAGGGAAAATGACCGCTATATACACCTGACCAACCAAAGGTCATTTTAAACTGGAAAGAAGATTGAATTCAAGTCTCATTCAGTACCCCATTAACAAGGCTTTGTGCCACATACATTCACTGACGAAAGCAACAAGCTGGAAACATACATATATATAACACGCATGTATGAACAAAATAAATTTATTCAAAAAATACAAATCTCTTTGTGGACCTACTTATTTTGAAATATATCCTTATTCTTTATTTGGACCAACAACAGCTATCTATCTATCTATCTATCTAGGTAGATAGATAGATAGAGAGAGAGAGAGAGAGAGAGAGAGAAAGAGAGAGAGGAGTGTATATGTTGATACACACACACACACACACACACACACACATATATATATATATATATATATAACGGTCTGTGAGTACATATGCATACATGTGTGTTTCTATATTTATGTATATGCGTGTCCATATGTATGTGTATGTATACGTATATGTGTATATATACATATATACATGAATATACATATATATTTGTTTATATATATATGTGTGTGTGTGTGTGTGTGTGTGTGTGTATGTTGTAACCAACAAGGAAAATAATAATATCCGTTTTGAATGTAACATATTTCATTACAAAATAATGAAATCAGCAAATATCTTTTTAAGAAGTAAATCAGATGTCATGTATAATTTAGGGCAGTAATCATTTATGGTTATTTTTTTAGCTTTAATCAAACAGGCGACATATCCACACTAAACGGTAGCCCTCTGGAAGTAATAGACAAGTTCACCTACCTAGGAAGCTGTGTTTCATCAACCGAGACAGACATCAAACACGCGAGAGCAAAGGCATGAACAGCAATCGATAGACTATCGGTCATATAGAAGTCAGATCTGACCGATAAAATAAAACGCAGTTTCTTCCAAGCAGTGGTCGTGTCGATACTGCTATATGGATGCACTACATGGACGCTAACTAAACGGATGGAAAAAAAAAAAAGCTTGACGGCAACTACACCAGAATTCTGAGAGCAATTTTGAACAAGTCCTGGATGCAGCACCCCACAATGCAGCAGCTGTACGTCCACTTACCACCCATCTCGAAAACTATCAAAATTAGATGAACCAGACATGTGGAGAAGTAGGGACGAGCTCATAAGTGATGTACTTTGGTGGATCCCTTCACATGGCCGAGGAAAGCCTGGGTGACCAGCTCGAACATAAATACAGCAGCTCTGTGTAGATACGGGATGTAGCCCCGAGGACCAGCCGGAAGCGATGGACGATAGGGAGGGGTGGCGAGAGAGGGTCAGGGATATCCGTGTGGATGGTGCAACATGATAATGATGATGATGAATTATTTATGATGAATAATATACTTACATATATATAAATAGATATACCATCATTTTTGCGGCAAATTACTTTAAAGCACTCTTTTAGGTGAAAGGAATTACCTTCTAGAGTAATGTAATTCCATAGGAGCGGAGGGAGCACAATCACCTCACCAAATAAACTGAACTGTATATACGAGCTCTACCAACATATAGGACTTGTTATTTAGTCACTATTGTTCATGAGTTGGTTTGATTTGGTTTGGTTTGATTTGGTTTGGTTTGATTTGGTTTTAAGGCGTATCAAATATTGTAGGTTATTAATGCCAAACTCAGTTTATAACTAGATATATATGATTTGTAATCCTAAGTCAATAAAGTTAAATAGTTCAAAAATTGCTATGAATAACAGAGAATCCAATTAAATTAGTCATTTCTTTACAGACAGTTTAATGATCGAACAGTTCTATTTCAAATAATTCAGTTTAGCATGTCAACACACTTAAATGGTTCAAAGTATTGCTATGTATCACTTAGAATTCAATTAGAAATCTGTCATTTTTTTTCAAGTTAATCAAATGATCAAACACTTCTGATTTAAACAATTCAGTTTAGCATAAGTCAACCAAGTTAAATGGTTCCAAGTATTGCTATGAACCACTAATAATTCAATCAAACATCTGTCATTTGTTTACACTCAATTAAATCAGCTAACAGTTCTATTTCAAACAATTCAGTTTAGCATAAATCAACAAAGTTAAATGGTTTCAAGTATTGCTATATATCATTAACAATTCAATTCAACGTAAGACGCATGTTCACATAGAGTTAAATGATTAAACAGTTCTATATCAAGCAACAGCAGTTAATGTATATATATATATATATATATATATATATATATATTGAGGCCTGTGTCATATGTAAGCAAAGCTTAGTAAATACCAACTGAAGTTGCAAAGACCCGGTTCAATACTTACATATCAAGACTCATTTCAGGACTTATCTCCCTTCTCACAGAGTGCCTCATAATTCTACGCTTAATAAATAAAACTTTTCAAATAATTAGGCACACTGCGTGGTAGAGTGGTTGGTGAGCTAGCAAATGAGGTCGATTCTCACTGGGTGCCAAATATATTTTCCCTTATCTTAATTCTGAGCTAAGCTGGGTCAGTGATTGGGTGCCTAACATGGTATTATGGTTGGCAAAGAGACCTTTGCCAGAGACTTTGGTTCTCACTGGGTGCCTCATAATTCAGCTCATATCAAATCTTAATCCAGTCGGCTGTGGCTGCAGAATACACCGACTTCTTCTCTGCAGAAGTATAAGACCCCCACCCACCCTAACGAGTGTCGAAGTAATGACACTAAACAATCTGATGGCGAGGATCTAGTAATGCTGAAGCTTTCGGGAATGCCGAACCCCCCTTTATTGTCATCGCTCCCTGGTCCACTCGGGTCCGGAGTGATAGCACTTGATAGGGTCATATCTATGGGTCAAATAGAACTGAAGTTATTTTTTAATTCTAGTGTAGAACAAGCCACACTTTTTCCAATTAGCTGAAAATTGAAGAATGGTAAGGAAGATTTTTCGAACTTCGCAGACTTTGAAATCAGTTTGTAGTTGTTGTCGTGGATGTTGTTGTTGCTGTTATTTTAAATCTGAGACCAATAGCCTTTGCATTTTCCAAAACCCGGTCTTCCCAACGATTTACCAATTAATGTGAGGGGAACAGATGGGTTCATGCCTTTCAATGGTATTAGCACAAATTAAATATTTGCCCAGTCGGCTGGATCTGCCGAATACACAGACTGCATCTCTGTAGAGGGGTAAGACCCCTACAACGAGTGTCCTGCTTATGACACTAAACAATCTGATGGTGAGGCTGGAGCTCGGGGGAATGCGGAGTACCCTTTTATTGCCGTTGTTCCCATGTCCATCCGGGCTCGAAGGGGAAACACCTGATAGGTTCCTATCTATTTGACCAATAGAACTAAACTGAGTAATTATACACAACAGAATTGATTGAAATGGAACTATTTTGGCATTTAAACTGTGTACAAATGCTAAATTGAATTGTTTGGAATAGAAACGTTTAGACACTTAAACTACGTACTTCTGCAAAAATGAATTGTTTGAAATAGAACTGCTTTGACATTTAAACTGCATACTAATGGTAAACTGAACTGTTTGAAATAGAAACATTTAAACTATGTACTTCTGCTAAATTGTTTGAATAAATCTGTTCTGTCATTCAAATTTTTTAAATAGAACTGTTCTGACATTGAAAATGTGTAAGTTGGCGATCTTAATCGAGGGTGACCAGAAGGCTCCCTGTTCAATGGCTACTACCCCGAGATATTGGGGAAGGCGCTCTCCATTCCCTGGATTGCTCCACTTTACCACTTGATTCACACCTTATAGTGCCGTGTGCTTAGCAAGGCGGCATAAAATACCACTTTTTGAGTCTTTGGTATGACTCGACCTAGGATTGAACCTCGGTCTCCCGGACTATGGACAGACACTTGAAAATGTGTAATCATGCTAAAATAAACTGTTAGAAATAAAATTGTCTTCACAATTAAACTATGTATTTATGTTAAACTGAATTGAGTGAAATAGAACTGTTTTGAGATTTATGTACTTATGTTAAAATGATTTGTTTGAAATAGAACTATTCATATGTATAAATATGGATTGGGCATTAAATAACCTACAATGGTTGATATGCCATAAAATCAAAACCAAACCAAAACAAACGAAATTTACACTCGTCTTTGATTTGAACTAGACGATAACCGTTACGCAAACCACACATTCATACCACACAAAGAGAGCGAGAGAGAGGGGGAAGGAGAAAGCGAGAGAGAAAGGGAAAAAATGCAAGAAATAGAGAAAGAAACAAAAAGAAAAAAGAGAGAAAGTGTGTGTGAGAGAGAGAGAGAGAGAGAGAGAGAAAAAGAAATGTACACATTAGATAGATAGATAGATAGATAGATGCGTGTGTATGTGTGTTTGTGTGCTTACTAACCCTTTCACAAGGGCAGCTTTTGACACAAGATCAATTACTAAGGTATCCGACTGAGGTAAGGTTTCCGACTGACGATCCCAGCTTGAAGGAACTCACCTCTAGCCACATTGAAGAGTTGTGTTACGACGAAACTGTGCGTCTGTGGATGGCAATATATATACTACACCCACTGGGTTGAACACTCCCGGGAAATTTGCCGGCTGCTACATACGCTAAAATACAATAGTTCTCCTCAAGAATTGAGCACTCCAGGTTGCTGATTACGTATATGTAAAAAAAAAAATACACATAAAGAAATCCCTTCACGAATGTCAGCCAAGCTTCGATCCCAGCTTGTAGCATCTCGCAATCGAGCCATACTGAAGAGTTTTGATACAACGAAACAGGCTATATTTGGAACACTATATATATATATATATATATATACTCATGCTGGAGGAACTAGTGGTGTTATAGTTATTGTCGTTTGAAATGAATTCAGTGACCCATGTTCAAATCTAGGACCAGGCTGCTAGCATTTTACATTGCGTTTATACCCTTAGGAAAGTTATGCATCCCATACTTTCCCTCTAGTCATTGGTAAATTGTAGGGAAGGTTGGGCTTTTTAACCTTGGTACGGCAACCAGTCTAGAAGAAGGAAAACTCTAATTTCAAATCCGTTTAACCCGGCTTTAAAATTGACTTTGTGTCATATTCTACTCTTAAGGAGACTTTAGACAAGCACAATTACATATATATACACTCACTTACATATATATATATATATATATATATATTTCGGGGATTTTTTCCTGGATAAAAACAATAATTAATTTCCAAAACGCTAATGTATATATATTTAAAAAAAAAATGGAAAAGTTTTTAATTTCGTATCATTTGAAAGCACAATATTATCAAATAGAGATCGTATTTTTTCAAAAAGTTTCCCATTTTGGTCAGACTGATGCTGAAAAATAACAAAATCTCTAATTTAAAATAATTTGACTACATCGTTGATCTATACTTAGCAGATAGATAAATAGATAGATAAATAGATAGATAGATAGAAAGAAAACAGAGAGATGTGTAATAAAATATTTATTATAGGATGGGAAGAACCTAATAAAATGAATACTAATAGATAGATAGATAGATAGCAGTTTAAGATAGATGCAACATGGATCTCTTTTTCAAATACATTTTCAAATGCTTATTAGATCACCCAAATTTTGAAACTAACAAAAATAGAATGTTTTAAAAGTTTCTCATCTGTTTTGTTTTATTTAATAACTCACACACCCTAATGAAGTTCTAAAAGACGCTGACATGACAAATGTTGGCAAATAACTCAATAAATAAAATCAACCTCTGAAGACTTTGTGACTTTTCATATCTATACGCTTGCAAATATATATATATATATATATATATATATATATATATATATATATATATATAAAATAAAATAAAACTCTCACATAATGGTAGACTATAAATTGCAATTTGTAGCCAAATTTACTGTCCCCTGTCTAAATCTTGAATATTTGCTGCTCTTAAATTATTTCTATTTCCCATCCAATCCCACCCCAGAATTCCAGCTGTCAATGTTGCTACGTTACCCTTGACAGAATTTAACAAGCTCTTCTGATTAAAACAAGACTTCCAATACTCATCGGACTAATTCCTCCAAAAACTCTGACTCTCTTCCTCCGAAGAAATCAACACAACCTATCGGTTATTCATTCAACTAAGTGGAACGTGTTGGTTTATGAAACCCACTCTATATCATACTGGATCAGTGGTGGAGTATCAAGATGAATGATAGTGACTTAGCATCGCCCAACTCCTCTAACGATTATTAAAATAACTGATACTTGACTACATGTTACTTGATTACCTCATAGTTTGCAGGTTTCTTCAAAAAGTCATGCTGGATATCCCATAATGTACAGAGCCTTCGAGAGGCCATATTGGATATATAATAGTCTAACGACTATACCGAATGTTACGTTGCATATCCTATTGTCTTAGGGATTTTTGGAAAGCCATGATAGATATAATAAGGTCTAAGTTATTGTTAGAAAGCCATGATAGATGTCTATGATCTAAGGTGTTTTCGAAAAGCTATGATAGATATCTCATGGTCTAAGGTATCTTCGAAAAGACAAGATGCATTTAAAATAGTAAAACTTATCTCCGAAAAACCATGAGAGATAGCCCATAGTGTAAGGTGTCTTCAAAAAGCTATAATAGAGAGCTCATGGTCTAAGTTATGTTCGAAAAGCCATGACAAATTGTCCGTGGTGAAAGGTGTCTTCGAAAAACCATAATAGAAAGCCTATGGTCTAAGGTGTCTGCGAAAAGCCTTGTTAGAGAGCCCATGGTCTAAGTTATTTTCGAAAATCCACGATAGATAGTCCATAGTCTAAGGTGTCTTCGAAAAGCCAGGATAGAGAGCTCATGGTCTAAGTTATTTTCGAAAATCCATGACAGATAGTCCGTGGTCTAAGATTTCGTCGAAAAGCCAGGATAGAGAGCCCATGGTCGAAGGTGTCTTTAAAAAGACATGATAGAGAGCCCATGGTCTAAGTTATGTTCAAAAATCCATGCAAGATAGCTCATTGTTAGGGATCTTTGGCAAACCATGGTCAAATGTTTCTTTGTCCTGGCAATCTAGGTATCTCAGTGTCTAAAGAATCTTCATGTTGCCATAATTGATAACGCATTCTGTGTAGAACCTTTACCAAGATATGTTGGATATGTTATTATCTGAAGTTTCTCTATATAACATGTATACAAAAATATCACAAATTATATATATATATATACTTATGCTAAATTGAAAAAGAACTGCTTTTGACATTTAAACTGTTTACTTATTATTGAAATGATTTGTTTGAAATAGAACTGTTTAGGCTATTGATTATATGGAAATCAGACCTAACCGATAAAATGAAACGCAGTTTCTTCCAGGCAGCGGTCATATCGATACTGCTATATGGCTGCACTACATGGACGCTAACAAAACGGCTGGAGAAGAAGCTAGACGGCAATTACACAAGAATGCTACGTGCAATCTTAAACAAGTCCTGGCGGCAACACCCCACAAGACACCAACTGTACGGCCACCTGCCCCCTATCACGAAAACTATTCAAGTTAGACGAACCAGACATGCAGGACACTGCTTGAGAAGCAGGGACGAACTCATAAAAGATGTACTCTTATCATATTTACCCAACCCCTCCGCTCGGGCAGGATATGACACAAGGTCAATTTTTTAAGCGGAGTTTAACAGGTTTGAATTCAGAGTTTTCCTTCTCCTAGACTAGTTGCCTCACCAAGGCTGAAGAACTTAGTATGTCCTACTATTTACCCATAGCTGGAGCGAGAATAATTGGATTCATACCTTTCCCAAGGGTATTAGTGCTATGTGAAATGCAATCAGTCAGGTCCAGGATTTGAACTCGTGTCACCGTGTCCATATCCTGCGAAGATAACCATTACACCACGGGTACCTCCTGTACTCTTATGGACCCCCACACATGGCCGTGCAAAAGCAGGACGACCAGCACGAACATACATTCAGCAGCTATGTGACGATACGGGATGTTGTCCTGAAGACCAACCTAGGGCGATGAACGATAGGGAGGAGTGGCGAGAGAGGGTCAGGGATATCCGTGTTACCAGCGCGATATGATGATGATGATGATGATATGTATAAAAATGGAATATGCATTAAATAACCTACAATGGTTAATATGCCATAAAACCAAACAAAATCAAACCAAACTCATATATATATATATACATATATGTATGTGTGTGTGTGAAAGAGAGAAAGATAGAGAGAGTATATATATATATATATATGAACTCAACTGATTTCGATACTAAAAAATGGGAGTCAATTTTTGGTGCAAAATAAGGCTCCAGAAGTAGTAATTTTGGTATCTATATTTTAGCATTTACTTACCAATCGGCGCATTCCCGCTAGTGTTTACATTTCCAGATACTTCGCAAACGGCAAGATTTGATTAGCTGCGAAAATTTGAAGAATCGAAACCCAAAATAGTTAAAGAAATCTTTTCCCACTAAAGATATATATATATATTTTTTTTAATTCTTAGCCAACTAGATTTATAGATAAAATCGATGTGTTCAGCTAATTTTTAGCCTACCTAAATTTTATAAGCTAAGAAATATTTCTTTGATGAGAACGGATTTTTTACGCACTCAACGAACAGTTAGTAATGAATTATTTCTTACACAAATACCTTGAGGATTATTCCTTTTGAGTGACAATCCGCATTCTCATAACATAAGAACGCATTTCATTTTTAATTCGGTTAATTTAAGAAAAATTAAACGACGGTTTGTTTACATCCCGAGTGATTTGTGTCAGCAGCAAATAGCAGCGGTACACAAAATACATCCCTTTATTTCAAGTTAAAAATTATGACTATACTTCCTTGCAAAAATCTTGACTATATCTCTTAAAATATCTACGCTCTGACTACTACTATCATTGTTTACAAGATAAAACTTTGTACTTTGTTTTTCAGCAAATATTTCATTCAATTTAAAGTTATAAAAAATTTTTTGATCGGATTTTCATTTATTAAACTTCTTTATTCGCTAAGAAACCCCAAATATATATATATAGAGAGAGAGGTTTATTCAATGAATTAGTTGGAGTTTATCTGAGACTTGGGCAATAAAAAATAACAATGCGTACTGGTGAAACTTTTTCAAGGAAATCAATAGTGATGGGTCCTTACATGTACTAAAACACTGTCAACGTGCCCTTATTTACTGACGACCGTGCTCGGAATTTTTTTTTACCGGAGCGTCTCTGTGTTTCCATTCCATGGACTGTCTTTTTGTAGTAGCAAACACACTTTTACAAAAGCATTCTTCTCGACACATGAACTATTTTTCGGTATCTTTCACATGGTTTTCACTTCTTAGCCGCCAAAGACAGACCTGTGTTCAAGCCCGGAGCATTCTGTTTTATTTCTTGCTATTTTAAAGTTATTCAAAATAAAGTTTCTTCGAGATTAAAATGGTTTTTGCTATAAGCCAATTCTAGACAATGCAAATTTTCAATTGAAAAGAGAAAAAAAAAAGAAGAGATTTTTAAAATCAACCAAAAATTAAATAATTACTTGATTTTAATAAAATATTCGAGTCTTCGATAAAGAAAGAAAAAAATTTTTTTTCAGTCAAAATTTTGTCGACAGAATATTTTTCTTTTTGTACACATCATAGATTTGATTTACGAGGCTCATTCAATGAATAAGTGGAATCTATCTATCAATCTATCTACTTACCTATCCAGTATTAATTTACTAAGCTTTTTGCTTAGATGTAGCACAAGGCCGCATGAATGGGGCACCCAATGAGAATCGAAATCACTCGTCTAAGTTTGCTAGTCTACCTTGCTAACCATTACACCACCCGAGGTGCCCTACTTATCTATCCAGTAAGCTAACTTCATATCCATCTAGCTCATACTTTTGTAACTGTCTATAAGACTCATTCAAAAAATAAATGAAATTTATCGATCTATCGATATATCTATCAAGCAAATAAGATCTATAGCTGGCTATAGGACTAGTTCACTCTGTTTACATGTGTCTTCAAGGGTCATTCTATCCATAAGTGGAATGTATCAATACAAACATATATATATATATATATATATATATATATGTGTGTGTGTATCTATCTATATATGTATCTATGGATACACTGAAGAATTGTGACACAACGAAATTGTCTGTCTGTGGATGACAATATATATGCTTCCTTACACCAGGGTGGGTGGGATTGAACTTCTAGCAAAAGAATTAACAGTTGCTACGCGCGTAATGCAAAGTTCTTTGAATGAATTGACCTCGGTAGCCGTTAAACGTGTATGTAAACAAAACAAAAAAGTGATACATATGCGTAAAAATCCCATCGCTTCCGTTGAGTTTCCTCTTGGCTGTGCGGTAGAATCTCCGACTGGCGTAAAAGTCAACCACATTTCGATCGCAGCTTCGATAATCTCACGATAGTCACACTGCTTTTCGACCATCTTGCAAGAATCGAGCATCAGCTTTTGAGTGTCATAAGAGATTCAAGGAAGGCGGGGAGTCTGTGAGGGATGATGAGAGGTGTGGGAGGAGTAAGGAAGTCAATACACCAGAGTTGATTGGCCAAAGGGTTAAGGTTAGGGTTACTATGTTGAGGTTTTAAGGGTGTTCAGAAAGAGATTCCGTCGGAAGAGGCCAGCACTCTTCAAATAGGGTCAGTGGTATTTCCACCAGGACAATGGACCAGTCCACAACTCCATCCTTGTCACAGACTATTTGACTAAGATTGGCATCAAGACAGTTCCTCACTCTCCCTATAGTCCAGATCTTGTTCCCTGTGACTCTTGGTTATTCGCTAAGCTCAGAGGCTGTCGTTATGAGACAATTGGGGATATGAAAGAGGCTGTGACGAAGGTCATTGACACACTCACACAAGAGGACTTCGATGGAGCCTTCCAGAAGTTGTTGGAACGGTACAGCAAGTGCATTGCAACCGGATAGATTACTTCGAAGGGGACTAGAGTTTCATGAGTGTACTATCAATAAAAGTGCCCATACTAAAAAAAGTATGGAAACTTATTTAATGATCCTCATATATATATATATATATATATATATATATATGATTTGCAACTACATTTCGTAGAAACATTCTAAGATATTTTTTGCACTCAGGGTTTCTAGTATTGCTATATAACCGTCACAATTTAACATCTGTCATTTGTTTGCACATAGGTTGTTCTATTTGACCCATAGATAGGATCCCATCAGGTCCTATCACTCAGGGTCAGAGCAATGGTGATAACGGAACACTATAAATTCCTCAAATCTCCAAGGCTGGAGCCTCATAATCCGATAGTTTAATTTCATATCTAGGAAACTAGTTGTTGAAAGGTCTTACCCCTCAGCAGAGATGCAGCTGTTTTATTCTACAGCCCTAGCCGACTTGTGTGCCCCTCGGCCTTTGGGCTGGGTGGTTTGGTTTGGTTTCTTTTTTTAATGGCATATCAACCTTTTTAGGTTATTTAATTCCAAAGCCATTCTCCTAAAAGAACAGTAATGGTACTATTTAACCCATAGCTGGGAGGATAAGGGGGTTCATACCTTTCCCAAGGGTATTTGCCCGAAAGTGAACGTAATAGCGCGATTGGAGTACGAACTCGCTTACTACAATTCCGCAGTCCATCACTTTAACCATTACACCATGAAGACACCCCACTGTGCTGGGTGGGTGCGCAACGGCCATTGACCAGCAAGTATAGCATTGTTAACCAGTTTAAGCTATTATCAGGAATCCGTGCCTGGACCTATGTTTGCTCATCAGGCTCACATTGCACTAAGTGAGCCGATGACCAGCAAAGTTCTGCAGGGTTCACTCCTCGGCTCGTGCCTGACCTTCCTCTCCCCTAATGCTCACTTTAAGCCGATCTTCGAGTCATTGACCTTGTGTCAAGTCCTGTCTGACAGGAAATAGAGACAAATAAAACCCTAGTCGAATGAACTAACTTTGTTGGGGGTGTTTGAAGGAGAAGCAATTTTTCTTTCGGATCAAAGTAAATGGTTGGACAAGATTTATGAAGATATAAAAGTTAACTTAATAATTTATGGTACAATGGTGGCTCTATAAACATTTCAAGAAGAGGTAAATGATGAGTGTGTTGATATATGCATATATCTGGGATTTTCTTCTGTTGATTGATAATCGGTATACAACATGAAAACTGCGGATTCAAAACCATATAGCCACATCTGGCGAGTACCACTCAGAGAGTATCGGGCGAGGTTGGCATTTCAGAATCCTGTATGGTTCGTCACCTTCAAGATCTGGGAAAAGCATCCAAAGCTTCTGAATATAGTGATATATTCTAAGACCGGACTTTCGCATTCCAATAACCGTATGGGAAAATTAACAAAATAAATAACCTTTTGATTTTTATGCAAAAATAGACGCGAGAAACCTAATTATTGTATTTGTGCTTTTGAATCTTTATGACCAATCAGTTCGTACACACTAGTTTTAAAATTTCTTCGACAATTTGCACACGACAGTTTTTGACTTGCCGCGAAAAAAATTGAAGGATCCAAACTCAAAATAATTTTCGAAATCGTTTTTACGCCTAGATTGTTAAAAATTTATTTTAAACCAATTTAAGCAATAACGTATTCGTTCAGTTTAATATGATTAAGCGATGTTGAAATTAGATGCTTTTTTAAAGGAAAAGAGTGTTAGAAAAAAAAAAGAATTTTGTTGAATAAGTACAGTATAATTCCGTGCTGAAGGAAATATTTATTTATTCGTTATTTATAAAGTCGGCACGACCCAAAACAATCAGAACCGTTAATAGATACATTTTTAACCAATTAGAATCATAGATAAATAATTAACTTTTTAAAAATGACATCACCGGCCGTAAGTAAACGCATTTTTAAATCACAAACTGTACCAAAATGAAGATGAACGAACGTCCAATGTAATGTTTGCTTTTAGTTGATCTTGTGTATACATAGATATATATTTCTTTTAAATATCCTCTCCGGTGGCAAAAGCTGCTCGGTAGCGCCAGAAGTGGCAGTTCCGCCTTGAGCTACCGAAACTGTGTAATCACCCTGGTTGGCGGCTGATGAGGTTAGGGTATCGCACGTGCTTTCACACGTTGTATGATGAAAAAAAATCTAATGTTTATGTTTTGTTTTGTTTTATGCCATGTCGACGTTTGTAAGGCATCTAATGCCAAATCAATTTTTATACATAAAACAGTTCTATTTCAAACAATTCAGTTCAACATAAGTATACAGTTTAAATGTCGAAAACATTTCTATTTGAAGCTATTCGGTTTAGTCAACAAAGTTAAATGAATCACAAACAATTCAATAAAACATCAGACATTTATTTACATACAGCTAAATTTCAAAAACGTTTTATTTCAAGGAATTCAGTTTAGTATAAGTACGCAGTTTAAATATAAAACAGTTCTGTTTCCAACAATTTATTTTTGCATATGCAAACAGTTTCCTTTTATTTGATCCTAGGGTCAAATCAAGGGCCCTTTCAAGTGCTACCACTCAGGGTCCGAGTGGACATGGGAGCGATGGGCAGTGAAGATGAAACACTGCATTCCAGAATTACTGGAACCTCACAATCAGATTGTTTAATGTCATAACAAAGGTACTCGTTGGGGGAGTTTTACCCCTCGATATAGATGCAGTTGGTGCATTCTACAGCCTTAGCCGATTGGGTCTTAAAATTTAAGCTCGTGCCGACTTTATAAATAACGAAGAAATAAATATGTTCTTCAGTAATCATGGAATTATACTGTACTCCTTAAACACGATTCGTTTTTTTTCTAACATTTTTTTCCTTTAAACATGCATTTAATTTCAACATCGCTTAAGCATATTAAACTGAACGAATATGTTATTGCTTAAATAGATCTATTATCACTACTATAACAAAAATGTATCACCCGCTGATTGTTCCATTTTGCTTACAAACTGATATTAGCGTCAAGTTCTTTCACACTAGATTGTTACATACTCATACAAATATCTTTTACACGCACAAAATATATCTCATTAGATTAACCAGGCCATAACAACTAAATTTCATACTTGAATCTTTACTTTCTCTCTTAAAATATTTGCACTCAGATTAATATTATCTTACAAGAAACGACTTTGTAACTTCCGTTTTTCAACAATTTTTTCACTCATTTCAAAGAAAACAATGTTTATTAGTTTGTCCGCTATACCTCGTTTAATAGTGCCTAGAATAGGTCAAGGTTTTGTTTGTGGATTTTAGGGATCGGCAGAATATATTTGATTGAAGGGAGTTGGTCATTACGATCCTTGTACATTCTTTCACAAAATCCCATCATTTAGCCTGCTTTAATACGATAAACTGTTTATCCAGAAAAGTTAATGAAATACAAAAAGTAAGTTGGAATAAAATGGAGAAGAAAAAAAGAAACGACAAAAAGAAGTCGGTAAAAATAAACGTGATAAAAGCAAGTAGAATGATTTATAGACAACACTAGAATAAATGTGGAATAAATAGGAATACCCTGCCATCTCCAAAAAGAGAAAAAAGAATTGGAAAATTAGTATATCGAGAAGGCTCATCGAAAATAGCGGTGAAGAAGAAGAAGAAGAAGAAGAAGAAGAAGAAGAAGAAGAAGAAGAAGAAGAAGAAGAAGACTGACTTCGTAAACCAAAGAAAGAAAGAAAGAAAGAAAGAAAGAAAGAAAAATATCGAAGGAGTAGATGTGAGAAAACTGAATTCGTAAGCACGCAAAGAAGAAGAAGAAGACTTCGTAAACCAAAGAAAGAAAGATAGAAAGAGAGCAACAAAGGAGTATGTAAGAAAAGTAAATTCGTGAACTGACGAAGAAGAAGAAGAAGAAGAAGAAGAAGAAGAAGAAGAAGAAGAAGAAGAAGAAGAAGAAGAAGAAGAAGAAGAAGAAGAAGAAGAAGAAGAAGAAGAAGAAAATAATGAAGTCGGCGTTTGAAAACTAAATACGTAAACCCAAGAAAAAGAAGAAAAAGTAGAAGATAATTGAGTTGTAAAAATAAAGAAGAAGAAGAAGAAGAAGAAGAAGAAGAAGAAGAAGAAGAAGAAGAAGAAGAAGAAGAAGAAGAAGAAGAAGAAGAAGAAGAAGAAGAAGAAGAAGAAACTTCGTAAACTTGAGAAGAAGAAGATTGCTGGTGGCGAAAAAGCGGTTTATCAAGTCATTTGACATGTAACCCAAGCATTTCGCCTCCTCGATCATTTAAAAAAAATCATCAAATCACTAAACAGGATGTATTTCCAAAGAGATTATTTTCTTTCTTTGTCTTCTTTTCTCTTTTATTTATTTATTTTATTTTTTCTTTATCTATTTTGGGCCTATGAACAAAAGATCTTCTTCCCCTTTGGAAAACAAATCAAGAATAATTGCCCTCGTACAGTTTGAGGCCGATGACAGAAAACACACTCACAGATATATATATATATATATATATATATATATATATATATATATATATATATATATTCAACGCAATGTGGGGTCCCACGCATACACACACACACACACACACAAATATACATAAACCAAAATATATGAATAAATTGATGAAAAATAAATAAATATTAATTTTCAAGTGTAAGACTTTTCAGAGATAGCACAAGAACTATAGAATATAAACAAAGGGAGGGTGTCTTTAGGTAGAAATACCAATCCATACACAAATTCTACGAGTGTTATGCCTATATATATATATATATATATATATATATATATATATATATATATACTCACTCCATCCTTCAACGTATTTAGGCTCCATCTTAGGGTGAATTTAAAGCCAAGTTTAGAATTCAAGGTTTCCTTTCTTCTATACCGACTGTAGTACTAAGGTTAAAGGGCACAGCCTGACCAACTATTTACCTACAGCTTTCATATACGTATATATATGTATATATATATATATATATATATATGTGTGTGTGTGTGTGTGTGTGTGTGTGTGTGTGTGTGTGTGTGTGTGTGTGTGTGAATATTTTCTAATCCCTCTACACTAGCAGGATATGATACAATGTCCATTTTTAAAGCGGAATTATCTGTTTGAATTCAGGTTTACTTCTACCGAAAATAATACCAAGGTTGAAAGTCCAAGTGTGATGAACTATACATATATCACTTGCATTTATACACACACACACACACACACACACGCACACACACACACACATATATATATATATATATATATATATATATATACATATACATATATGTGGGGGGGTATAAATGCAAGTGATATGTGAATAGCTCATCACGCTAGGACTTTATATATATATATATATGTGTGCGTGTGTGTGTGTGTGTGTGTGTGTGTGTGTGTGTGTGTGTGTGTGTGTAATTACCAACCCCTCTTCACGGGCAGCATGTGACACAAAGCAGAGTTTGAAAGGTCGGAATTCATAGTTTTCCTTTTTCTAAAACATTAAAGGGCTCAGTTTATTTACCTATCGCTAGTATATATATATATATATATATATATATATATATATATATATATATATATAACCATTTTTCAATCCAATTAGAGAAAAGTGAATATTTAAAAATAAATAGATTCGAAAATGTATTTCAATGAGGTAGTTATTTTAGTGGGGGGGGGGGGGTCAGACTAATATTAGTCTCTTGAAAACGACCACAACGTCCAAAACACGTGTTTAGAAGAGAAATTAAACCCCTAAAATGTCACTTTGAAATTTTTTTAAGGGGCCTATTTATTTCAAGATACATATGAGTTGTTTTTTTTTTTTTAATCCTTCAGTTCTACCTGGTGATTCTTCCGTGGATTTTGAGTGAAACTCTGTTTCTTCGTATCTCCGGGACTCTTTAAAGAATCCAAGCCGATTTTAGCACTGCTGTGGTCTGGATGATCTCCATTCTTCCGCTACTCTTCAATTCACCCAGTCTCTTTTCTAGGTTGTTGGGGACTATTTAATGGACCTCTCTGGTCCCTCTTTTTCAGGTGTTCTGGCTCCTTTCGTAGCATGCTGTTGGCTTATTAAGAGCCCTGCTAAAATGGAATCACTGAAAGAAAGTAAAAAGCAACGTGTACCCTTAACGTTTCGATCAGCACATTAGATTTTTCCTTCATATTTTCTACATATCTCAGTAAAGAAATAAACTATCGCTGTAGACAGTCTGGTTTCATTATTTGGTCCTCTCTTAGGGGAAAAGGAGGTAATGTGTAACTCCATAAGAAAAAGGACTTTTCTTCTAATATCTTTCTTAAGGAAAGTAAGATAAGTGCTAGCAGCAATACAAACTGAAACGGAAAAGAGCAAAGACAGTGTCTGCTGGAGTAACAAAATACATAGCGGGTGTATACCGAAATAGCAAAAGACACAGTGTTTGTGTACAGAAAGAACAAAGGAAAAACTGGTGTATATTAAAACAACAAAGAACACAGCGGGTGTTTATCGAAAGAGCAAAGGACCAAGGCGATGTGTACTAAGATGGCAAAAAACAGAATTATTGTATACAGAAACAGCAAAACATAGAATAGGTGTCTACTGAAACAGCAATGAACACAGCAGGGGCATACTGAAACAAAGAATACAGTGGGTGTATACTGAAACAGCAAAGGACAGAATGGGTGTATACCGAAACAGCAAAGGACCCAGTGGTTGTGTAAAGAAAAAACAAAGGACACAGCATGTGTATACTGAAACAACAAAAAACACAGAACGGGTGTCTACTGAAACAGCAAAGGACAGAACGGGTGTCAAGTGAAACAGCAAATGAACTAGGGATTGTGTACTGAAACATCAAAGGACAGAGTGGGTATATACTGAAACAGCAAAGGACAGAACGGGTGTCAAGTGAAACAGCAAATGAACTAGGGATTGTGTACTGAAACATCAAAGGACAGGGTGGGTATATACTGAAACAGCAAAGGACAGAACGGGTGTCAAGTGAAACAGCAAATGAACTAGGGATTGTGTACTGAAACATCAAAGGACAGAGTGGGTGTATACTGAAAAAGCAAAGGACAAATTGGGTGTCGAGTGAAACAGCAAATTACCAAGGGATTGTGTTCTAAAACAGCAAAGGACAGGGTGGGTGTATACTGAGACAGAAAAGGACACAGCAGGTGCCAAACAGATCAGCAAAAGACATAGTTGTTCTATACTTGAGTAGCAAATGTCAAAGAGGGTGTGTACTGTAGCCGCAAAAAATAAAATGGTTCTATACGTGAAGAGCAAAATACAGAGCTGGTGTATACTGCTGCAGCAAAGAACATATTCGATGTCTAATGAAACAACAAAGGACATACTGGCTGTAAACCTAAGCCACAAAGAATAGAGAAAATCTATATTGGAGCAGCAAAGAATATAGTAGGTATACTCTGAAATACCAAATGATAGAGCGAGTGTATACTGAAGCAGGAAAGAACAAAGTGGGTATCTAACAGAGCAGCAAAGGAGGTATTTACTGGGGCTGCAAAGAATAGAGTGGGTTTATAGGTGAGTAACAAAGAAAGAGTGGGTGTATACTGAAAGAGAAAAGGACAAAGCGGATGTATACTTAAACAGTAAAGGATAGATTTATGCTGTTTAGGTTGTTTGGGTTTTATGGCATATCAACCCTTGTAGGTTATTTAACACCAAATCCATTTTTATGAAAATAGTTATATTTCAAACAATTCAGTTTAGCATAAGTATACAGTTTAATTGTCAAAAAAGTTTCTATTTCAAGTTATTCAGCTTAGTCAAACAGTTCTAATTTAGCTAATTCAGTTTAGTATAAGTACAGATTTTGTTTACACACAGTTCAATGTCAAAACAGTTCTATATTAAACAATTCAGTTTAGTGTAATTAGAGTTTGAATGTCAAAAACAGTTCCTTTTCAAACAACTCAGTTAAGCATAAGCACGCAATGTAAATGTAAGTACACAGTTTATTTGTCAAAAACATTTCTCTTTCAAGCTATCCATTGTTGTCAAACAGTTCTAATCCAAACAATTCAGTTTGGTATAAGTATGCAGTTTAGTGTTATTTAAACCATAGACTGGACCTTTATCATCTGCTACCACTCCGGGTCAGAGTGGACCTGGGAGCGATGGCAATAAAGAGGTACTTGTAATTCCCCAAAGCTCCAGCAAAGTGTAACCTCACCATCAGATTGTTTAGTGTCATATTCAGGACTCTCGTTAGGGGGGTCTTAACCCTCTGCAGAGAAGCAGTCGATGTAATCTACAACACCAGCCGAATGGACGAAGTAAAGGATAGAACAGAGTTATACTGAAAGTGCAAATAAAAGAGTTAGTATATATTGGAGTAAAAAGAACCTAGTGGGTACTAAACGGAGCAGTATAGAAGTTGTTTACTGGAGCAGCAAAGTATATAATGGCTGTATAGGTAAATTGTAAAGGGCAGAGAGGGTATATACTGGAGCAACAAAGAACCTAGTGGGTACTGAACAGAGTACTCTAGAAGTTGTTTACTGGACCAGCAAAGTATATAATGGCTGTATAGGTAAATTGTAAAGGGCAGAGAGGGTATATACGGGAGCAACAAAGAACCTAGTGGGTACTGAACAGAGTACTATAGAAGTTGTTTACTGGACCAGCAAAGTATATAATGGCTGTATAGGTAAATTGTAAAGGGCAGAGAGGGTATATACGGGAGCAACAAAGAACCTAGTGGGTACTAAACGGAGTACTCTAGAGGTTGTTTACTGGGGCAGCAAAGTATATAATGGTTGTATAGGTAAATTGTAAAGGGCAGAGAGGGTATATACGGGAGCAACAAAGAACCTAGTGGGTACTAAACGGAGTACTATAGAAGTTGTTTACTGGGCCAGCAAAGTATATAATGGCTGTATAGGTAAATTGTAAAGGGCAGAGAGGGTATATACTGGAGCAGCAAAGAACCTAGTGGGTACTAAACGGAGTACTATAGAAGTTGTTTACTGGAGCAGCAAAGTATATAATGGCTGTATAGGTAAATTGTAAAGGGCAGAGAGGGTATATACGGGAGCAACAAAGAACCTAGTGGGTACTAAACGGAGTACTATAGAGGTTGTTTACTGGGGCAGCAAAGTATATAATGGCTGTATAGGTAAATTGTAAAGGGCAAAGAGGGTATATACGGGAGCAACAAAGAACCTAGTGGGTACTAAACGGAGTACTATAGAAGTTGTTTACTGGGCCAGCAAAGTATATAATGGCTATATAGATAAATAGTAAAGTGCAGAGAGGGTATATACTGGAGCAACGAAGAACGTAGTTGGTGCTAAACGGAGTACTATAGAAGTTGTTTACCGGGCCAGCAAAGTATATAGTGGTTGTGTTGGTAAATAGTAAAGGAGAGAGTGGGTATATACTGGAGCAACAAAGAATGTTGTTTATTGGGGCTGCAAAGTATATAGTGGGTGTATAGGTAAATAGTAAAAAACAGAGTGGGTATATTTTGAAGGAGCATATGACAGATTGGGTGAAGAGGGAAACAGTTAAATTTCTTTCTTTTAATTGCATATCAAACTTCAAGGGTTATTTGATGCCAAAGCCATCCTTCTAGAAGAACGCATGACTTCTGCGTTTAATGGCATATCAACCTGTGTAAGTTATCTAATGCCCACGCCAAAACTTCAAGAACAGTCGTGATAATATTTAACCCATAACTGGGAGGATAAGGGGATTTATACCTTTCCCAAGGGTATTTGTCCGAAAATGAACGTGATAGGGTGGCTGAAGCTCGAATTCGCTTACTACGATTCCGCAGTCCACCGCTTTAACTATTATATCACGAAGACGACCCTCGGAACAGTTAAGGACTGAGTGGGTATATACCGATTCAGCAGAAGATGGGGTCTAAGCGTACCAAAGCATTAAAGTACGGAGACGGTGGAAATTATCAAAAGAAATATAGAATTTTCTTTCTATTATTAAATGTTCGTTTAATGTGTCAATCAAAATTCAGAAAAGATATAACGTAATAAAAAAACACCGTAGAAAAATTACAAATATTCAAAAAAATCTCAGTAGTCTTGAATAGAAATTATCACAAAAAAATTTCACTGGATGTTATTCGAAAAATAATACTTGGATTATACACTCGAAAACCAGCGGGGGTATCCTCGTGGTGTAATGGTTAAAGCGATGGACTGTGGATTCGTAGTACGCGAGTTCGTACTCCAGTCGCGCTATTACGTTCACTTTCGGCCAAATACCCTTGGGGAAAGGTATGAACCCCCTTATCCTCCCAGCTATGGGTTAAATAGTACTACTACCGTTCTTCTAGGAAAGTGGATTTGGCATTAAATAACCTAAAAAAAAGAGTTGATATGCCATTAAAAACAAAGAAGCCAATCGAAAATCAGCATCGATCGTAGAATATCCTCCGGAAGAAATTTTGGACATTCTTTTTAAATATAGAATTAATTTCGTAAAGTCAAAAAAAAATGTTTGTTTGTTCATTTCTTCCCATATTTAACTAGAGTTTATTAATTTCTCTCTTTTGTTTAAAAAAAAATCATTTTTGATAATGACCTCTCAATTTTTTCAGTTATTTCCGTTCTAAAATTTGCATTTTTTAAAAACATTTACTTCATAACTTTTTTAAAAATTTTATTTTCGTTTAAAATTTAAGACAGTTTGGACGTATTCAATTGCATATCTTATAAGATATTGCTTTATTAAAAGAAACCAAAAAAAAAAGAGAAAAAAGAAAATAGTTGAAATATGTAATTTTTTTTTTTTTTATGTAGAGTAAATAGGAAATAATGATGTTCTTACACTTCAATTACAAAATCTCAGTGAATCAATTGCAATAAAAAAAAATTAAAAGACAATTGTCATTTTGAAGAACAGATCTTAAAAGAAAAAATAAATATTGAACTCTGATATATTCGTTTTGTTTACTAAAAACATCACAAACAAATAAATGAATAATTGCCATGGGAGAAGAAATATTTACAAAATTTTCCCTGTCGCAAAAAAAAGGTTGTTGTTGTTGTCGTTGTTGGGTTTTATGACATATCAACCTTTATAGGTTATTTAACGCCAAATCCATTTTTATGTAAATAATGTTCTATTTAAAACAATTCAGTTTAGCATAAGTACACAGTTTAATTGTCAAAAACATTTCCATTTCAAACTATTCAAGCAGTTATATGTAACAATTCAGTTAAGTGTAAATACAGTTTTAATGTCGAAAAACAGTTCTATTTGAAATAATTCAGTTAAGCATAAGCACATAGTTTAAATGTTGGCAGCCATAGTCGAGGGTGACCCGAACGTTACCTTTTCGATAGCTACTACACAAAGGTGTCGGGAAGGGCGCAAATCCTTTCCCTGTCAAAACATTTCTATTTCAAGCTATTCAGTTTACTCAAACAATTCAGTTTAGCATAATTATGCTGTTAGTTCTACTTAACTCATAGATAGGGCCCTATTAGATGCTACCACTCCGGGCCAGAGTGGACCTGGAAGCGATAGCAATAAAGGGGTACTCCGCATTCCCCAAAGCTCCAGCACTGCTGGAACCTCACCATCAGATTGTTTAGTGTCATATCCAGGACACTCGCTGGGGGGGGTCTTATCCCTCTGTAGAGGTGCAGTCAGTGTATTCTACAGCCCCAACTGACTGGGCAAGTAAAATTAAGGCTTCTGTTTCCTTTTAACAAAATTGTTAAAAAAAAAAATCAAATGCTTAATAAATGATTAAAAGAAATTAGATGCAAAACTGAATTTGGGAACGTTTCACTCGATATGATTTTCATTGGATAATGATTTTTAAGGATCATTGGAAGCAAGCTTAAGAGAAAAAGGATTTTCTCATTCACCAGCCGTATTCAACGAAACTTGATTTATTTCAAAAGGTTTCGCTTATTTGACTAGTTTATCAACTCCTTATGGGATGGAGGTGTCCTTGTGGTGTGGTGGTTAAAGCGATGGACTGCGGAATCGTAGAAAGCGAGTTCGAACTCCTGTCACGCTATTACATTCACTTTTGGACAAATGCCCTTGAGAAAGCTATGAACCTTCTTATAATCCCATCTGTGGGTTAAATCGCATCACTGTTGTTCCATCTTGAAGGATGACATTGGCATTAAATAATCCACGAAGGTTGATATGCCATTAAACCAAAAACTAAACCAAATCCTTATGGAATATTTTATGATGAATTCATACATAGATATTTAGCTTGGTTGATTGGTTTAACGGCACATCAACTCCTTATGTTTTATTTAATGCTTAAATTTTAAATGTAAAAATCAATTGGAGCATTGAAATACAGATGTGATTACAGTCAATTTTACTTTTTGGTTTTGGATAGAAATACTAGAAAGAATATTAGCCTGAGTGACGAGTTGATATGTATATTCAGATTGCTGATAATTTCCGTTTTTATAGAGATTACCTTTTTTTTTTAAAAAAAAGAGTCAGTTCCTTGGAAAACCTGAAAATGCACAACCTTTCTGAGAAAGATAAAAATTTATGGTTAATGGCTTCAGAAAATACTTATTAAGATGGCTAAATATCAGTTGCACTGTTGGGAATAGTAAAAATAAATACATAAATGAATAAATTTTTAAAATGCAGAAACTCCCAGAAGCCCCTGACAGAAAGAAGGGCCACGCATGCGCAAAGAAAAAGAACTGTTCCGGAAAAGAAAGAATCTTGTTCTCTTTCAGCAGTTAATGGCGAAGTGAAAACACCAAAAACATTCTTGCTGCTAATGGAAGGCCCACGCTTCCGTTTTTGTACGGCACGCTGGTTGACCTCTCTACTAATAGCAGCAGTCTCTTTTACCAACAACCAACGACAATTATCGCCAAATATTGGATTTATCAAATCGCAAATAAAACACCATATAATAGACTTATCAAACGACAACTAAAAACACCGAATAATGGACATTATCAATCGAAAAGTGACGGATGAATTTCAACGCCTAATTTTGGAAAAATGACGGTTCTCAAATAGTCCAGGAAGACGTATTCTAACTACATAATTCGTGCAAAAATCCCAAAAGAAATAAAGTTGAAATTAAAATATATCTTCCTTTCTCCGTCTTCTTTCTTTAAAATTATTTTGTAGCCTCAATAGACCAGAAGAAGAAAAAACAGCATAATAAGATGAGGTAAAAAAAATCCAAAAATGGAATCAGATAATAAACCAAATTTCCCTCATCCTCATAGCACAATTCGGCCAGTGTATTATTCAAAATAGCTAGTTATTGCATTATTTCTCAAGGATGTACGAAGAGTTGGTGAAGAAAGTTGTTCCTTGATTTACACAAACCTTCATGTGTAACACTATGTAAGGTGTTGAATATTCAAAATTACTCTTCAAAAATAACAATAGATGACTGTTGTATCAGATACAAAAACCTTTACTTCCCGGTACAATTTTTATTGCAGTCATCGCACAAGGTTGAGAGGAAATATCATAGAAGGTCTAAGAACATATCTTATTACGGCTACGCAAAACGCACACACACACACACACACACACACACACACACACACACACACACACACACACACACACCGTATCACGACTCCTGACAAAACTCCACTTCTCCTCAGAGGTTCAAAACTGAACTGCCTAAATCTTTACTCTTAACTGACTATATTCAAATTCATTGTCCCTCAGCCAAAGCTGCGGGATGACGTCATTTCATAGTACGTTGCATCATATCTTCAGCTGCCCACACGTCTCCAGCTTTCATTATATTTTTTATTCCACTTCAGTCTAATTCTACGACACAACATAAATGTATTTTATTTACATTTAAGTTTCCGGGGCAACATGATAGGAAACAGTTTTATAACGTCACGAATGTGGACGCGGTGCCGAGTACAATCAAACTAAAAGATCCCTGAACAGTCGGCCCACTCACCAAACTAAATAATGAAATAATTAATTATCAGTAAAATAATCAATATGATTAATTATCTCGCTAATTATTTTACACATGCTTATTTTAATTTAAAAAAAAAGACTTTCAATTGAGACGGGTCTCAAGAAAAGGAAAAGTACCCCTTCATTCTCAATAATCCCAGGTATACTCTAAACCAGGGATGTTAGAGTGCCCCAATGAATAAAAAAGATCTGATTAAAATTGTTATTATAAAAAATTGTTAGATAAAGATACATGATACTTACAGTCCGGTTAGCTGGGGCCGTTGACAACAAAGACTGCAGAGGCGTAAGAACCTCTCTAATGAATTTCCTGGATATGACACAAAACCATCAGATTATGAGGTTCCAATCCTGGATCTTTGGGAAATATGCAAAAGTACCCCTTTATTCTCATTATTTCCAGGTCTACTCTAAACCAGTACCTGTTAGGGTGCCCCCTATGGATCAAATAGATCTGATTGAAAATTAGTAATATTGGATAGGAATACTTGATACTTACAGACCAGTTAGCTGGGGCTGTAGAATACAATGACTGCATCTCAGCAGAGGGGTAAGAACCAAACCCCAACGGGTGTAATTGATATGACATAAAACCATCAGATGGTTGGGTCGAAATCCAGGAGCTTTGGGAGATATGGAAAAGTACCGATTCATTGTCATTACTCCCAAGCTAACTCTGATCCAGAGTAATAGCACCTGTCGTGGAGGTGCCCGTGATATAATGGTTATCGTCGTAGGAAATGGACACGGCGACAGGAGTTCAAATCCTGGCCAAGACTGATTGCATTTCACATAGCACTAATAACCTTGGGAAAGGTTTGAATCCCATTATTCTCCCTCCAGCTATGGGTAAATAGTAGGGCAGACAAGGTTCTTCAGCCTTGATGAAGTAACTAATCTAGGAGAAGGAAAACTCTGAATTCAAACCTGTTAATCTTCGCTTAAAAACTGACCTTGTGTCATATCCTGCCCGAGCGGAGGGGTTGGTAAATATGAATAGTACCTGTCAGGGTCCCATTAATGGATCAAATAGAACTGTTTAACCATTTAACTGTGTGCAAACAAATGACTAATGTTAGATTTAATTGACTATGTTACATAGCATCATTTGGAACCATTTAACTGTGTGCAAAAAGTGAGTAATATTGAATAGAATTATTAGTGTTGCATAGCAATACTTGAAACCGTTTAGCTTTGTGCACTTGAAACTACTAGTTTTATCGATCCTATTATTTGATGGGATTTCTTGAACCATCATGACTATATGATATTAAAGAACGATTAAGAAAATCAAATTTTAAAAATGCTATGGAACATTGAAAATTTGGTTCTCATTACAATCAAACATTTACAAATAAACAAATTTCGGCATTTAACAAACTACAAGGAGTTGAGATGCCGTTAAACGAATGAGCCAAAACGAAAACCTTTTACAAATGAATAAAAATTTTGCTTTAAGTTTTGTTTTGTTTTTTTGGGCGGTTTTATTTATCTGGTTTGATTGTTTAACGGCATCTCAATCGTAAAAGTTTATTTAATGCCAAAGCCATCCTTGTAGAGTAACAGTTGTGAGGCTATAGTAACATAATTAAAGACATTTACAGATTACATTAGTTATTTTATTTATTTGATGAAATTGTAAGTTAGCTAAAAACTTTATGTGTAAGTGTACTTAGTTACAAAAGATCATATGCTTGCCAACTGCAACAGGAATGGTGTCAGAATAGTTCTCGACGGTATGTTGACCATAAACACATGAAACACTTCACAGCTGGCGTAAGAAATAAAAGTTTAAGACACGTATGATGATTTATGATCTGATGATGCAATATTCAAGAATATTGTCTGAATGATATAATTAATAGATTGGTTTTGTTTGGTTCTGTTTTATGGCACGGCAACTCTAGTTGGTTAGTTATTGCCAAATCCATTTCTATATATATATATATATATATAACATTCCGAAACTTCCATGTTCGCTTGAAAGAGCACAAAAGAGACATAAGAATTGGCAACTCAAACAATGCATTATTCCTATACATTTCTCAACATAATCATAACTTTGACTTCAACTCTGCTAAGATGCTCACTTACATCCATAATAAAAATCTTAGACGAATTTTCGAAGCCACTGCTATCTCACTCCTTAATTCCCTAAATACTCGTCCTGGCTTTTATAATATTTCTCCTTACTTGAGCAAACACATTTTAAATAGCTACAATATATTCCATCCTTTGTTAATATTTTCCGTATATCTCATAATTTCCATGCTTTCGATTCTTCTTTTTCTTCTTTCTTTCTTTTCTTCCTTCTGACTCGAAATATTTCTCGTTAAACAACGTACATAAATTCTATACAATATTCCTAATACGTCAAATGACGTAATTTAAACATCAAACGCTGATTCGCCAGTTAAACGGCCAACTTTTTCTTACTATTCATATTTTCCCCTAGGTTTTTGTATTTCACATTTCTAAACATCCATCGTTAACTTAAAATTATTAATATCACCCATCATGGTCCCGATGATGGTTCAGTAGAACCGAAACGCTATAGTGTCGACACGTTAATAAATCATTCCTTCCACTTGGATCGTTGTTATCAGTTTTTCTACATATATATATATATATATATATAGTTCTATTTCTGACAATTCAGTTTAGTAAATGTGCAGATTTTGTTTACACAGTTAAATGTAAAAACAATTATATTTCAAGCAATTCAGTTTAACATAAGTATACCGCCTAAATGTCAAAACAGTTCTATTTCGAACAGTTCAGTTTAGCATAAGTAAACTGTTTAGTTCTATTCGACCCATAAATAGGACCCTATCAGGTGCTACCAGTCCGGGCCAGAGTGAACCCGGGAGCGTTGGCAATAAAGGAGTACTTCGCATTCCCTAAAGCTCCAGCATTGCAGGAACCTCACCATCAGATTGTTTAGTATCATATCTCGGACGCTCGTTGGGAAGGTTTCACCTTTCTGCAGAGATGCAGACGGTTTATTTTACAGCCCCAGCAGACAGGGCCAATTATTAATAGATAATATAAGAAAAGATAATTTTAAATTCAGGAGACGGTTGTTTAGTTACTACGAGGGTCAGATTTAGTCGGTTTCAGAACCCTTCGGGGCAGCGACAGTAGACCTGTCTGTCTGTCTCCGTCTCTCTTGTACTTCGATGACAGCAAGGAAATTATATGCCGTCAAAATAAATTATTTTGTATCTGATTAATAGAAATACCTGTTGCTATTTTTGAATATTCGATATTCATAATGATCCATCCTGTTAGACTTTTTAACCTATAGATTGGGAAAAAGGAGGTTCATGCCTTTCCTAAGTGTATAAGTCTGATAATAATGTAATAGTGCGACTTACGTTTGAATTCGTTTTATTTCAATATGGTAATCTAGAATGTTACCCGAGACGTCACTTAAAAACAATTTCAATTAAACGTTTTATGTTGCATATTGACCTCCGACCCAGCCAAACCGTCAAAATAAGAAATGCACCTGTGTAAATAACAGGTACATCCTGTCGAAGATAACAGGGGGCGACCTTTGTTGATGGGTTGAATTGAGTGCGAATTGTGACACTCGCAGGAAGTAGGTGGATGTTAAATTATTATATAACCCCGGCGACAGGAAGTTCAGATCAGTTGGAGAAGATGCTGGAATGAGAACCGTGTCCCAGCAGAGGCTCGGCCCCCAGGCCCCCGGTTGAGCAGCCCAGGAGAACAGGAAAGAAATATAGCCAGAAGAGTGGGGGTCGATATGTTGCAGTTCTGTTCAGTCTCCAACTCACCTCTCACATACAACCCTTTCAATAAATAACTGTGTCCGCTGGTCTTTATTGTGTTTAATATGTTTCCGCACATATATGTGTATTGCTGGTCATAGCTATACAACACTTATCCATTGCGCTATGCGTTCAGCTGGACACTTTAAAGTGAATTTTTGGAACTAGTGATGTGATTCTAAGTAATATAATCTGGAGGTTGCAGGTTCAATCTTAGCTACAGGTAGAATAACAAAGAATCCTTCATATAACTTAACACTTCAACTCGGTCATGATTAACGGGGATTAAATAAAGGGATCAGTTAGAGATTCTGTGTAGAAATACTCACTATGACTTTACACTTCTACCCGGACATGATTAACGAGGATTAAATAAAGGGATCAGTTAGAGATTCTGTGTAGAAATACTCACTATGACTTTACACTTCTACCCGGACATGATTAACGAGGATTATATAAAGGGATCAGTTAGAGATTCTGTGTAGAAATACTCACTATGACTTTACACTTCTACCCGGACATGATTAACGAGGATTATATAAAGGGATCAGTTAGAGATTCTGTGTAGAAATACTCACTATGACTTTACACTTCTACCCGGACATGATTAACGGGGATTAAATAAAGGGATCAGTTAGAGATCCTGTGTAGAAATACTCACTATGACTTTACACTTCTACCCGGACATGATTAACGAGGATTAAATAAAGGGATCAGTTAGAGATTCTGTGTAGAAATACTCACTATGACTTTACACTTCTACCCGGACATGATTAACGAGGATTAAATAAAGGGATCAGTTAGAGATTCTGTGTAGAAATACTCACTATGACTTTACACTTCTACCCGGACATGATTAACGGGGATTAAATAAAGGGATCAGTTAGAGATCCTGTGTAGGAATACTCACTATGACTTTACACTTCTACCCGGACATGATTAACGAGGATTATATAAAGGGATCAGTTAGAGATTCTGTGTAGGAATACTCACTATGACTTTACACTTCTACCCGGACATGATTAACGAGGATTATATAAAGGGATCAGTTAGAGATCCTGTGTAGGAATACTCACTATGACTTTACACTTCTACCCGGACATGATTAACGAGGATTATATAAAGGGATCAGTTAGAGATCCTGTGTAGGAATACTCACTATGACTTTACACTTCTACCCGGACATGATTAACGAGGATTATATAAAGGGATCAGTTAGAGATCCTGTGTAGGAATACTCACTATGACTTTACACTTCTACCCGGACATGATTAACGAGGATTATATAAAGGGATCAGTTAGAGATTCTGTGTAGGAATACTCACTATGACTTTACACTTCTACCCGGACATGATTAACGGGGATTAAATAAAGAAATCAGTTCGAGGTTCAGTGTAGAAATATTTACTATGACTTCACACGTCCACCCGGTCATGATTAACGGGGATTACATAAAGAAATCAGTTCGAGGTTCTGTGTAGAAATACTCATTATGACTTTACACTTCTACCCGGACATGATTAACGAGGATTATATAAAGGGATCAGTTAGAGATTCTGTGTAGGAATACTCACTATGACTTTACACTTCTACCTGGACATGATTAACGGGGATTAAATAAAGAAATCAGTTCGAGGTTCAGTGTAGAAATATTCACTATGACTTCACACGTCCACCCGGTCATGATTAACGGGGATTACATAAAGAAATCAGTTCGAGGTTCTGTGTAGAAATACTCACTATGACTTTACACTTCTACCCGGACATGATTAACGGGGATTAAATAAAGAGATCGGTTCGAGGTTCTGTGTAGAGATACTAACTATGACTTCGACATGAAAGAGTTCGACATGAAAGAACCTAAGGAGGCTGAAAAATATATCGGCAGAAACGTTGTAAGTTATAAAAATAAAGATGAAGGCAATTGTGAGGACATTCAAAGCGATAAAA
The DNA here is from genome assembly GCA_963585895.1 of Sepioteuthis lessoniana. Lineage (NCBI taxonomy): Eukaryota > Metazoa > Mollusca > Cephalopoda > Myopsida > Loliginidae > Sepioteuthis > Sepioteuthis lessoniana. Next base: position 36,255,727 of record OY757946.1, on the reverse strand, counting down.
GTTTTCAAACTTCATCAGACCAATAACTCAAGAAATTTTTGGCTCTTTGAAAAAAGTTAGAGAAAAAGTTGTTCAATTTGAAACTGACAGTAATTCCAATCATACTCAGAGCACTTGGAAAAATCTCTAAGAACCTAGAAAAGAACATTAGGGAATTAGAAATCCAAGGAAGAATTGAAACTATCCAGGCCCCAGGACTGCTGGTGTCGACTAGTATACTCATGAAAGTCCTGGAGAGAATTGTTCTGTGCAGGATGTAGCGTTAATTATTTTTGTAATATTATTGAATAACAAATGAAGCATAAAACTTGTAATTTTTTAATTTCTCAATAATAAAACTGTTTTTGTCTTTGTTTAATAGCATATCAACCTTCATGGGTTATTTAATGCCAAAGTCATTTTTGTAGAAGTAACGAATAGGTGCATTTTAACCCACAGATGGTTGTTCATACCTTTCTCAAGAGCATTCGTCTGAAAGTGAACGTAATACCGTGACTTGAGTTTGATTTAGCTTAATTTGATGTCGGAGGCTAGCAAGTTACCGATTAGGCCACAGGGGCTCCCGCCTGAAATAACTATTTATTGTAATAATAAAGTATGTTAATAATTAGATTATATTAATCACCACAAACATTACGTGTTTGCCTAATCCCTTCATTCCTGGTGGAGGGTTTTCAATTTCGATGGGATCTTTCTTTACACCGGTTACCCTACCAAAATTAGAGATTCCTGTATTCTATTTACCTATATCCTATTTTACCAATAATCGGGGAGGGATTGAGAAGAAACGGGTTCATGAATTTATCAAGGGCATAAGGGCAAAGTAAAATTCAACAACCTCGCTCAGGACTCGAACTTGATAAGCCGGCTCCATTTCTAAAGTGTTTCATTACAAAAAGTGATCATTAAGTGTTTTATCCTGAAGAACGTATTCCCTTTGATATAAAAGAAGATTTATGCAGAATATGTGCAGTTGGGAAATGTGAATAATTTGAGAGAATGTGGCAAGCCAATTTCGAGTGTGAGATACGATGAATAATTATTTGTCAAAATATTTGATAACAAATAGAATTCATCTACAGAATTAGAGTTTAAGAATTGGCTGTTGCTAAGATAAAGAAAGAAGAGAGAAATATTGCATATTGGATTGGGAAAAATAGTACAAACGTCAACCAGAACTAATAACAAAAGTCAAAGAAGATACTTTTCTCTGGGATTTTTCTATCCAAACTGATAGAAAATTAAAGAACAATTGACTAGATATAGTGGTTGGTTTCTTTGTTTAATGGCATATCAACCTTTGTAGGTTATTTAATGCCAAAGCTATTCTCCTAGAAGAACAGTAGTGGTGCTATTTAACCCATAGCTAGGAGGATAAGGGGGTTCATACCTTTCCCAATGGTATTTGCCCGAAAGTGAACGTAATAGTGCGACTGGAGTACGAAGTCGCTTACTACGATTCCGCAGTCCATCGCTTTAACTATTACACCACGAGGACACCCCCTAGATATAGTGCTTAAGAACTATTAAAGAAAAAACATGCCTTCATATGGATATGTCTTTCTCAACAGATAAGATCATATCAGTCAAAGAATCTAATTTTAAAAAGTAAATATAAACACCCGGGAATAGATGATGAGAAAATATGGCAACTTAAAACAACCACCATACCAGAAACTCTAGGGCCCTGGATATGATAAAAATAAAAGGGACAGATAAATACGTTAACAAGATACCTCGGCAATTCGAGCCAATACGAATGACCAAAATATTGCGTTTTGTCCTATTGGTCATAACCGGGCCATTGGCCTAATGAGTAGAATGTTCACCAATGGTCGGGTCGAGTCATACCAAAGACTCAAAAAATGATACTTGATGCTACCTTGCTTAATATTCAGCATTATAAAGTAAGGATCAAGGGTAAAGTGGAGCAATCCAGAGAATGGAGTAGTGCCCTCCTCTACACCTTGGTGTAGTAGCTATTGAAAAGAGAGCCTTAGTGTCACCCTCGACTAAAATCGCTAAATCTACTTTACTTATTATCAATGTGATTAAAAAGTATCACCCAAAAAAAGCAGCAAAAGACATACGAACACAAAACATCTATAATCAATACCTTCCCTCACGCTAGGTCTTGGGTAAAAACATGCCTTTGGATTGAGATATCTCTGCCAACAGATTTCTATATCCGAGTCTTTGAATTTACTTTTTATTATCATATCTTTTGACTAATACGTTTTATATATCAGTCAAAGAATATAATTAAAAAAAAAGAAAATACTAAGACTCGAAAATAGAACTTGATATAATGTGGTACCTTAAAACAACCAACGTGCCAATAATAGAGAGAGCACTGGGTATGATCAAGAAAGGGACAGATAAACACATTACCAAGAGATTTGGTCGTTCCTAGCCAATATGAAATACAAAAGATTGCACTTTTAGCCACTGCTTATTTGTGTTGTATAGCCGTAATACAACTACTAGTATACATATACATAATACATATACAAATATAAGCGGAAACATAATCAAACATAATGACGTGGTTCAATGAACACATTTCTTTATAAAAATATACCTCTCACACTTTATTCTCGAAAGGGTTGATGTTTCTTGTGTGTGAGAAGTAAGTTGGAGACGGGGACAGACTACTATATATTGACCCAACGTTCTTCTGACCACAGCAGCACTTCTTTCTCATCTTGGCTGGGCTGCTCAACCCTGGGTCGCTGAGGGCTTGCAGCCCTCAGTCTGCACGCTGATTCTCACGCTGGCATCTTGTCACCCAACTGAATCCAACTCCAACTGCAACTGTAACTGACCCAAGCCATCTGTGGCACCTGGTTATATAATTTTCTGACATCCACCTGCTTCCACTTATTTACACCGGTGCATTTCTTGATTGACGGCTCGGTCGAGGGTCAATATAAAACACGTGTAAAGGAGAGTACGTTCAATATAACTAACAATATCACCCGAAAAAGCAGCAAAAACATAAGTTTATTGAATATATATACTCACTACCTTCCCTCGCGCTAGGTCTTGGTTAAAAACCCGGTGAACGATTGTAAGAAAGAAAAATAAACCTTAATGATAATAATGATAATAAGCACAAAAATAATTTAAGACTAGACATGACTGGGTGAGAATGGTGATCAACTGGGAATTGTGCAAGAAATTTAAATTTGACAATACGAACAAATAGTATAGGCACAAACCAGAGTCCATCCTGGAGAAAGTGATGCACAGACTTCAATGAAATTTTGAGATACAAACAGATCACCAAAACCCGTCTAGACGAGTAGACGTTAGTGATCATCATCATCATCATCATGTCGTGCCGCTTGCATGAATATCCCAGACCCTCTCTTCTCCCTATCGTTCATCGCCTCTGGCAGGTCTCAAGGGCTACATCCCATATCCTCACATAGCTGCTGAATGTATATTCGAGCTGGTCGTCCTGCTCTTGTCCGGTCATATGTGGGGTCCATAGGAGTACAACACTTATGAGCTCGTCCCTGCTTCTCCAGTAGTGTCCTGCATGTCTGGTTCGTCTAACTTTGATAGTTTTCGTGATGGGAGGCAGGTGGCCGTATAGTTGGTACCTTGTAGGGTCTTGCCGCCAAGACTTGTTCAATATTGCTCGCAACATTCTTGTGTAATTGCCGTCTAGGTTTGGTTTCTTTATTTAATGGCATATCAACCTTTGTTGGTTATTTAATGCCAGAGCAATTCTCCTAGAAGAACAGTGGTGGTACTATTTAACCCATAGCTGGGAGGATAAAGGGGTTTATAGCTTTTCCAAGGGTATTTGCCCGAAAGTAAACATGATAGCGCGACTGGAGTACGAACTCGCTTACTACGATTCCGCAGTCCATCGCTTTAACCATTATACCACGAGGACACCCCCTAATAGCTTCTCCAGCCGTTTTGTTAGCGTCCAATTAGTGCATCCATACAGCAGTATCGACCCGACCGCTGCCTGGAAGTCCACAAAAAATAAGAGAACGTGCCAAATAGTGTACTTTGCCGTCCCGGCAGACAACAGAGTAAAAATAAAAGAAAGCAAAAAAGAGACAAGAACTTAGACCTTGCCAGAGAACTAAAAACATGAAGATGACGGCGATACCAATTATATAGGTGATGCGCTCAGAACAATCCCCAAAGGCTTGATAAAGAAACTGGAAAGCTTAAAAATAAGAGGGCGAGTGGAGACCATCCAGACAACAGCATTGATAAGGTCGGTCAGAATACTGAGGAGAGACCTAGAGATTTGAGGAGACTTACTGTCACTTAGACTCCAGTGAAAGAACGTCAGCTAACTATGGTGTGAAAAATCCACAAATAATAATAATAATGATAATAGTTATTAATGAGGGTAATAATTGAAAATATAATAAAAGGAATTTGTTATTGATTGATAATAAAACTTGATCGTAAATTTCCTTATTAAAACCATATCTAATTAATTGTGTGGTAAGAAACTTGTTTGAGAATTTGAGTGGACAGCATGTCTACGAAAATGGATGGAAGTGAAAGTATATGACCTCAGTTTATTACGAAGTGTAGGATATGATTGGTAGTTATCGACAACAGAGAGCAATACTGTGGGGAGACAGAGAGAGAGAGAGAGAGAGAGAGAATGTGTGTGTGATCAAAACACAGTGACATGAATATACATACTCTGAGCTAAGGGGCTTACTACGTCGATAGACATGAAGCAACTGAGATACATAGATTGTTTGTTTTGTTTTGTTTGTTTTTTTTTGTTAATTTAATGGCATATCAACCTTCTCATGTCATTTAATACCTAATCCATCCTTTCAGAAAGGCATTAGAGGTAATATTTAACCCAGAGCTGAGAGGAAAAGAGGGCTTATACCTTTCCCAAGGGTATTTGTCCAAAAACGAGTGTACTAGCGCAACTGGAGTTTGAACTCTTGTACTATGATTCCGCAGTCCAGCAGTCTAACCATTAGACCACAGTCATGTATATATTGATAGGTAGATTAGCTTTTTTTCACGGAATGTCGACATTTGTTGGGTGTTTAATGTTATAGCCATTGTTATAACAGAGTAGTGGTACTATTAAACTCCCAATGTAGTATATTGACCTCCGACCCGGCCAAACATGCCATTCCAAAGACGGCGTAAGTTGCATATTCCGTTGACTAGTTATGGGAAGAGATCGCGTAAGCGAGCTTGACTGACAATTGGAACAAGGTTAAAATCCCACGGTGCAGTCACAAACTGATGCACCGGAAGAGAGTGACCTGTTAACTGCATGATAGTTATTTCCGCTCGATGATGATCAAACATGCCATTCCAATGACGGCGGAAGTTGCATATTTCGTTGGCCAGTTATGGGAAGAGATTGAGGAGTAAAACAATAATATAACTTGGTGCACAGGAAGTTCGAGGCAGTTGGAGAAAAGTGTATAGAGAGAACCAGCACCCAGCAGAGGGGGCCCTCAGGACCCTCGATTGAGCAGCAGTCAGTTGCAGAGAAGAAGCTAGAATGAGGACCATGTCCCAGAGAGTCTGGGCTCCCAGGCCCCCGATTGACCACCCAAGAGAAGGGGAAAGAAACTCTGTTATGGCCATAAGAGTGGGGGTCAATATGTTGCAGTTCTGTTTAGTCTCCAACTCACCTCACACACATAAAACCTTTAGTAACCCTTTCGAACCCTTTCAAATAAAGTAAGAGGTATATTTTTCTAAAGAAGTGTCTTCGCTCGTCCTGATTATGTTGAATATGCTTCTGCGTGTATATGTGTATGTACCGTGGTCATGGCTATACAACACTAACTGGGTAAGATAAAGTGGTTCATTCTTTTCCCTAAGGGTATTACTCCAAACGTAAACGTAGTAATACAGTTGATGAAGTTAAATGCCATCGTAATAAGATAATTTAAACTCAATTCACTCTCTACGATGGAATTTCACTTCAGCAGTTATATATTACAAGAAAACATCATGAAATATTTTAAATTACATCAATTTAAAGAAATCGCCATTGGCTTAAACCACGGCCGCCAGACGACTTCGGAATCGATTTCAAGTCAATCCTACGGTATTTTGGTTTAAATTTGTAAATGCTGCCGTTGTACTTATCTTCAGCTCATCTTTGATGTTGCTCGGAGTTTTGTGGGCCACTTGCTCAACCGCAGCCCACCCATAACAGTCAAGGGGTTTGCAATTTATGGAATTAGGCAACGAGATGTTAAGGCTGATGTGGTTGCAGAAACTTTCTGACCATCAAGATTAGGTGCCCGTGGCGTAATTGTTATCGTCGTAGGAAATGGACACGGTGATACGAGTTCAATTCCTGGACGAAACTTATTGCATTTCACATAGCACTAATACCCTTGGGAAAGGTATAAATCCAATTATTCTCCCTCCAGCTATGGGTAAATAGTAGGGCAGACTGGGTTCTTCAGCCTCGGTAAGGCAACTAATCTAGGAGAAGGAAAACTCTGAATTCAAACCCGTTAAACTCCGCTTAAAAATTGATCTTGTGTCATATCCTGCCCGAGCGGAAGGGTTGGGTAAATAGGATCGTGATTAGGTTCTGCTTGTGAGACATGCTATAGAGTCCGGTTGCTTGAATTAAGGCCTTCTAACAGCCACTATCTCGACCTAGGATAAAACTACCGACTCAAGGCACTTGATGAAGGCCTCCGTATTGAGTCAGGAAGATGAATAGAGGCATAAGGTTATCTTTGCAAGTAACCATACTATCCACCATGATGTGGACTGAGTGTTTGGTGTTCATCAATATCGGTATATCCCGAAGAGACAGAGCAAACTAATGGTTCTTCTTAGAGTAGAGGGGAGTTTACAAGCAAATTCTTGAAATGTTCTTTCCACATCAGTGGTCGTTCTTCTTGGCTGTCAGCTTTTAGTTTTGCTCTCGAAGTTTTCGTTCTTTCGCTCAGTTCATTTAATGTCTGTTATAGAAGTTGACAAGTTGGTAAAGTCAGCGCTCAGTTATTTAACTAGCCGAGTAGGACCTAGAACTGAATTCCTGAGGAGGAGATTTATTTTAAGGCACATTAGGAACGTTTTATCGAACACACATGGGCGAGCCCATTCTCTCGGATCTGATTTGCTTCTGGTCTCTAAGTGGATATATTAGTGTATAAATATCCAGTTTCAATTTGATAGCGACACGGAATTTTCATTGAGTCCTACAACAAGGCTTGAACACCTTTCCGCCAAATGTGTTCCCTGGTACATAGATTAGGTCGCGTATATCTGATACGGGTACAGGGAAAGTCTGGCATTCATTTCACGTGGCAACATCCGACTCTTCTTAGCCCTCATGAGGGCATCCCCCAAATCTCTTACTTGCTTCGGCATGACTTGATTTATTGCCTAGCGCCAGAGGCCTCCCATATTTAGCAGAATACAAGCGGAGAAAATGCTCTTGTCAAACTGCTGCAGCTCAGCGACCTGCTCACATGTTAAAAAGACCATGTATTCAACCCGACTCGTCAACCCTGATCCGGTATTGGTGATTAGGGCGAGTTCCAGTAACTTGGCCTGTTACGTCCCATCAACGAGTGCTCAGACGTTGTATTGAGACAATTTCTTCCATTCGAAGTGTACATAAGGTTGGTTGGTTGGTTGGTTTGTTTTACGGCGTATCAACCTTTTCGGGTCATTTAACACCAAATTAAATTCTAAACAATTCAGTTTAGTTAAAATATAAATTTTGTTAAAAATCAGTTAAATATCAAAACAGTTATATTTCAAACAATTCAGTTTAGCTTAAGTACGCAGTTTAAATGTCAAAACCGTCATATTTTAGTCTATCCGTACAAATTCAAACAATCTAGTTAACAATAAATATAGGTTTTTTTTTTAAACACAGTTAAATGTCAAAATAGTTCTATTTCAAACAATTCATTTATGCGTAAGTACAGTTTCAATATCCAAAACTGTTCCATTTCAAACGAATCTGTTTAGTATACAAAGCAGTTCTATTTCAACTAATTCAGTTTAGCTTAAGTACGCAGTTTAAAGGACAAAACAGTTCTATTTCAAGCATTTCAGTTTAGCATGAGTACGTATTTTAGTTCTATTTGGCCCAAAGATAGGACCCTATCAGGTGCTGACGAAGTTTTCGAATTTGTCGTTCGGAAGAAGTGTTTCAGATTTCTCCTGTAGAGTATCTAGTTTGTTTCTTACAGTCACCGTATATTTATTGCTAATACCTCAATTGGTAAGAGAATACCAGTCATAGTGGGTGATTTTGGCCGTTTGTGTCATTTCTACATAGGCACAGACGTATCTTTGCTCTTGCAAATCTATGATTTGCCCAGTCGGCTGGGGCTGTGGAATATACGGACTGCACCTCTGCAGAGGGGTAAGACCCTACCCCCAATGAGTGTCCTGATATGACACTAAAAAGTCTGATGGTGAGGTCCCAGTAATGCTGGGGCTTTGGGGAATACGGGGCACCCCCTCATTGCCATTGCTCCCAGGTCCACTCTGGCCCAGCATGGTAGCACTTGATAGGGCCCTATCTATGGGCTAAATAGAGCTAACAGCAGACTTATGCTAAACTGAATTGTTTGATTAAACCGAATTGCTTGAAATAGAAATGTTTTTCACAATTAAACCGTACTTACATCTAAATAGCGTGCTTATGCTTAACTGAATTATTTGAAATGGGACTGTTTTTTTGACATTGAAACAGTACTTACACGAAATTGAATTGTTATATATAACTGCTTGAATAAACTGAATAGTTTGAAATAGACGTGTTTTTGACAAACTGTGTACTCATGTTAAACTGAATTGTTTTAAATAGAACCAATTATTTTCATGAAAATGTATTTGGCGTTAAATAACCTACAAAGGTTGATATGCCATAAAACCAAACCAAACCAAACAAATCTCTGATCAGAAAATATTCCTTTCAAAAAGGAATATACTTCTCAGTTCAGAGTGCAATTGATTGATTTCTTGTTTGTGTGTATGTAATCTATGTTGTATAGTCACAACCAACTATAAATATACATATACATTTTACAGAATACATATTCAACTCAATAAAGACGAGCGGACACAGTTCTTTAGAAAAATATACCTCTCACTTTATTGAAAGGATTGTGTGTGTGAGAGGGAGTTGGAGACCGAACAAAGACTGCAACATATTGACCCCTCATCTCTTCAGGCCATAACAGCGTTTCTTTCCCATTCTCCAGGGCTGCTCAACCAGGGTTAGGGGGCCCAGCCTCTGCTGGGACATGGTTCTCATTCCAGCATCTTCTCTCTATCTGATCTGAACTTCCTGTCGCCTGGGTTATACAATAATTTGGCGTCCACCTACTTTCTGCGAGTGTCACAATTCGCACTCAATTCAACCTTTCGACAGTCAAGGTCGCCCCTGATCTCCTGATATCTTCGACCGGATGTACCTGTTATTTACCTAAGTGCATTTCTTCTTTTGACAGATTGGCCGGGGTCAATATGCAACATATGTGCTTTTGAATTATTTGTGTTGTGGACCAGTAAAGGGTCCGGAAGAAAGACACGAACTCGGGTTTACATGGAACAACGTATATTAATGAAAGTATAATACAAATTAGATAAAAATGTGTTGAACGTCAGTCAGACTGTCAAAAGTATTTGGCTGGGGAGAACTCAGTATTTGTCATCTGTCCCAACACCGGGCAAGTATGGCACAAGGCCATTTTTATGGTGGGTCCGATCGCAAAGCCGCAGCCCACATGTGTCTGGAATTACCAAAAATACCTTTGGCCCCGTTGGCATTACCCTTATTTGGGGCGCCTCAGGCGCCAGGCAATAAATCTAACCCTCCAAAAGGGGATGAAATCCAGGGGTGATGGCCCCCTGATCCGGAGAAAATGGTGAGTCAATAAACCAGCACTCAGTCACCTCCGCGCCCGAGTCAAACATGGCTGACAGAGGCTGGGGAGAACTCACACCGTGATGAATATTATCCTGGTATTAATAGCAACAAGAAGATTTCATTACAATCCACAGGTTGGGTACCATAACGATTGGATTAGTTTTCCCTCTCTTTTCTGGAGTTAAGTGTTAAAGCATGTTAGTCTGTTTTCAAATGGGAAGTCTCTGAGGTGTTCCCCATTTCTGCTTGACGAATTATGTAAGCAGAATTCGTTGTTTTCATTTTTCCCGATTTGAACATTCTTGTATCCACTGATGATTAGAACGTATTTGGTAATACTACGGGCAAGGGAGGATAGCTCGTTGTAGAAAGTGATGAGGTCTCTTTCATCGCTAGCATCGTAGGTCTTTAGAAAGTGATGAGGTCCCTTTCATCGCTAGCATCGTAGGTCTTTAGAAAGTGATGAGGTCCCTTTCATCGCTAGAATCGTAGGTCTTTAGAAAGTGATGAGGTCCCTTTCATCGCTAGTATCGTAGGTCTTTAGAAAGTGATGAGGTCCTTTCATCGCTAGCATCGTAGGTCTTTAGAAAGTGATGAGGTCCCTTTCATCGCTAGCATCGTAGGTCTTTAGAAAGTGATGAGGTCACTTTCATCGCTAGTATCGTAGGTCTTTAGAAAGTGATGAGGTCCCTTTCATTGCTAGTATCGTAGGTCTTTAGAAAGTGATGAGGTCCTTTTCATCGCTAGCATCGTAGGTCTTTAGAAAGTGATGAGGTCCCTTTCATCGCTAGTATCGTAGGTCTTTAGAAAATGATGAGGTCCCTTTCATCGCTAGCATCGTAGGTCTTTAGAAAGTGATGAGGTCACTTTCATCGCTAGTATCGTAGGTCTTTAGAAAGTGATGAGGTCCCTATCATCGCTAGCATCGTAGGTCTTTAGAAAGTGATGAGGTCCCTTTCATCGCTAGCATCGTAGGTCTTTAGAAAGTGATGAGGTCCCTTTCATTGCTAGCATCGTAGGTCTTTAGAAAGTGATGAGGTCCCTTTCATCAGTAGTATCGTAGGTCTTTAGAAAGTGATGAGGTCCCTTTCATCGCTAGCATCGTAGGTCTTTAGAAAGTGATGAGGTCCCTTTCATCGCTAGCATCGTAGGTCTTTAGAAAGTGATGAGGTCCCTTTCATTGCTAGCATCGTAGGTCTTTAGAAAGTGATGAGGTCCCTTTCATCGCTAGTATCGTAGGTCTTTAGAAAGTGATGAGGTCCCTTTCATCGCTAGCATCGTAGGTCTTTAGAAAGTGATGAGGTCCCTTTCATTGCTAGCATCGTAGGTCTTTAGAAAGTGATGAGGTCCATTTCATCGCTAGTATCGTAGGTCTTTAGAAAGTGATGAGGTCCCTTTCATCGCTAGCATCGTAGGTCTTTAGAAAGTGATGAGGTCCCTTTCATCGCTAGTATCGTAGGTCTTTAGAAAGTGATGAGGTCACTTTCATCGCTAGCATCGTAGGTCTTTAGAAAGTGATGAGGTCCTTTCATCGCTAGTATCGTAGGTCTTTAGAAAGTGATGAGGTCCCTTTCATTGCTAGTATCGTAGGTCTTTAGAAAGTGATGAGGTCCCTTTCATCGCTAGCATCGTAGGTCTTTAGAAAGTGATGATGTCCCTTTCATTGCTAGCATCGTAGGTCTTTAGAAAGTGATGAGGTCCCTTTCATCAGTAGTATCGTAGGTCTTTAGAAAGTGATGAGGTCCCTTTCATTGCTAGTATCGTAGGTCTTTAGAAAGTGATGAGGTCCCTTTCATCGCTAGTATCGTAGGTCTTTAGAAAGTGATGAGGTCCCTTTCATTGCTAGCATCGTAGGTCTTTAGAAAGTGATGAGGTCCCTTTCATCGCTAGCATCGTAGGTCTTTAGAAAGTGATGAGGTCCCTTTCATCGCTAGTATCGTAGGTCTTTAGAAAGTGATGAGGTCACTTTCATCGCTAGCATCGTAGGTCTTTAGAAAGTGATGAGGTCCTTTCATCGCTAGTATCGTAGGTCTTTAGAAAGTGATGAGGTCCCTTTCATCGCTAGTATCGTAGGTCTTTAGAAAGTGATGAGGTCCCTTTCATCGCTAGCATCGTAGGTCTTTAGAAAGTGATGAGGTCCCTTTCATTGCTAGCATCGTAGGTCTTTAGAAAGTGATGAGGTCCCTTTCATCAGTAGTATCGTAGGTCTTTAGAAAGTGATGAGGTCCCTTTCATCGCTAGCATCGTAGGTCTTTAGAAAGTGATGAGGTCCCTTTCATCGCTAGCATCGTAGGTCTTTAGAAAGTGATGAGGTCCCTTTCATTGCTAGCATCGTAGGTCTTTAGAAAGTGATGAGGTCCCTTTCATCGTTAGTATCGTAGGTCTTTAGAAAGTGATGAGGTCCCTTTCATCGCTAGCATCGTAGGTCTTTAGAAAGTGATGAGGTCCCTTTCATTGCTAGTATCGTAGGTCTTTAGAAAGTGATGAGGTCACTTTCATTGCTAGTATCGTAGGTCTTTAGAAAGTGATGAGGTCCCTTTCATCGCTAGCATCGTAGGTCTTTAGAAAGTGATGAGGTCCCTTTCATCAGTAGTATCGTAGGTCTTTAGAAAGTGATGAGGTCCCTTTCATCGCTAGCATCGTAGGTCTTTAGAAAGTGATGAGGTCCCTTTCATCGCTAGCATCGTAGGTCTTTAGAAAGTGATGAGGTCCCTTTCATTGCTAGCATCGTAGGTCTTTAGAAAGTGATGAGGTCACTTTCATCGCTAGCATCGTAGGTCTTTAGAAAGTGATGAGGTCCTTTCATCGCTAGTATCGTAGGTCTTTAGAAAGTGATGAGGTCCCTTTCATTGCTAGTATCGTAGGTCTTTAGAAAGTGATGAGGTCCCTTTCATCGCTAGCATCGTAGGTCTTTAGAAAGTGATGAGGTCCCTTTCATTGCTAGCATCGTAGGTCTTTAGAAAGTGATGAGGTCCCTTTCATCAGTAGTATCGTAGGTCTTTAGAAAGTGATGAGGTCCCTTTCATTGCTAGTATCGTAGGTCTTTAGAAAGTGATGAGGTCCTTTTCATCGCTAGTATCGTAGGTCTTTAGAAAGTGATGAGGTCCCTTTCATTGCTAGCATCGTAGGTCTTTAGAAAGTGATGAGGTCCCTTTCATCGCTAGCATCGTAGGTCTTTAGAAAGTGATGAGGTCCCTTTCATCGCTAGTATCGTAGGTCTTTAGAAAGTGATGAGGTCACTTTCATCGCTAGCATCGTAGGTCTTTAGAAAGTGATGAGGTCCTTTCATCGCTAGTATCGTAGGTCTTTAGAAAGTGATGAGGTCCCTTTCATCGCTAGTATCGTAGGTCTTTAGAAAGTGATGAGGTCCCTTTCATCGCTAGCATCGTAGATCTTTAGAAAGTGATGAGGTCCCTTTCATTGCTAGCATCGTAGGTCTTTAGAAAGTGATGAGGTCCCTTTCATCAGTAGTATCGTAGGTCTTTAGAAAGTGATGAGGTCCCTTTCATCGCTAGCATCGTAGGTCTTTAGAAAGTGATGAGGTCCCTTTCATCGCTAGCATCGTAGGTCTTTAGAAAGTGATGAGGTCCCTTTCATTGCTAGCATCGTAGGTCTTTAGAAAGTGATGAGGTCCCTTTCATCGTTAGTATCGTAGGTCTTTAGAAAGTGATGAGGTCCCTTTCATCGCTAGCATCGTAGGTCTTTAGAAAGTGATGAGGTCCCTTTCATTGCTAGTATCGTAGGTCTTTAGAAAGTGATGAGGTCCCTTTCATTGCTAGTATCGTAGGTCTTTAGAAAGTGATGAGGTCCCTTTCATCGCTAGCATCGTAGGTCTTTAGAAAGTGATGAGGTCCCTTTCATCAGTAGTATCGTAGGTCTTTAGAAAGTGATGAGGTCCCTTTCATCGCTAGCATCGTAGGTCTTTAGAAAGTGATGAGGTCCCTTTCATCGCTAGCATCGTAGGTCTTTAGAAAGTGATGAGGTCCCTTTCATTGCTAGCATCGTAGGTCTTTAGAAAGTGATGAGGTCCCTTTCATCGCTAGTATCGTAGGTCTTTAGAAAGTGATGAGGTCCCTTTCATCGCTAGCATCGTAGGTCTTTAGAAAGTGATGAGGTCCCTTTCATTGCTAGCATCGTAGGTCTTTAGAAAGTGATGAGGTCCATTTCATCGCTAGTATCGTAGGTCTTTAGAAAGTGATGAGGTCCCTTTCATCGCTAGCATCGTAGGTCTTTAGAAAGTGATGAGGTCCCTTTCATCGCTAGTATCGTAGGTCTTTAGAAAGTGATGAGGTCACTTTCATCGCTAGCATCGTAGGTCTTTAGAAAGTGATGAGGTCCTTTCATCGCTAGTATCGTAGGTCTTTAGAAAGTGATGAGGTCCCTTTCATTGCTAGTATCGTAGGTCTTTAGAAAGTGATGAGGTCCCTTTCATCGCTAGCATCGTAGGTCTTTAGAAAGTGATGAGGTCCCTTTCATTGCTAGCATCGTAGGTCTTTAGAAAGTGATGAGGTCCCTTTCATCAGTAGTATCGTAGGTCTTTAGAAAGTGATGAGGTCCCTTTCATTGCTAGTATCGTAGGTCTTTAGAAAGTGATGAGGTCCCTTTCATCGCTAGTATCGTAGGTCTTTAGAAAGTGATGAGGTCCCTTTCATTGCTAGCATCGTAGGTCTTTAGAAAGTGATGAGGTCCCTTTCATCGCTAGCATCGTAGGTCTTTAGAAAGTGATGAGGTCCCTTTCATCGCTAGTATCGTAGGTCTTTAGAAAGTAATGAGGTCACTTTCATCGCTAGCATCGTAGGTCTTTAGAAAGTGATGAGGTCCTTTCATCGCTAGTATCGTAGGTCTTTAGAAAGTGATGAGGTCCCTTTCATCGCTAGTATCGTAGGTCTTTAGAAAGTGATGAGGTCCCTTTCATCGCTAGCATCGTAGGTCTTTAGAAAGTGATGAGGTCCCTTTCATTGCTAGCATCGTAGGTCTTTAGAAAGTGATGAGGTCCCTTTCATCAGTAGTATCGTAGGTCTTTAGAAAGTGATGAGGTCCCTTTCATCGCTAGCATCGTAGGTCTTTAGAAAGTGATGAGGTCCCTTTCATCGCTAGCATCGTAGGTCTTTAGAAAGTGATGAGGTCCCTTTCATTGCTAGCATCGTAGGTCTTTAGAAAGTGATGAGGTCCCTTTCATCGTTAGTATCGTAGGTCTTTAGAAAGTGATGAGGTCCCTTTCATCGCTAGCATCGTAGGTCTTTAGAAAGTGATGAGGTCCCTTTCATTGCTAGTATCGTAGGTCTTTAGAAAGTGATGAGGTCCCTTTCATTGCTAGTATCGTAGGTCTTTAGAAAGTGATGAGGTCCCTTTCATCGCTAGCATCGTAGGTCTTTAGAAAGTGATGAGGTCCCTTTCATTGCTAGCATCGTAGGTCTTTAGAAAGTGATGAGGTCCCTTTCATCGCTAGTATCGTAGGTCTTTAGAAAGTGATGAGGTCCCTTTCATCGCTAGAATCGTAGGTCTTTAGAAAGTGATGAGGTCCCTTTCATCGCTAGCATCGTAGGTCTTTAGAAAGTGATGAGGTCCCTTTCATCGCTAGAATCGTAGGTCTTTAGAAAGTGATGAGGTCCCTTTCATCGCTAGCATCGTAGGTCTTTAGAAAGTGATGAGGTCCCTTTCATCGCTAGCATCATAGGTCTTTAGAAAGTGATGAGGTCACTTTCATCGCTAGTATCGTAGGTCTTTAGAAAGTGATGAGGTCACTTTCATCGCTAGTATCGTAGGTCTTTAGAAAGTGATGAAGTCCCTTTCATCGCTAAAATCGTAGGTCTTTAGAAAGTGATGAGGTCACTTTCATCGCTAGTATCGTAGGTCTTTAGAAAGTGATGAGGTCACTTTCATCGCTAGCATCGTAGGTCTTTAGAAAGTGATGAGGTCACTTTCATCGCTAGCATCGTAGGTCTTTAGAAAGTGATGAGGTCCCTTTCATTGCTAGCATCGTAGGTCTTTAGAAAGTGATGAGGTCCCTTTCATCGCTAGAATCGTAGGTCTTTAGAAAGTGATGAGGTCCCTTTCATCGCTAGCATCGTAGGTCTTTAGAAAGTGATGAGGTCCCTTTCATTGCTAGCATCGTAGATCTTTAGAAAGTGATGAGGTCCCTTTCATCGCTAGTATCGTAGGTCTTTAGAAAGTGATGAGGTCCCTTTCATCGCTAGTATCGTAGGTCTTTAGAAAGTGATGAGGTCCCTTTCATCGCTAGAATCGTAGGTCTTTAGAAAGTGATGAGGTCCCTTTCATCGCTAGTATCGTAGGTCTTTAGAAAGTGATGAGGTCCCTTTCATCGCTAGCATCGTAGGTCTTTAGAAAGTGATGAGGTCACTTTCATTGCTAGCATCGTAGGTCTTTAGAAAGTGATGAGGTCCCTTTCATCGCTAGCATCGTAGGTCTTTAGAAAGTGATGAGGTCCCTTTCATCGCTAGTATCGTAGGTCTTTAGAAAGTGATGAGGTCCTTTCATCGCTAGTATCGTAGGTCTTCAGAAAGTGATGAGGTCCCTTTCATCGCTAGTATCGTAGGTCTTTAGAAAGTGATGAGGTCCCTTTCATCGCTAGTATCGTAGGTCTTTAGAAAGTGATGAGGTCCCTTTCATTGCTAGTATCGTAGGTCTTTAGAAAGTGATGAGGTCCCTTTCATCGCTAGTATCGTAGGTCTTTAGAAAGTGATGAGGTCCCTTTCATTGCTAGCATCGTAGGTCTTTAGAAAGTGATGAGGTCCCTTTCATCGCTAGCATCGTAGGTCTTTAGAAAGTGATGAGGTCCTTTCATCGCTAGTATCGTAGGTCTTTAGAAAGTGATGAGGTCCCTTTCATCGCTAGTATCGTAGGTCCTTAGAAAGTGATGAGGTCCCTTTCATCGCTAGTATCGTAGGTCTTTAGAAAGTGATGAGGTCCCTTTCATCGCTAGTATCGTAGGTCTTTAGAAAGTGATGAGGTCCCTTTCATCGCTAGTATCGTAGGTCTTTAGAAAGTGATGAGGTCCATTCATCGCTAGTATCGTAGGTCTTTAGAAAGTGATGAGGTCCCTTTCATCGCTAGTATCGTAGGTCTTTAGAAAGTGATGAGGTCCCTTTCATCGCTAGTATCGTAGGTCTTTAGAAAGTGATGAGGTCCCTTTCATTGCTAGCATCGTAGGTCTTTAGAAAATGATGAGGTCCTTTCATCGCTAGCATCGTAGGTCTTTAGAAAGTGATGAGGTCCCTTTCATCGCTAGTATCGTAGGTCTTTAGAAAGTGATGAGGTACCTTTCATCGCTAGTATCGTAGGTCTTTAGAAAGTGATGAGGTCCCTTTCATCGCTAGTATCGTAGGTCTTTAGAAAGTGATGAGGTCCCTTTCATCGCTAGCATCGTAGGTCTTTAGAAAGTGATGAGGTCCCTTTCATCGCTAGTATCGTAGGTCTTTAGAAAGTGATGAGGTCCCTTTCATAGCTAGCATCGTAGGTCATTAGAAAGTGATGAGGTCCCTTTCATCGCTAGCATCGTAGGTCTTTAGAAAGTGATGAGGTCCCTTTCATCGCTAGTATCGTAGGTCTTTAGAAAGTGATGAGGTCCCTTTCATCGCTAGCATCGTAGGTCTTTAGAAAGTGATGAGGTCCCTTTCATCGCTAGTATCGTAGGTCTTTAGAAAGTGATGAGGTCCCTTTCATCGCTAGCATCGTAGGTCTTTAGAAAGTGATGAGGTCCCTTTCATCGCTAGCATCGTAGGTCTTTAGAAAGTGATGAGGTCCCTTTCATCGCTAGCATCGTAGGTCTTTAGAAAGTGATGAGGTCCCTTTCATCGCTAGTATCGTAGGTCTTTAGAAAGTGATGAGGTCCCTTTCATCGCTAGCATCGTAGGTCTTTAGAAAGTGATAAGGTCCCTTTCATCGCTAGTATCGTAGGTCTTTAGAAAGTGATGAGGTCCCTTTCATCGCTAGTATCGTAGGTCTTTAGAAAGTGATGAGGTCCCTTTCATCGCTAGTATCGTAGGTCTTTAGAAAGTGATGAGGTCCCTTTCATCGCTAGCATCGTAGGTCTTTAGAAAGTGATAAGGTCCCTTTCATCGCTAGTATCGTAGGTCTTTAGAAAGTGATGAGGTCCCTTTCATCGCTAGTATCGTAGGTCTTTAGAAAGTGATGAGGTCCCTTTCATCGCTAGTATCGTAGGTCTTTAGAAAGTGATGAGGTCCCTTTCATCGCTAGCATCGTAGGTCTTTAGAAAGTGATGAGGTCCCTTTCATCGCTAGTATCGTAGGTCTTTAGAAAGTGATGAGGTCCCTTTCATCGCTAGTATCGTAGGTCTTTAGAAAGTGATGAGGTCCCTTTCATCGCTAGTATCGTAGGTCTTTAGAAAGTGATGAGGTCCCTTTCATCGCTAGTATCATAGGTCTTTAGAAAGTGATGAGGTCCCTTTCATCGCTAGTATCGTAGGTCTTTAGAAAGTGATGAGGTCCCTTTCATCGCTAGCATCGTAGGTCTTTAGAAAGTGATGAGGTCCCTTTCATTGCTAGCATCGTAGGTCTTTACCCACACGCCTCTGGCATTACCAAAAATATCTTTGGCCTCGTCGGCTCATGGGGTGATGGCCCCCTAACCCGGAGAAAATGGTGTCAATAAATCAGCACTCGGCCAGATTCGCGCCAGTCAAACACGGCCGAACGTGATTGTTGGGCACGGGTTGCCGTTAAATGTAGCCACCGTAATTTTCAGTAGTATTTTCTCGATGCTATTAAGTGGTTTTAGGGCACTAAGACTAATAAGCCTTCCTAACCATCCTATGACGGCATTGACGGGTCTTTTTTCATGCAGATGCTTAGACAAACGTCCATTCATTGCAGATATCGTGGTATTCTTTTTCTAGTTCGCTATGTATGCACGCAATGTCTATATTGTGCTCTGATGCAAACACAATTAACCCAGGTAACTGGCTTACTCTATTTAAAGTTCTAGTGATTTGAATCTTAGTAATTTGGGTTTGGGTTTGAGTTTGTAAACTGATTTTCGAACACTGGGGCCAGAGATCGAACCTCAGCAGAACGCACCCTTTGTTTTACCGGGCGAGGGGCGATGCGGTCTGGATATATGGTTTGTATTAGAATCATTATACCATCCAACGGTGCCTAAATTATTCACATAAAAGTAGAATTCTTGATGAATTAAATTAGTAAAACTTGTAACAATTTATATGTCTAAATAAATATGCTCTATCAACTCGTTTGGAGGTGCCAGTGGTGTAATGGTTCTCGTCACAGGATATGGACACGGCGATCCGAGTTCAATTCCTGACACAAGACTGATTGTATTTCACATAGCACTAATACCCTTGGGAAAGGTATGAATCCAATTATTCTCCCTCCAGCTATGGGTAAATAGTAGGACAGACTAGGTTCTTCAGCCTTGGTGAGGCAGCTGGTCTAGGAGAGGGAAAACTCTGAATTGAAACCTGTTAAACTCCGCTTAAAAAATTGGCCTTGTGTCATATCCTGCCCGAGCGGAGGGGTTGGGTAAATAGGATCAACTCGTTTAAGAAAGAAGTTATCGACAAACTATTCGCTTACAATCCCCCAATTTCTTACCTTCTTTCTTCCCTCTTCTCCTCATTTCTTCTTTCTCTCATTCTCCGCCTATACAAACCGACTTTTTATTGACGCTTTGTTTCTTCTTAACTTGTTTTTAAAATTTGCGTTTCATGACGTAACCTTTTTCGAATATTTTACTGCATTCGTTTAAACCGCTATTTTGAATTCATAACTCCCACCCTGAAATTGACAAAAAAACACTTTCTACCAGAATTTTTCGTAATTTCATATCTTAAATAATCCACGTAGAGACGTGGTGGTGGAACGAATTAATAATTTGTTTTTTGTTTTTTTTTTATCCCTGTGTACGTATTTTTATTTCTGTTTTCTTTATACAACATATGTGTCTGATTAAACCTCATACCTTATTCATATATATATATATATATATATATATATGTGTGTGTATGTGTGTGTGTGTGTGTGTGTGATTTAGCTTGCAGTAACCGGTACGTGTTGATATGTCGTAAAACACAAACTAAACAATCTAGACAGAAGGCATGTCAGTTATTCTCAAAAAAAATCTATTGGATTTTAAAGGCAAAAAAGTTATATCAATAGAAATTTCCCCTTGATGAGAGAAAGGATTCGAAGGAATAATATCAGAATTTTGCATAAAATTTAACGAAAATTAGGAATTCTTATTATCCGACAAGAAAAAATCTTTAAAATCTTTTCCGTACTTTACGTATATATATATATATATATATATACGTTGGCGACCGTTTCGAGGGCGACCTGAAGACTCACTTTTCATTAGTTTCGACACTGAGTTGGAGGGAAAGGCATTACTCCTTTCCTTGGATTGCTCCACTTATCCTCGATGTGTACCTTATAATGCTGAGTGTTAAGCAAGAAGGTTCAAATACTATTTTTTGAGTCTTTGGTATAACTCGATCTGGAATTTAACCCCGGACTCCTGAGCCTTGGTGAACACTCTACTCACCAGACCAAAAGTAAGGGAATCATATTTATGGATTAATTAAAATAATAAAAACAAATAGGAGGGAAACTTTTCGTTCGGTACGTTTTCAACAAAACACACCGAAGTCGTTTGAAAAGTAAACGTTTTAAATCACTTGGGGATGGGGCAATTAAAAAAAAAACAAATCCCCAAAGAGATAAAGAGTGTTAAATTGTCTTCTCTGCCTGCATAAGGTAGGACAATATAGCGAAATAGTTATCATATTTACCCAACCAATCCGCTCGGGTAGAATATGACACAAGGTCAATTTTTTAAGCGGAGTTTAATGGGTTTTCCTTCTCTTAGACTGGTTGCCTTACCAAGGCTGAAGAAGCTAGTCTACCCTACTATTTACCCATAGCTGGAGAGAGAATAATTGGATTCATACCTTTCCCAAGGGTATTAGTGCTATGTGAAATGCAATCAGTCTCGTCCAGGATTTGAACTCTTGTCGCCGTGTCCTTTTCCTGCGACGGTAACCACTACACCACGGACAAACCTTGAACAAAACACATAACAGTCATCTGAATAATTAGTCCCATGTAAGGTCTAGTTGGTAAAGTGTTCGCTAGTGGCCAGGGAGACTGTGGTTCAATCCCTGTGTGCCATATCAAAGACTCAAAAAATGGTACTTGAAGTTTCCCTGCATAACAATCAGCATTATAAAGCAGGAATCAAGGGTGAAGTGGAGCAATCCAGGGAAACGAAAAACTCCCTTCCCTATACTTCGGTGTAGTAGCTATTTAAAAGGAGTCTTCAGATCGCCCTCGACTTTGGTCGGCCAACTTATATAGGTTAACCCTTAATAGGTTTATCTTGGTTTATCATGCTTTTCTTGTTAATCGATGAACGTATGTTGATAGTTTCCCAATTTCGATTTTAAACCCTCCCAAAAAGAAATCGGAATGCAATAAGGTTTCGGTTTTTTTCACTCTCATCGGCTGCCATCGGTCGCCACCATCGACTTCGCGATTCACATTCCCAAACTTTCTCCACCTTGTAACTTTGTCCGTCTTATGTTTTGTGTTGTTAGTTTGTTTTGATTTTGTTTTTATTCATTTGTTTTTTGGTTTATATGTTTTTTGTCTTCTTTTTCTCTCGTCATTATTCCCTGTTAGGAACATTCGTTGCTTTTAATACGCTGTTAGCATATAAAATGATGTGTGGAGTGAACAATCTATCATCCTACATCTTTGATAATTGTGATCATTGCATCTTTGGCTGGTAATCAATCATCGCCTGGTGGATATGCTGTCAAGTCAATTAAATAAAGTCGCGCAAATCAGAGAATAAACAATAAATAACGAAACATAAATCAAAACGAAGAATTACGTTACATGCCGAGAAAAAGTACCAGATCTCCATAAATTATGTATATCCATATATATATATATATATATATACCACTTATCAAATTCTAATATAAGAATATTATTTACGTTTAAGAATACACATGTTGCTCTAAATAAATAGAGGTGTATTCAAAACATATCGAGACAGAAGCGATATTTCAATATATCATCATCATCATCATGTCGTCCTGGTAGCACGGATATCCCTGACCCTCTCTCGCCACTTTTCCCTATCGTTCATCGCCTCAGGCAGATCTTCAGGACAACATCCTGTATCCTCACATAGTTGCTGAATGTATGTTCATGCTGGTCGTCCTGCTTTTGCACGGCCATGTGTGGGGGTCCATAAGAGTACATCACTTATGAGTTCGTCCCGGTTTCTCGTCTTTAAATTTGAAAGATATATCCAGAAACAATATCTTTTTGATTCATAGACAAATTGATATTGCCCAGTCGGCAGGGGTTGTAGAATATACCGACTGCTTTTCTGCAGAGGTGTAAGACCGCCTCCCCTTACGAGTGTCCAGGATATGAAGCTAAACAATCTGACAGGGAGGTTCCAGTATTGCTGAAGCTTTGGGGAATGCTGAGTACTCTATCATAGCCATCGCTCCCAGGTCCACTCTGGCCCAGAGTGCCAGCACTTGGTTGGGTCCAATATATGTGTCAAATAGGACTAAACTGTGTACTTATGCAAAACTGAATTGCATGAAATAGAACTGTTTTGACATTTAAACTGCGTAATTATGCTAAACCGGTTCGTTTGAAATTGTACTGTTTTGATGTTGAAACTGTGTACATATGCTAAACTGAATTGTTTGAAATCATCATCATCATCATCATGAAGTGCGGCTAGCACGGATATCCCTGACCCTATCTCTCCACGTCTTCCTATCATTCATCGCCTTCGGAAGGTCTTCAGGGTTACATACCGTATTATCACATAGCTGCTGTATAAATGTTCGAGCTGGTCGTCCTGCTTTTGATTGGCCATATGCGGGGGTCTACAGGAGCACATCACTTACGATCTCGTCTTTGCTTCTCCAGCAGTGTCCGGCATGTCTGGTTCGTCTAGCATGTATAGTTTTCGGGATAGGTGGTAGGTGACCGTACAGTTGGCGCCGTGTGGGGTGTTGCCGCCATGGTATAAAAATCGATTTGGCATTAAATAACCCACAAAAGTTGATATGCCAAAAAAACAAAAAACAAAAGAACAAACAAAAAAAATTCTTCTCCAACCGTTTAGTCAGCGTCCAAGTTGTGCATCCATACAGCAGTATCGACACGACTGCCGCCTGGAAGAAACTGCGTTTCATTTTATCGGTCAGGTTTGATTTCCATATGATCGAAAGCCTATCGATAGCTGTCCATGCCTTCGTTAGCCGTGTGTCGATGTCTTTTTCGGTTGATGAGACGCTGCTTCCTAGGTAGGTGAATTTGTCAACCAGTTTCAGGGAGGTTCCGTCTAGTGTGGTAGGTGACCGTACAGTTGGCGCCGTGTGGGGTGTTGCCGCCATGGTATAAAAATCGATTTGGCATTAAATAACCCACAAAAGTTGATATGCCAAAAAAAAAACAAAAAACAAAAGAACAAACAAAAAAAAAACAAATTTATAATATGCTGAAGATTAGCGAGTGTATGTTATTTGAAATTGATTATTAATTACATAAAAAGGGAATACAAAAAACTGCCACAAAGGAAATACAATAGTTGGAAAGGTGTTCCACAGGGAATTGTTCAAAATATTAAAAATGGCCACACTGAAATATGGTTTTTGCACTAACAAGAATCTCTTCAAGAGCTAAGTAAATATTTTAACTATAGATAAAATCGTTCTCTGAATACCTCATTTGTTCATATTTGTGCACACACATACAGAGAGAGAGAGAGAGAGAGAGAGAGAGAGAGAGAGACACATATATATATAATCTTTATACAAGAATTTTCAATTGTATCTTACGCTTTTTCTTTAAAAAAATCTTCTTGATACCGTCTTTGTAAAAACAAGAGCTTCTTTTCCTAGCTGAAGTACATATAATACCCAAAGGAGATCTGGGAATGCATCAGTGAAAAAATCGAGTGATCAAGAAAAACCTAGAACAGGTGTGCCTTATACAATTCTCTGACATCTTGATGTGCAGCAAATTTTTACCTCTTGTTTCTGTAGGATTCATTGGTGGGTTGGTTGGCGTTTTTGGCATATCAACCGTTGTAGGTTGTTAAATGCTATATCCTGTTTATACATATATTAAATGTATTTTGAAATAGGTAGGATCACGAAGAGATTCGTTTTTTTTACTTCATTTATTTTGTTCTTCCATATCTTATATATGTGTATGTTTCCAGCTTGTTGCTTTCGTCAGAAAACATATGTGTCACAAGGTCTTGTTAATAGGGTACTCAATGAGACTTGAACTCACTCTTGTTTGCAGTTTGAATGTTTTTCAGTTGGTTCGGGCAGGTTTTATATAGAGGTTATTATCTCTTTTTCTTAGAGTGTACTTACTTTAGTCTGCTTTACCCCTCTTTGATATTTGTTATGTTTATTGTGTGTGTGTGTGTGTGTGTGTATGCGGGCACGTGCGTTGATGTAACATTACCTATTTTAAAATATATTTTTATTCTTTCTTTGGACCTACAACAAACTTTTTACATATATTAAATATATATGATTTGTAGACAATTAGTCTGCAAGTAATATCTTTAAACGAACCAGAGCTCATTTGTTTGAACGCAGTTAAATGGTTTTCAGTGTTGTTATGTAAGACTAACAAAGCAGAAGATACCCCGCAAAAACTATTACCAACGCCGACTACGCCGATGACATAGCGCTACTGGCCAATACACCCAACCAAGCCGAAAAACTACTGCATAGTTTCGAACGAGCCGCTGCAGGCATTGGACTCCATGTCAATGCACAGAAAACTGAATTTATGTGCTTTAATCAGAAAGGCGACATCTCCACACTAGACGGAACCTCCCTGAAACTGGTTGACAAATTCACCTACCTAGGAAGCAGCGTCTCATCAACCGAAAAAGACATCGACACACGGCTAACGAAGGCATGGACAGCTATCGATAGGCTTTCGATCATATGGAAATCAAACCTGACCGATAAAATGAAATGCAGTTTCTTCCAGGCGGCGGTCGTGTCGATACTGCTGTATGGATGCACAACTTGGACGCTGACGAAACGGTTGGAGAAGAAGCTCGACGGCAATTATACAAGAATGTTGCGAGCAATATTGAACAGTTCCTGGCAGCAACACTCCACACCGCGCCAAATGTACAGCCACCTACCACCTATCACGAAACCTTTACAAGCTAGACGAACCAGACATGCCGGACACTACTGGAGAAGCAAAGATGAGATCGTAAGTGATGTACTCTTGTGGACCCCCGCATACGGCCAATCAAAAGCAGGACGACCAGCTCGAACATTCATACAGCAGCTATGTGATTATACGGGATGTAACCCCGAAGACCTGCCGAAGGCGATGAATGATAGGGAGACGTGGAGAGAGAGGGCCAGGGACATCCGTGCTAGCCAAACGTCATGATGATGATGATGATGAACAATTCAATTTAACAGCTGTCATTTGTTTGCACTCAATAAAATGGACATCTATCTGTAAGTGTGTCGTTTGTTTTATTTTTAAAAAGACTTAGGCTAATTTTTTGGACATGGTTAAATGGTTTCAAATATTCCTATTCAACATTAATAATTCAACATTCGTTTTCACTCAGTTTAATGGCTTCAAGTATTGCTGTATAACTGTAAGAAACCAATTTATCATCAGCCATTTATTTGCAATCATTTAGACGATCAAACTGTTCAATTTTGTTGTATATTTACCTCAGACCCGGCTGGGCTGTCAAAATTAAAAATACATATGGTAAATAACAGGTGCATCCGGTCGAGGAATATCAGAATATAACCTTG
Organism: Sepioteuthis lessoniana; assembly: GCA_963585895.1. NCBI lineage: Eukaryota > Metazoa > Mollusca > Cephalopoda > Myopsida > Loliginidae > Sepioteuthis > Sepioteuthis lessoniana. Next base: position 36,229,988 of record OY757946.1, on the reverse strand, counting down.
ACCGTGTACGGGTTGAATGAGTGTGATTTGTGACACCCACAAGAAGAAGGTGGACATTGAACAATTATATAACTCGCTGCACAGGAAGTTCAATCAGTTGGTGATAAGATACGGTATAGAAAACCAGCACCCAGCAAAGTGGGCCCCCAGGCCCCGGTTGAGCAGCCCAGGACAACGGGAAAGAAATGCGGTTGTGGCCATAAGAGTGGAGGGGGTATGTTGCAGTTCTGTTCGGTCTCCAACTCCCTCTCACAGTAAAACCTTGAGTAACCCTTTCGAACCCTTTCAAATAAAGTGAGAGGTATAATTTTCTAAAGAACTGTGTCGCTCGTCTTAATTGTGTCGTCGTTATGATTGTGCATGCATATGTGTTTGTATAGTTGATCATGGCTATACAACAATTTGACCCATAGACGGGACCCTTACAGGTACTACCTTTCTGAGCAAAACTAGGATTAATTGCAATAAAAGGGTACTCAACATTCTCCCAAGGTTCCAGGATCTAAGCCTCACGATTTTATGGGGTTAATTATCATACCTAAGGCACCAGTATACTTTGTCTTGATTCAGCCTTCATCTCTCTCTTCCCAGGTGATGTCTGCCATATTTGAATTTTCTAATTCCTCTTTAATCATCTTTGTCACCATATCATAACGTTTAGGTCGTTATACGCACCGGTCTCCTTCAGGTGGTTGGAATGTCGAATTTAACCGTCACTGTTCTAGTTTCACAAGCTTTGTTTAATGAATGTCGGTTATCTCCTGTTAATTTCCTCTCTGAAAGTTCTCTACAGCCTTCACCGGGTATTGAACTAACAGTCTTTGTGTATGTCACTGGATCCAACAAACGGCTTTATCTACTGTACCACGTGTCCTTGAGGACATCCGTGTATGAATTTCTGGGTATTATAAACCTAATGTCTTTAGCAACCATCTTTACCTGTGCTCATATTGCAATTTTTGGTGTTATCATTGCATCTTTTTTACCAGAGCTCATATTGCAATTTTGTTGTTATTATAGCTTTTCTCTTTCTTTGTTTAATGACATATCAGCTCTTTTTAGGTTATTTAATGCCAAAGCCATTCTCTTTGGTACTATTTAACCCATAGCTGGGAGGATAAGGGGGTTCATACCTTTACCAAGGGTATTTGCCCGAAAGTGAACGTAATGGCGCGGCTGGTGTACGAACTCGCGTACTACGATTCCGTAGTCCATCGCTTTAACCATTACATCACGAGGACACACCCCTTGCTTTTCTCTGGCACTCCATATTCATTATCATCATCATCATGTCGCGCTATCAGCACGGATTGTATTGATTTTTATATTTGGTCGGCTCAGGAGATTTTTGTGGCCTAGCATATTAGCTACCTCATCTCAGAAATATAGACAGATATTGAATCTTTTATCGTTTTTAAAAATAAGTCAGATACCTTCATCTCCAGAAGAGTTTGGACAGAGCACATGTTTATTTTGTAACTGTGGCAAATAAAACACCTATCACCGTAGAAGCTGTCCATCAAAATATCGCGTTGAAAATCTATACAATTACAATACTGGTACATAGGTACTACTCTGAAATCCTTTGTAGAATCATAGAGAGGTTATAGTTTGATCATAACCAAGGTGCATAAATATTACACTTATATTCAAGGCAGAATTATCGAATCATAACCAACCCCTCCACTCGGGTAGGATATGACACAAGGTCAATTTTTAAGCGGAGTTTAACAGGTTTCAATTCAGAGTTTTCCTTCTCCTAGACTAGTTGCCTTACCAAAGCTGAAGAATCCAATCTGCCCTACTATTTACCCATAGCTGGAGGGAGAATAATTGGATTCACACCTTCTCCAATGCTATGTGAAATGCAATCAGTCTCGTCCAGGATTTGCGACGATAACCATTACACCACGGCATCTTCAAGGCAGAATTATAGAGGGGCAATATTTGATCTCAATCAGAGTCCATAGTGCTACACTCGATTTCGATTCGATGTAGAATTAAACAGGGACATAATTTCATCCTAATCAGTACGAATAGATTCTATACTAAAATCCTAGGTAGAATCAGAGCGCATAGATACCACATTAAATTCTAATTTTTTCAATGTTTATTGCACTTCTACAAAACTGTTGACAGTGATACAAAAACTTATTATAATGGTTGGTTGGTTAGTTAGTTTGTTTGTTTGTTGGTTGGTTTGTTGGTTGGTTGGGTTTTATGGCATATCAACCGTTGTAGTTTATTTAACGCCAAATCTATGTTTATACAAATAATCAGTTTTATTTCAAACAATTCAGATTAGTATGAGTACACAGTTTAATTGAGAAAACATTTCTATTTCAAGCTATTCAGTTTATTCAAACAGTTCTAATTCAACAAATTCAGTTTTAGTATAAGCACATATTTTGTTTACACACACTTAAATGTCAAAACAGTTCTACATATAACAATTCGGTTTAGTGTAATTACAGTTTTAATTTCAAAAAAGTTCCATTTCAAACAATTCATTTTAGCATAAGCACGCAGTTTAAATGTAAGTACAGTTTAATATATACATGTATATACATATTTGTATACATATTTTTATCATTAATAGCTTTTGGACTATTGTCTTCATCTTTATTGTTATTTCCACAGCGTTTCCGCCGATATGTCCTCTGGCCTTCTTCGGGTGTTTGTCGAACTCAGGAATCAGAACAGGTGACCCCAGTGGATTCAATAAAGGACGTAGTTCGAAGTTCCATGGAGGTTCCCGAGTTCGACAAACACTTGAAGAAGGTCAGAGGACATATCGGCCGAAACGTCCTGGAAATAACAATAACGATGAAGACAATAGTCCGAAAGCTATTAATGATAAAAATATGTATACATATATGTATATATATGTATATGTATACATGTATATGTATATATATGTGTGTATATTTTGCCAGCATTTTTTCATTAATACATATTTGATTGAACATTATAGACATTTTTTATCTACCGATTTTTTGTTAATCCTTTCAAGTATCGATCTTATGATATTCTGCAGGAACTGGTTGATAAACTTTCAATGATTAGTTATTTCCCAAGTACTTGATGCATAACCATGGGCCATCATCAAAATTGTCCCGAACGCTTTTGGACCTTTCATAGGCCATCCTCAGTGGTGTGGTCCTATGCTAGTCACGGAGCCCAATATGGTGTGACTACTAGTCACAGTACTTCTTGTGGCTATTGTATTCGTGACTACCACATTAACTTCTGACTATTTGCTTGGTCACATTCTTCTGTGCCCACGCTGTGTTTGATAGATCCACGGAGGGGCGTTGACTCAATTCAGCCTGATCTTTTTCTGATGGTCAGGTAATATGAGTGGCTAGATTGTCTAGCAACTCAAAGAAGAGACACAACCTGTTGTTTAACAAACAACAAAAATATCGTTTTTATTGAAACATGTTTGTGAGACAATAAATAACAAACAAACGATGTTTGCTTTCCTTGCAAAAAGAAGAAGAAAGAATATTGAGAGTGGAAGAGTGCCGATTAGGTGCGGTTAGAATGACAATAATGTCTCTAATGTCCGGGACTTTGAATTGAAGTGCCTCGGGTCTAGAATGGAAGAGATGCTTCTTTGGCAGCCTTGAGTTTCTTCTTGGTCCTCTCTAAAGATACGTTTTTCCATCCCATTTTTTATTGATCAATATCCGGTTCTGATTGGTTGCCCAATAAGAGACAATTAGGAGTCATATTCCCATCAGTCAGCCAATCCTAGATCAGAATTATATCTTACAGGTATAGGGAAAACCCTTTTTAGATGGTTTGACCAATGGGAACAATTTTAGAGCAACGGGGTTGAACAAAAAATTCTCAGCCTCACATGAATGGATGAGCCATGTCCAGCTCACGTTTATTTAGGGTGGAGTAAAATTAAATCTCCCTTTTGACATTAACCTTTAAGATAAGGACTAGAAAAATATGTTTTACGAAATGACTCGTTTCATCATTATGATCGAGGAAGTTTGTTGACAATCGAAAATTTAAATAAATTCTCTGACCTTTAAAATAAAAAACAATTGTCTTGCACTTAACTGACCTTTAGGAACAATCAACAAGCTTTTTAAGGTTAATTTAAGCCTGGAACAAAAACATACTTATTTTAAGGATTTTTTTTGTTTTTTGATATATATATATATATATATATATATATATATATATTAATTTTCATATATTCCATAAAATTCTAATTTTTACATATTAATTATTTTACCGCACATCGTATCACAGTGATAGTTAGCACGTGTAAAAAGTTTGTTTTTTTTCGTTCGATATCATCGGCCTCTCAGTTTTATCCAACTTTGTATTTACGTAGTTTTGTAATGTTATAAAAAACCTAAAAACTCTCTTTTAAAAAATCACTTTTTACACATGCAAACAATCCCTGATGATGGCAAATGAAAGGTCCGAAAATGCTCGGAACAATTTTAATCAACTCATCGAACAATTCCAACCTAAAATGAAGACACTTGTCAGGAAACTTGAAAAAATCTTAGAAAAATTGTATGGACAAAACGTCTTTATTATCTAATCAAACATGCTTGTATATATCATCATCATCATCATCATGTCGCGCTGGTAGCACGGATATCCCTGACCCTCTCTCGCCACTCCTCCCTATCGTTCATCGCCTCAGGCAGGTCTTCAGGACATCATCCTGTATCCTCACATAGTTGCTGAATGTATGTTCGTGCTAGTCGTCCTGTTTTTGCACGGCCATGTGTGGGGGTCCATAAGAGTACATCACTTTTGTGTTCGTCCCTGCTTCTCCAGCAGTGTCCTGCATGTCCGGTTCGTCTAACTTGGATAGTTTTCGTGATAGGAGGCAGCTGGCCGTACAGTTGGTGTCTTGTGGGGTGTTGCCGCCAGGACTTGTTCAATATTGCTCGCAGCATTCTTGTGTAATTGCCGTCTAGCTTCTCCTCCAGCCGTTTTGTTAGAATCCATGTAGTGCATCCATATAGCAGTATCGATGTGACCGCTGCCTGGAAAAAACTGCGTTGTATATATATATATATATATAGTAACAAAAAATATTTCGTGAGTCAGGAACTTTTTTTTTCACTGCTACTTTATCAAATGCTTTTTATATATTTTTAAATATATACTTTTTATAAAAATGCTAATAGTCAGTCCGGTGTGAGTTTTTTTTAATTTAAAAAAAAATATATATATATATGTTTTGTAAGTCGGGGTTAGGTACCCTGATGAGCCGCTTAGGCGAAAGTGGTTGGTTGGTTGGTTGGTTTCTTGGGTTTTATGGCATATCAACCTTTATTTAACGCCAAATCCATTTTTATGTAAATAATCTGTTCTATATAAAACAATTCAGTTTAGCATAAGTACACAGTTTAATGGTCAAAAACATTTCTATTTCAAACTATTCAAGCAGTTATATGTAACAATTCGGTTAAGTGTAAATACAGTTTTAATGTCGAAAAACAGTTCTATTTGAAATAATTCAGTTAAGCATAAGCACGCAGTTTAAATGTAAGTCCGGTTTAATTGTCAAAAACAGTTCTATTTCAAACTATTCAGCTAATTCAAATAATTCAGTTCATCATTAGTATGCTGGGCAAGCAAACTGGAGTAGGTTAGTTCCTGAGACACAAAATAATTTTTGTTACTATTTTGCTCTACTTAGTATTGAGCACTTTTTCACACTTGTAGCTTAGCAGCAATTACGGTGGGTTTTTTTTCTTTTGACCAATCAATTACGTATCTGTTGATTTTTTTCAATTGGTATGTCAAGATTGGCCTTTTCTTTTTTTTTTTTTCCAATATAAATATATTTTCCCCCTAGACAGTGATTATATATTTTTATCTTCGAATTACTTATGTTTTTTTCCCTAACCGTAAGTGCTATTATTCAATAAGTTTTTTTGATTTTATATATATATATATATATATATATATATAAAATCTAATTGCATATATATCATTAATATATATATATATATATATGTAAGGAGAATTGTAGTGATATATCATATTGAGTATCCCACTGCCACAGTTGGGAGGTGACAAATGGTCATTTTTGCAAGAGGCACTTATTTAAATTCAGATTATTTCTTCTAGACCTGCTACCTTACCAAAGTCAAAGAATTCTGTTTTTCCTACAACTTACCGTAAGCTGTATGGGGATAAATGGTTTCTTGCCTTTTTTTTTTTTCAAAGGCTTTAGCGCAAAGTGAAACGCAAACGGGCTGCACCAGAATTTGAACTGGGTTCTTCTAATCCATTTCTCGAGACGATAACCGTTACGCTATAAAGAGAGAATGCGATGTTCAAAAGAGCGCTGATAATAAGTCATAGATAGTTTAAGGTGTTTAACATTTTGTTTGATGCACTAGTTGAAGGAAATCATTGTTTCTTTTCACAAACATCGATCCTCTTTCTAGAAGAACAGCTGCAAAAACATCGAGAAGGCTGAAGTTAAGCAGAAACCTCGTTGCTAAAATTGGGTACAATCACAAGAAAAACGGAAACGTCACATGTGTAAAAGAAGCGACCTGTAAGGCCTTACAAGCTAATAGAAAAGGTCTTTTCATTTTATCTGGATAGAATGATCTGCTAATGAGGTTAAAGTAGGAGGTACCGCGAATGCTGCTATCAAAACGATTAAAGGTATACTGAAAGACAATCGGCTTACACGACTGAAAAAAAGAACTAGGAACCTGAAATTGAGGCTAAGAAATAAGTCAGGGTCAAAGAGATAGGAAACAATAGAATGAAATAAATATAATAGGAAAAATTGCGTTTAGATATTTTTGTTGGTGTGTAAAAGTGGGGGCATATTGGTATTTTAGCGGTGGGTTCCATGCTTTGTTTGTTTGTTTGTTTGTTTGTTTTTATGGCATCAATCTTCGTGCGACATTTAATGTTAACAGAAGGGTGTGAAAAAGTTCAGATTTAATTGAAAGATTTCATCAAAAATGGCAAGAAAAAGACTTTAAGAGGATATTTTTGTTTGTTTTGGTTGCTTCGTTTAATGTCACATCAACATTGGTGGGTTATTTAATGCCAAAGCCATCAAAGTAGAAGGAGAGTAGTGTTACTATTTAACCCATATGTGGCGTAGACATTTTTTCGTGAATAATCGGATCAATTACTCGGAACTTGATCTGCATATAGGCATTGATTGTATATACGTTCTGTGCAAATATTGTTTTAAGGTTGTTATGAGAAGAGATTAAGAAGCAGAGATGTCTGATAAGACATGAGAAACAGGAGGCTGACACCATCAAACAAACGGAAATGAAAGTAAAAATTCAGAAAGAATATCTCAGGAGAACTAGAAAACTACTCGAGACAAAACTCAATAGCAGAAACCTTATCAAAGGAATAAATACCTGGGCTGTACTTCTCGTTAGATATTCCGGACCCTTTCTCAAATGGACCAGAGACGAACTTAAACAAATGGACCAAAGAACAAGAAAACTAATGACAATGCATAAGGCATTACATCCCAGAGACGACGTCGACAGACGAAATGTTTCAAGAAAAGAGGGAGGAAGAGTACTTGCCAGCATTGAAGACAGCGTTGACGCATCCATACAACGACTCGAAAAATATATTCAAAAGCACGAAGGAGGACGCATTACAGCCACCAGAAACGAAACTGAGAACACGATGAACACCACAATGACAATAACTAGGAAACAAAAATGTGAAGGAAAACAACTTTATGTGCGCTTTAAACGACTAATAAACAATATCTCACACGACAAAACTTGGACCTGGCTAAGAAAAGGAAATTTTAAGAAAGAAACAGAATCTCTCCTAATAGCAGCACAAGACAGCACCGAAAGAACCAATCATATCAAAACGAGAATAGATAACCCTCAACAAAATAGCAAATGCAGGCTATGTGGTGACAGAGATGAAACCATCAATCATATAATAAGCGAATGCAGCAAATTAGCACAGAGGGGGTATAAGGCGAGACATGACTGAGTCGGCAAGGTGATTCATTGGGAAATGGGTAAGAAACTTAAATTCAACCATACTAACAAATGGTATATGCACAACCCAGCACCTGTCCTAGAAAATTACTCGCATAAACTCCTATGGGACTGTAACATACAAACGGATCACCTAATCCCGACCAGAAGACCGAATTTAATAATAATCAACAAAAAAGAGAGAACTTGCAAAATAGTCGACTTTGCTGTCCCGGCTGACCACAGAATAAAATTGAAAGAATGTCAAAAGAAGGATAAGTACCTCGACCTTGCTAGGGAATTGAAAAAACTGTGGAACGTACAGGTGACAATCATACCAAGTATAATTGGTGTGTTTGGAACAGTAACTAAAGGATTGCTAAAGGGACTAGAGGACATGAAAGTTTGCGGACGAGTGGAGACCATCCAAACGACAGCATTGTTGATAACGGCCAGAATACTAAGAAGAGTCCTGGAGACTTGAGGAGACTTGCTGTCACTCAGACTCCAGTGAAAAACCATCGGCTTACGCTGATGTTAAAAGCTCTAATGAGTGAATAATAATATGTTGTGACAGAGACGAAACGATCAATCACATAATAAGCGAATGCAGCAAATTAGCACAGAATGAGTATAAGGCGAGACACGACTGGGTCGGCAAGGTGATCCACTGGGAAATGTGCAGGAAATTTCAATTCGATCATACAAACAAATGGTATATGCACAACCCGGCACCTGTCCTAGAAAATTACACGCATGAACTCCTATGGGACTTTAACATACAAACGGATCACCTAATCCCGGCCAGAAGAACAGACCTCATAATAATCAACAAAAAAAAGAGAATCTGCCAAATTGTAGACTTTGCTGTCCCGGCGGACCACAGAATAAATCTGAAGGAAATTGAAATGAAGGATAAGTACCTCGACCTTGCTAGAGAATTGCGTTAGGTACAATAACTAAAGGATTATTAAAAGGCCTGGAGGACTTGGAAGTTGGTGGACAGGTAGAGACTATCTAAACGACAGCATTGCTAAAAACGGCCAGAATACTAAGAAGAGTCCTGGAGACTTGAGGAGACTTGCTGTCACTCAAACTCCATTGAAAAACATTCAGCCAGCACTGATGTGAAAAACTCAGAAGAAGAAGAAGAAGAAGAGACAATAAACGAAAACGATAAAACAGAAATACCAAGGAAAACAACTGTATGTATATTTCAAGCAACAAATAGGCGATATTTCACACAAGAATATATGGATTTAGCTACCAAAAATAAATCAGAAAATATAAACTGAATCTCTTCCTAAAGTAGCTCAAAATAGCGCCATATGGATCAATTATGTTAAAGCAAAAACTGTTATACGCAATACAGCAGCGACGACGATATGAAGCGATTAATCAAATAGTTGGCAAATGCAGTAAACTTGCCCCAAAGGAGTATAAGACTAGGCATGACTAGGAAGGAAAGATGATCTTCCGGGAGTTGCGCAAGAGATCGAAATTGGAACATACAACAAAATGGTTTCGGACCAAACCAGAATCAGTCCCAGAAAATGAATGGAATAAATTCTCTACGATTTTTTATACGAAACCCAAGTGTTTATTAACAAAAAAAGAGAACTAATCGTTTAGTGGGTTTTGCCGTTCTAGTGGACCATAGTTGAAAAAAAAAAATAGTGAAAAGATAACCAAATACAAGGACCTTGACTAAAAACCTGTAAAATGTGTAGGTGATGGTGATACCAATTATAGACGGTGTACTTGGAATGGTCTCCAAAGGTTTGGAAAGAGGACTGGAACAAATGGAAATCAGAGAAGGAAAAGGGACCATCCACACTATTGCATTGTTAACATCGACCAGAATACTAAAGAGAGTCCTGATGATTCGTGCAGTCGATCAGACGCCACTCTAAGTCCACTAGCTGTTTGCGGTGTTAAAAAAAATCACACGGAGTGGATGATATAGCCATCTCGTAAAAAGTACAGATATAATGCTATTCAACACACAGCAGGAGATAAAAGGTTTGATATCTTTCCCAGGGGCATTAGTCCGAAAGTGGACGTAAATCCAACTCGCTTACAAGGATGTCACAGACCAGCACATAAGCTATAACGCACAAGAGACATCACCTTCAAAAGAAAAGCAAGGAGTGTATTCATTTATGGGTGATATTGTGTCTAAATAAATAAATGTAAATTTATTTGGGTTTTTAAGGTTTACTTTGGTTGAGTTTTATGGCATATCAACCATTGTAGGTTATTCAATGCCAAATCCTCTTTATACATATATATCAAATATACATGATAAAGTTTGGTCGGATTTTATGACATATCAACCATTGTAGGTTATTCAATACTAAATCATCTCTCCCCCCTCTCTCTCTCTCTCTATATATATATATATAATATTAAGTATATGTGTGGTCTGTTTTATTTTTTGGCTTATCAACCAATGTAGTTTATTTAATGTCAAATCCTCTTTATACATATATATTAAATATATATGATAGGTTTGGTTGGGTTTTTATGGCATATCAAACCTTGTAAGTTATCTAATGCGAAATCCTCTTTATGCTAATATATTAAGGATATATGTTTGATTTCGTTATGTTTTATGGCATATCAATCCTTGCAGGTTATTTAATCCATTGTTCTCTTTATACAAACATATATATATATATATATATATATATATATACACATATATTTTGTTGATAACATTTTTAAACGAGCCTGAGTTTATTTTTAAAAGGTTTCACGTATTTGATCTAATACGAATAATTTACTTCACTGTTTTTCATTTGGTTTCACGAAGTTAAATTGTTATTTAACACTAATTATTCAATTCAATATTATTCATTCATTTGCTCACAGTTAAATGTTTCGGAGTATTGCTAGAATCACTAACAAATCAATTAAATATCAGTCATTTGTTTGCACACTATCAAAATGTTATACATTTTTGTGAATTGAATTACCACCACCAGAAAAACCGGTGAACACTTGCGCACGACACACGTAAATACTGGACAGCTGTGTCGACCTTATTAGGTCTCATCAGCAGCGTAGGCCAGGATCTTCCCCCTGCCCTGGAGATCGAGCAAGCGACCACAGAATGCAGAGCTGAAACTCTACCGCTGACCCACAACCCACATCACACACAAGTTGCGCCAAATCAGCTTGTCGTGCGTAAGTGTTCACCAGATTTTCCTATCGTGCTAATTCAATTCACAATATAATTCCTCTACTTTATAAAGAAAATATACATCTATACATTTCTATTTGTCTCCACGGTAGGGCCCTATCAGGTTCTACCACTACGGGCCAGAGGAGTCCGCGAAGCAATGGCAGTGAAGGGGTACTCCATATTCCCCAAAGCTCCAGAGCTAGAGCTTCACAATAAGATTGTCTAGTGTCATATTCAACACCCTTTTTTTATGGGTTTTACTCTTCTGTAGAGATCCAGTCGGCGTATGCTTCTGCCGAAGCCAATTGGGCTCCATTTAGATGGATGTACATATTTTTTTGAGTAACGGGCCATTGGCCTAATGAGTAGAGTTAGCCAATGGTTCAATCCCAGGTCGAGTCATACCAAAAACTTTAAAAAATGATACTTGATACCGCCTTGCTTAGTACTCAGTACTATAAGGTAAAGTGGAACAATCCCGAAAATGGAGTAGCCCCCTTCCCTACACCTCGGTGTTGTAGCTATGAAAATGGAGCCTTCGGGTCACTCTCGACTATGTTCGCCAACTTAACTTTTAACATATCATTTTTAAGTGAAAGGTTTGTGGGTGATTTGTTTGCACACAAGTATTGCTATTGTTTCTACACAGTTAAATGGTTTCAAGTATTGCTATCTAACAAATAATTCTATTCCATTATTTGTCTGAATTTTTGAGATGAGGCTTGATGTGAAATATTTTTTGTATGACTTTTTGGACTATTTTCCTCGTATTTATCGTTGCTATTTGTAACACAAAGTTTCGACCGCTATATCCTCAGGATATCCTCGGGTGTCCCTTTTTTATCTGGGCATAAAAAATGATTCAACCAGTGAAATCATTTTTAAAGTTTGACTGTTGATCCAACGAGGCTTTATATATATATATATATATATATATATATATATATATATATATCGCTGATGACTTGGCGTTACTGGCGAATACGCCTAATAAAGCAGAGACACTACTGCATAGTTTGGAACGAGCCGCAGCAGGCATTGGCCTCCATGTCAATGCGCACAAAACTGAACATATGTGTTACAACCAAACGGGCAATATTACCACACTAGACGGAGCCTCTCTGAAGCTGGTGGACAAATTCGCCTACCTAGGAAGTAGCGTCTCATCAACCGAAAACGACATCGACACACGACTGACGAAAGCATGGACGGCTATAGATAGGCTCTCAATCGTATGGAAATCAGACCTGACCGATAAAATGAAACTCAGTTTCTTCCAGGCAGCGGTTGTATCGATACAGCTATATGGATGCACTACATGGACGCTAACTAAACGGCTGGAGAGGAAACTTGACGGCTACTACACAAGAATGTTGAGAGCAATATTGAACAAGTCCTGGCGACAACACCCACAAGACACCAACTATACGGCCACTTGCCTTCCATCACGAAAACTATACAGGTTAGACGAGCCAGACACGCCGGACACTGCTGGAGAAGCAAGGACGAGCTCGTAAGTGATGTACTCCTATGGACCCCCACATATGGCCAAGCAAAAGCAGAACGACCGTCCCAAACTTACATACAGCAGCTATGTGAGGACACAGGATGTAACCCAGAAGACCTGCTGGAGGCGATGAATGATAGGGAGAAGTGGCGAGAGAGGGTCAGGGATATCCGTGCTGGCGGCACGACATGATGATGATGATGATATATATATATATATGATTTGACTTTAAATAACTCTGAAAGTCTGATATGCCAAATGATTAAAGTCTGATTAAACCAAATGACCAATATCATTATGAGCTAAGAAATATTATGCATTCTTTAAAGATGAGGTAATTTACTAAGCTTTTTTTGCTTAGATGTAGCACAAGGCCGCATGAATTGGGCACTCAATGAGAATCGAACTCACTCGTGTAGGTTTGCTAGTCTACCTTGCTAACCATTACACCACCCGAGGTGCCCTGCATTCTTTAAAGATGAGGTAATTTACTAAGCTTTTTTTGCTTAGATGTAGCACAAGGCCGCATGAATTGGGCACTCAATGAGAATCGAACTCACTCGTGTAGGTTTGCTAGTCTACCTTGCTAACCATTACACCACCCGAGGTGCCCTGCATTCTTTAAAGATGAGGTAATTTACTAAGCTTTTTTTGCTTAGATGTAGCACAAGGCCGCATGAATTGGGCACTCAATGAGAATCGAACTCACTCGTGTAGGTTTGCTAGTCTACCTTGCTAACCATTACACCACCCGAGGTGCCCTGCATTCTTTAAAGATGAGGTAATTTACTAAGCTTTTTTTGCTTAGATGTAGCACAAGGCCGCATGAATTGGGCACTCAATGAGAATCGAACTCACTCGTGTAGGTTTGCTAGTCTACCTTGCTAGCCATTACACCACCCGAGGTGCCCTGCATTCTTTAAAGATGAGGTAATTTACTAAGCTTTTTTTGCTTAGATGTAGCACAAGGCCGCATGAATTGGGCACTCAATGAGAATAGAAATCACTCGTGTAGGTTTGCTAGTCTACCTTGCTAGCCATTACACCACCCGAGGTGCCCTGCATTCTTTAAAGATGAGGTAATTTACTAAGCTTTTTTTGCTTAGATGTAGCACAAGGCCGCATGAATTGGGCACTCAATGAGAATCGAACTCACTCGTGTAGGTTTGCTAGTCTACCTTGCTAACCATTACACCACCCGAGGTGCCCTGCATTCTTTAAAGATGAGGTAATTTACTAAGCTTTTTTTGCTTAGATGTAGCACAAGGTCGCATGAATTGGGCACTCAATGAGAATCGAACTCACTCGTGTAGGTTTGCTAGTCTACCTTGCTAACCATTACACCACCCGAGGTGCCCTGCATTCTTTAAAGATGAGGTAATTTACTAAGCTTTTTTTGCTTAGATGTAGCACAAGGCCGCATGAATTGGGCACTCAATGAGAATCGAACTCACTCGTGTAGGTTTGCTAGTCTACCTTGCTAACCATTACACCACCCGAGGTGCCCTGCATTCTTTAAAGATGAGGTAATTTACTAAGCTTTTTTTGCTTAGATGTAGCACAAGGCCGCATGAATTGGGCACTCAATGAGAATCGAACTCACTCGTGTAGGTTTGCTAGTCTACCTTGCTAACCATTACACCACCCGAGGTGCCCTGCATTCTTTAAAGATGAGGTAATTTACTAAGCTTTTTTTGCTTAGATGTAGCACAAGGTCGCATGAATTGGGCACTCAATGAGAATCGAACTCACTCGTGTAGGTTTGCTAGTCTACCTTGCTAACCATTACACCACCCGAGGTGCCCTGCATTCTTTAAAGATGAGGTAATTTACTAAGCTTTTTTTGCTTAGATGTAGCACAAGGCCGCATGAATTGGGCACTCAATGAGAATCGAACTCACTCGTGTAGGTTTGCTAGTCTACCTTGCTAACCATTACACCACCCGAGGTGCCCTGCATTCTTTAAAGATGAGGTAATTTACTAAGCTTTTTTTGCTTAGATGTAGCACAAGGCCGCATGAATTGGGCACTCAATGAGAATCGAACTCACTCGTGTAGGTTTGCTAGTCTACCTTGCTAACCATTACACCACCCGAGGTGCCCTGCATTCTTTAAAGATGAGGTAATTTACTAAGCTTTTTTTGCTTAGATGTAGCACAAGGTCGCATGAATTGGGCACTCAATGAGAATCGAACTCACTCGTGTAGGTTTGCTAGTCTACCTTGCTAACCATTACACCACCCGAGGTGCCCTGCATTCTTTAAAGATGAGGTAATTTACTAAGCTTTTTTTGCTTAGATGTAGCACAAGGCCGCATGAATTGGGCACTCAATGAGAATCGAACTCACTCGTGTAGGTTTGCTAGTCTACCTTGCTAACCATTACACCACCCGAGGTGCCCTGCATTCTTTAAAGATGAGGTAATTTACTAAACTTTTTTTGCTTAGATGTAGCACAAGGCCGCATGAATTGGGCACTCAATGAGAATCGAACTCACTCGTGTAGGTTTGCTAGTCTACCTTGCTAACCATTACACCACCCGAGGTGCCCTGCATTCTTTAAAGATGAGGTAATTTACTAAGCTTTTTTTGCTTAGATGTAGCACAAGGTCGCATGAATTGGGCACTCAATGAGAATCGAACTCACTCGTGTAGGTTTGCTAGTCTACCTTGCTAACCATTACACCACCCGAGGTGCCCTGCATTCTTTAAAGATGAGGTAATTTACTAAGCTTTTTTTGCTTAGATGTAGCACAAGGCCGCATGAATTGGGCACTCAATGAGAATCGAACTCACTCGTGTAGGTTTGCTAGTCTACCTTGCTAACCATTACACCACCCGAGGTGCCCTGCATTCTTTAAAGATGAGGTAATTTACTAAGCTTTTTTTGCTTAGATGTAGCACAAGGCCGCATGAATTGGGCACTCAATGAGAATCGAACTCACTCGTGTAGGTTTGCTAGTCTACCTTGCTAACCATTACACCACCCGAGGTGCCCTGCATTCTTTAAAGATGAGGTAATTTACTAAGCTTTTTTTGCTTAGATGTAGCACAAGGCCGCATGAATTGGGCACTCAATGAGAATCGAACTCACTCGTGTAGGTTTGCTAGTCTACCTTGCTAACCATTACACCACCCGAGGTGCCCTGCATTCTTTAAAGATGAGGTAATTTACTAAGCTTTTTTTGCTTAGATGTAGCACAAGGCCGCATGAATTGGGCACTCAATGAGAATCGAACTCACTCGTGTAGGTTTGCTAGTCTACCTTGCTAACCATTACACCACCCGAGGTGCCCTGCATTCTTTAAAGATGAGGTAATTTACTAAGCTTTTTTTGCTTAGATGTAGCACAAGGTCGCATGAATTGGGCACTCAATGAGAATCGAACTCACTCGTGTAGGTTTGCTAGTCTACCTTGCTAACCATTACACCACCCGAGGTGCCCTGCATTCTTTAAAGATGAGGTAATTTACTAAGCTTTTTATGCTTAGATGTAGCACAAGGCCGCATGAATTGGGCACTCAATGAGAATCGAACTCACTCGTGTAGGTTTGCTAGTCTACCTTGCTAACCATTACACCACCCGAGGTGCCCTGCATTCTTTAAAGATGAGGTAATTTACTAAGCTTTTTTTGCTTAGATGTAGCACAAGGCCGCATGAATTGGGCACTCAATGAGAATCGAACTCACTCGTGTAGGTTTGCTAGTCTACCTTGCTAACCATTACACCACCCGAGGTGCCCTGCATTCTTTAAAGATGAGGTAATTTACTAAGCTTTTTTTGCTTAGATGTAGCACAAGGCCGCATGAATTGGGCACTCAATGAGAATCGAACTCACTCGTGTAGGTTTGCTAGTCTACCTTGCTAACCATTACACCACCCGAGGTGCCCTGCATTCTTTAAAGATGAGGTAATTTACTAAGCTTTTTTTGCTTAGATGTAGCACAAGGCCGCATGAATTGGGCACTCAATGAGAATCGAACTCACTCGTGTAGGTTTGCTAGTCTACCTTGCTAACCATTACACCACCCGAGGTGCCCTGCATTCTTTAAAGATGAGGTAATTTACTAAGCTTTTTTTGCTTAGATGTAGCACAAGGCCGCATGAATTGGGCACTCAATGAGAATCGAACTCACTCGTGTAGGTTTGCTAGTCTACCTTGCTAACCATTACACCACCCGAGGTGCCCTGCATTCTTTAAAGATGAGGTAATTTACTAAGCTTTTTTTGCTTAGATGTAGCACAAGGCCGCATGAATTGGGCACTCAATGAGAATCGAACTCACTCGTGTAGGTTTGCTAGTCTACCTTGCTAACCATTACACCACCCGAGGTGCCCTGCATTCTTTAAAGATGAGGTAATTTACTAAGCTTTTTTTGCTTAGATGTAGCACAAGGCCGCATGAATTGGGCACTCAATGAGAATCGAACTCACTCGTGTAGGTTTGCTAGTCTACCTTGCTAACCATTACACCACCCGAGGTGCCCTGCATTCTTTAAAGATGAGGTAATTTACTAAGCTTTTTTTGCTTAGATGTAGCACAAGGCCGCATGAATTGGGCACTCAATGAGAATCGAACTCACTCGTGTAGGTTTGCTAGTCTACCTTGCTAACCATTACACCACCCGAGGTGCCCTGCATTCTTTAAAGATGAGGTAATTTACTAAGCTTTTTTTGCTTAGATGTAGCACAAGGTCGCATGAATTGGGCACTCAATGAGAATCGAACTCACTCGTGTAGGTTTGCTAGTCTACCTTGCTAACCATTACACCACCCGAGGTGCCCTGCATTCTTTAAAGATGAGGTAATTTACTAAGCTTTTTTTGCTTAGATGTAGCACAAGGCCGCATGAATTGGGCACTCAATGAGAATCGAACTCACTCGTGTAGGTTTGCTAGTCTACCTTGCTAACCATTACACCACCCGAGGTGCCCTGCATTCTTTAAAGATGAGGTAATTTACTAAGCTTTTTTTGCTTAGATGTAGCACAAGGCCGCATGAATTGGGCACTCAATGAGAATCGAACTCACTCGTGTAGGTTTGCTAGTCTACCTTGCTAACCATTACACCACCCGAGGTGCCCTGCATTCTTTAAAGATGAGGTAATTTACTAAGCTTTTTTTGCTTAGATGTAGCACAAGGCCGCATGAATTGGGCACTCAATGAGAATCGAACTCACTCGTGTAGGTTTGCTAGTCTACCTTGCTAACCATTACACCACCCGAGGTGCCCTGCATTCTTTAAAGATGAGGTAATTTACTAAGCTTTTTTTGCTTAGATGTAGCACAAGGCCGCATGAATTGGGCACTCAATGAGAATCGAACTCACTCGTGTAGGTTTGCTAGTCTACCTTGCTAACCATTACACCACCCGAGGTGCCCTGCATTCTTTAAAGATGAGGTAATTTACTAAGCTTTTTTTGCTTAGATGTAGCACAAGGCCGCATGAATTGGGCACTCAATGAGAATCGAACTCACTCGTGTAGGTTTGCTAGTCTACCTTGCTAACCATTACACCACCCGAGGTGCCCTGCATTCTTTAAAGATGAGGTAATTTACTAAGCTTTTTTTGCTTAGATGTAGCACAAGGCCGCATGAATTGGGCACTCAATGAGAATCGAACTCACTCGTGTAGGTTTGCTAGTCTACCTTGCTAACCATTACACCACCCGAGGTGCCCTGCATTCTTTAAAGATGAGGTAATTTACTAAGCTTTTTTTGCTTAGATGTAGCACAAGGCCGCATGAATTGGGCACTCAATGAGAATCGAACTCACTCGTGTAGGTTTGCTAGTCTACCTTGCTAACCATTACACCACCCGAGGTGCCCTGCATTCTTTAAAGATGAGGTAATTTACTAAGCTTTTTTTGCTTAGATGTAGCACAAGGCCGCATGAATTGGGCACTCAATGAGAATCGAACTCACTCGTGTAGGTTTGCTAGTCTACCTTGCTAACCATTACACCACCCGAGGTGCCCTGCATTCTTTAAAGATGAGGTAATTTACTAAGCTTTTTTTGCTTAGATGTAGCACAAGGCCGCATGAATTGGGCACTCAATGAGAATCGAACTCACTCGTGTAGGTTTGCTAGTCTACCTTGCTAACCATTACACCACCCGAGGTGCCCTGCATTCTTTAAAGATGAGGTAATTTACTAAGCTTTTTTTGCTTAGATGTAGCACAAGGCCGCATGAATTGGGCACTCAATGAGAATCGAACTCACTCGTGTAGGTTTGCTAGTCTACCTTGCTAACCATTACACCACCCGAGGTGCCCTGCATTCTTTAAAGATGAGGTAATTTACTAAGCTTTTTTTGCTTAGATGTAGCACAAGGCCGCATGAATTGGGCACTCAATGAGAATCGAACTCACTCGTGTAGGTTTGCTAGTCTACCTTGCTAACCATTACACCACCCGAGGTGCCCTGCATTCTTTAAAGATGAGGTAATTTACTAAGCTTTTTTTGCTTAGATGTAGCACAAGGTCGCATGAATTGGGCACTCAATGAGAATCGAACTCACTCGTGTAGGTTTGCTAGTCTACCTTGCTAACCATTACACCACCCGAGGTGCCCTGCATTCTTTAAAGATGAGGTAATTTACTAAGCTTTTTTTGCTTAGATGTAGCACAAGGCCGCATGAATTGGGCACTCAATGAGAATCGAACTCACTCGTGTAGGTTTGCTAGTCTACCTTGCTAACCATTACACCACCCGAGGTGCCCTGCATTCTTTAAAGATGAGGTAATTTACTAAGCTTTTTTTGCTTAGATGTAGCACAAGGCCGCATGAATTGGGCACTCAATGAGAATCGAACTCACTCGTGTAGGTTTGCTAGTCTACCTTGCTAACCATTACACCACCCGAGGTGCCCTGCATTCTTTAAAGATGAGGTAATTTACTAAGCTTTTTTTGCTTAGATGTAGCACAAGGCCGCATGAATTGGGCACTCAATGAGAATCGAACTCACTCGTGTAGGTTTGCTAGTCTACCTTGCTAACCATTACACCACCCGAGGTGCCCTGCATTCTTTAAAGATGAGGTAATTTACTAAGCTTTTTTTGCTTAGATGTAGCACAAGGCCGCATGAATTGGGCACTCAATGAGAATCGAACTCACTCGTGTAGGTTTGCTAGTCTACCTTGCTAACCATTACACCACCCGAGGTGCCCTGCATTCTTTAAAGATGAGGTAATTTACTGAGCTTTTTTTGCTTAGATGTAGCACAAGGCCGCATGAATTGGGCACTCAATGAGAATCGAACTCACTCGTGTAGGTTTGCTAGTCTACCTTGCTAACCATTACACCACCCGAGGTGCCCTGCATTCTTTAAAGATGAGGTAATTTACTAAGCTTTTTTTGCTTAGATGTAGCACAAGGCCGCATGAATTGGGCACTCAATGAGAATCGAACTCACTCGTGTAGGTTTGCTAGTCTACCTTGCTAACCATTACACCACCCGAGGTGCCCTGCATTCTTTAAAGATGAGGTAATTTACTAAGCTTTTTTTGCTTAGATGTAGCACAAGGCCGCATGAATTGGGCACTCAATGAGAATCGAACTCACTCGTGTAGGTTTGCTAGTCTACCTTGCTAACCATTACACCACCCGAGGTGCCCTGCATTCTTTAAAGATGAGTCGCTTATTTTTTTTCCAAGTTCAACACCTATAGTTTTACTCTGTTTAAAAGGCAATGAAAATGAGTAAGCACAGTTGGAGATCGAAATGTAATGTAAAGGCGAATTAAATTTCGCTGAGATAGAGAGTGATAGAGAGAAAGAGAGAGATAGAAAGGCATCTTTATAGAGATAGAGAGTGAGAGAGAAAGAGAGAGATAGAGATAGAGAGTGAGATAGAGAGTGAGAGAGAAAGAGAGAGATAGAGATTGAGAGGGAGATAGAGAGGGAGAGAGAAAGAGAGAGATAGAAAGGCATCTTTATAGAGAGTGAGATAGAGAGTGAGATAGGGAGTGAGAGAGAAAGAGAGAGATAGAAAGGCATCTTTATAGAGAGTGAGATAGAGAGTGAGATAGAAAGAGAGAGAGAGAGAGATAGAGAGTGAGATAGAGAGTGAGATAGAGTGATAGAGAGAAAGAGAGAGATAGAAAGGCATCTTTAGAGAGAGTGAGATAGAGAGTGAGATAGAGAGTGAGAGATAGAGATAGGGAGTGAGATAGAGAGTGAGAGAGAAAGAGAGAGATAGAGATAGAGAGTGAGATAGAGAGTGAGAGAGAAAGAGAGAGATAGAAAGGCATCTTTATAGAGAGTGAGATAGAGAGTGAGATAGAAAGATAGAGAGATAGAGAGTGAGATAGAGAGTGAGATAGAGTGATAGAGAGAAAGAGAGAGATAGAAAGGCATCTTTATAGAGAGTGAGATAAAGAGTGAGATAGAAAGAGAGAGAGAGAGAGAGTGAGATAGAGAGTGAGTGAGAAAGAGAGAGATAGAGATAGAGAGTGAGATAGAGAGTGAGAGAGAAAGAGAGAGATAGGGATAGAGAGTGAGATAGAGAGTGAGAGAGAAAGAGAGAGATAGAAAGGCATCTTTATAGAGAGTGAGATAGAGAGTGAGATAGAAAGAGAGAGATAGAGAGATAGAGAGTGAGATAGAGAGTGAGATAGAGTGATAGAGAGAAAGAGAGAGATAGAAAGGCATCTTTATAGAGAGTGAGATAGAGAGTGAGATAGAGAGGGAGATAGAAAGAGAGAGATAGAGATAGAGAGTGAGATAGAGAGTGAGAGAGAAAGAGAGAGATAGAGATAGAGAGTAAGATAAAGAGTGAGATAGAAAGAGAGAGAGAGAGAGTGTGAGATAGAGAGTGAGTGAGAAAGAGAGAGATAGAGATAGAGAGTGAGATAGAGAGTGAGAGAGAAAGAGAGAGATAGGGATAGAGAGTGAGATAGAGAGTGAGAGAGAAAGAGAGAGATAGAAAGGCATCTTTATAGAGAGTGAGATAGAAAGTGAGATAGAAAGAGAGAGAGAGATAGAGAGTGAGATAGAGAGTGAGATAGAGTGATAGAGAGAAAGAGAGAGATAGAAAGGCATCTTTATAGAGAGTGAGATAGAGAGTGAGATAGAAAGAGAGAGAGAGAGTGAGATAGAGAGTGAGTGAGAAAGAGAGAGATAGAGATAGAGAGTTAGATAGAGAGTGAGAGAGAAAGAGAGAGATAGAAAGGCATCTTTATAGAGATAGAGAGTGAGAGAGAGAGTGAGTGAGAAAGAGAGAGATAGAGATAGAGAGTGAGAGAGAAAGAGTGAGATAGAGATAGAGAGTTAGATAGAGAGTGAGAGAGAAAGAGAGAGATAGAAAGGCATCTTTATTATCTGACCTTATCCTAATGTCGTGTTAAGTCACATGATAAATAAAGGTGACATAAAGGTAAATTACATGCTGATCAAATCGACATAAAATGGAGTATAGGTTGAATTACAAATGGAGTGAGAGAGAGAGAAAGACAGAGACAGAGACAGAGAGAGAAAGACAGAGACAGAGACAGAGAGAGAAAGACAGAGAAAGTGTGAGAGAGGTAGAAGCTTCTTTATTATCTGACCTTATCCTGACGACGTGTTATGTCACATGATGAATCCTGTCACGTGTTACACTCTTACAATATCCCCCCACCCTTTTACTTTAACACCATGGCACCATCTTGAACATTAATCAGTGTTATATTTGTCAAATACATAATGTACACGTTGTTTCTTTAGACACGAAAAGTTATTTCTGACCGCAACCTTTCATTCAGCAGTCATCATCCCAAACACGAAAGAAAGATGGAATAAAAGATATTAGTTCTTACATAGAAACGCTCTCAAATTTATAGGTGGTGGACGAATAAAATAACCGACTTCGTCCCGTTTGTCCCTTCGTCCTTTTGCCTTAGAGGGCTCGAATCTCTGAACTCATCCGACAGTCTCCGACCCTCAACATTGAACTCTGAACTGCCTCAACTGATCTAACTTCTAAAAATCTCCTGTATATATAATGTATTAATTATCTCATTAACTAATGATGATAAGAATGTTGTATACCATGATGAAGGAATGAATGACTCTTTCTTTAGAAAAATATGTCTCTAATCTTTATTTCTCGAAATGGTCGAAACTTCCGTAAGCGTGAGAGAGACAGAGACAAGGGAGACGAAGACAGACGGAGGACTACTATATTGACCTTTTCTTAAGCTACGCTGTGATCCATATTCAAGTCCTTATGTCTTTGCTTCCTTAAGCAATGGTACTCAACCTAATAACAGGCTTCCGCCGACCATTCACTAGGCGTGACTCTCGTGACTCTATGACTTACTCTGTGACCAGACAGTGTGAGTGGCCGTTACTGCCCGTGGGTACATGTGTATATATAATTTCCTAATGCTGACTTGTTTGGGTTGTCAAACCATGTGACCAACTTCAGGCTATCAATCCACGTGAGTTACTTACACCCCCGCTTCGCTGTTTTCCTGTTTATATTGATGGAATATTCCGCCCTCCATGGACGGCTCTGTCAAAGGTCAATAAGCAATAAGAACGCGTGTCATTAAAAAACTTTCCATATCCGAGAACTATTAGGTTGGTGCAAAAATTAATGTTGTTTTCTCACATATGTTATTTTATATATGATTTCTGAATTAGTTCATTGATATATATATATAAATATATAGCCATGTTATATATCATTTTGAAGCGCATTTTTTGTTCTATCGAATCGTGTTATTCGTTACCGTTCTCAATCTCTTCATTCATTTTTTTGCAGAAACTGAATGAATTGGGCTACGAGACCCCGCCTCATCCGCCATATTCACCGGACCTCTCGCCCAACGATTATCACTTTTTCAAGCATCTCGACAACTTCTTGTGCGAAAAATGCTTCAAAAGTCGAGATGATGCCGAATCGGCCTTCAATGACTTCATCGCTTCCAGAAATCCGGATTTCTATGCTAATGGGATAAATAAACTTGTTTCTCGTTGGCGAAAATGTGTCAATTCTAATGGTTCTTATTTCGATTAATAAAGTTTATTATGACAGGAGTTATGATCTTTTGAAGTCGAACGTTAAAAACGATATTATTTTTGCTCCAACCAAATAAATCAGCTGTTATTGGATTCAAAATAAGTGTAATTTAAACATCTATCCTCTCTGAAGATTTCAAAACAGACATTTTTTATGACAGGCTGACTGTCGTCCTATTTATTGCGACACGTGCACGCATATGACCTTTGTGACTTACACTTCCATTCAAAGTTTTTAGCTAACTTAAAATTTATCACTAAAAATAAGATAATCAACTACTATGATTAATTATCATTCTTAATTATATTACATTACATTTATTTTATACTTAACTTTAATACAATTGTTTATATACTCAAGACCAGGGATATCAGTAAAACGTTCATTGCTGTTTGTGTTGCATATTGACCCTTGACCGAGCTGTCAATCAGAGATGCACCTGTGTAAATAAGCGGAAGAAGAAGTGGAAGCAAGTGGACGTTATGAAAGAATATAAGCAGATGCCGGCGGCAGTTGGGTTAGTTGGTGACAGGAATGCCAGAGTTAGAACCAGCTTGCAGACTGAGTGCATCGGCTCGTGCCTGATATTCCCCTCCCCTAATCCCCACTATAATCGACCTTCTGGTCATTGACCTTGAGTAAAGTCCTGTCCGGTGGGAGGCAGAAACAAATATCGACTACTTATTAAGCAGATTTTAATCGACCTACAGCTAACACGAGACCAACAGCAGACCACAACAAGCAGAAAATAGTGTCTTTAACAGCTTGATAGTTGTAGCGTTGTATTTTTGTCATAAAAATATTATTACAATAAGGTTAAATCTATCAGATGAGAATCTGAATTAAAAAATATTTTATTTTTGTTTTCTCATGTTTTTTTTCTTATTTGTGATTTGTGAAATTAATACAACTTAACAATTTTGAATCCGCATGCACGAATAAATGTCGTTGCATTTGATATGCATTTTGAAATATTCATGTAAATTTTTCGTTATAAAACGTCCATGCAGCAATAACAATGCATAAATTTAATTCACGTCTGCGGCTCTGAAGCATTGGAACTTTTATCAAATGCGTCTCTAACATTTATCAAGATTTGCCAGCTCATCGTGGGTTGAGCACTCAAAGTGATGAAATATATCGGTTCAGTTTGGTTTGGTTTCATGGCACATCAACCATTGTGTAGCATAGCCAGATACGGATATGTGAAACATACATAGATATGTTCATAACATATATACATAGAACATAGGAATCCCGAAACACGAAAAACACGTGACGACTTCTTAGTTCAGGTACGAAACTTTTCATTACCTTTGATTTTAAAGGTTTCGACATAAGGAAGAGAGATACACATTCTTTCTATTCTGAGCTTTTCCATCTGCACCCCCTCACCATCTCATGCGGCACCCGTAGCTTGCAAATTCGTCTGGCCTATGCGAACCCCGAAAGTCGACCCTTCTCGTTCGGTGTCTAGTTCTCAACTCAACTGACTTTTTTCAAATCCCCCAAAATCCTCCGCGCGCGCTTCCGGTGCATGACGTCATTCACACCCCCAAGTCACGATTTTCGATTTAGGATTTTTATTTTGACATCTGTGAATGACACATCCTCCCCGCACGTGCGTTAACACCTGTGCTCAAGTTTGCACCTAACTAACCCATGTGCTGAGCCGAAAGGTTCTCAGCCTAACTATACACAAAGGCAGGATATATAAAACGAAATCCTTCGGCCATTATATTACAATTGTAGGTTATTTAATGCTAAATTCATTTTATACATATAAGCATTCCTATTTAAAACAATTCAGTTTAACATAAGTACTCAGTTTCAAAGTCAAAAATAGTTCTATTCCCAACAATTCAGTTTAGCATGACTACAGTTTTTTTTGTTTACATAGAGTTAAATGTCAAAACAGTTCTATTTCAAACAAATCCGTTTAACATAAGTACACAGTTTTGTTCTATTCAACACATAGATAGGACCGTATCAGGTGCCTCAGCTCCAGGTCGGAGTGGACCTGGGAGCGATGGCAATAAAGGAATACTCCTCATTCCCCAAAGCTCCAGCATCACTGGAACCTTATCATCAGATTGTATAGCGTAATATCCAGGACAATCGTTTGGGGTAAGTCTTACCATATTTACCAACCCCTCCGCTCGGGCAGGATATGACACGAGGTCAATTTTTTAAGCGGAGTTTAACAGGCTTGAATTCAGAATTTTTCCTTCTCCTAGACTAGTTGCCTCACCAAGGCTGAAGAACCTAGTCTGCCCTACTATTTACCCATAGCTGGAGAGAGAATAATTGGATTCATACCTTTCCCAAGGGTATTAGTGCTATGTGAAATGCAATCAGTCTCGTCCAGAATTTGAACTCGTGTCGCCGTGTTCATTTCCTACGACGATAACCATTACACCACTGGCACCTCCGTTTGGGGTAAGTCTCACCCCTCTGCAGAGAAGCAGCCGGTCTGTTTTGCAGCCCCAGCCGACTCGGCCAGAAATGTGCCGGATACCACATACGCTGAAATGCAATAGCTCTTCACAAGAATTGAGTAATCCAGGTACATGGAGAAATATAGACAAAATAAATTCCTTCAGTAACAGTGAGAATGACGATGGATTAATATGTCAGCCGCGTATCGATCCAAGGTTAAAACGTCTTGTGAGTCTAAGCACACTAAAAAAGCCTTTCTATGGATAACACTATATATATATATATATATAATCCGATGAGAGGGTCCAGATCGTAGGAGTATCCCATTTGAGTGCTCAGTGCGTACAGCTATCGACATATGATTAATTTGGTATTAAAAATAAATAATGGCTCCTGTTTGAACGGCACTGTGACTTCCAAAAGAAGCCTTCACACCAAATGATTACGCCAAGAGAGTATATATATATAAATATATATATATATTTTTCTTTAAGAAAAAAACAACGAAACCAATCACAAAGGATTATAAATTTATTTCCATCCTGTTACGCATTTTGAAATTTTCAAAAACACGAAAAAAAATTAACAGGACTTCATCAGATCTTTTAGATAAAAAAACTAGAGTAGACACATAAGAGTGGGAGGGGATAGAAGTGTGGGAGGGGATAGAAGAGGGGTGAAGAGTTACCTCTTCATTAAGCCCACTTCCGTTTTAAATTTTAAATTTCGGCTGGCAATGTAGTAAATTTATTTTAAAACAAATTGTGTTTTTCGTGTTTTTGAAAATTTCAAAAATGCGTAACAGGATGGAAATAAATTTATAATCCTTTGTGATTGGTTTCGTTGTTTTTTTCTTAAAGAAATTATTGCTCTGTATAATTGGTACATTGAGCTCTTTACCAGGAAGATTTAAATATTCATTCATGAATAATTTCTTGTGCTGATGGAATTACTCACAACTCCGGTTTAACTGGACTAAGTATTCTATATATATATATATATATATATGTATATATATATACTGGAATTTTCATGGCAAATATTTTCAATATTCTCTCTGTAAACATCTTATTGCACATTATTTACATTACTTGTTTATGTACTTTAACAGCGTAAAAAATATATATAAATATAAATATACACACACACACACACACACACACACACACACACATATATATATATATATATATATATATATATATATATATATATATATATATATATATATATAGTAATCTTTGGTCCAGTTAAACCGGAGTTGGGAGTAATTCCATCAAGACAAGAAATTATTCATGAGTGAATATTTAAATTTTCCTGTTAAAGAGCTCAATGTAACAATAATACAGAGCAATAAATTCTTTAAGAAAACAACAAAACCGGTCACATAGGATTATAAATTTATTTCCATCCTGTAATCATACCCCCCCATTGGAACGTCAAAATTATCTAATCCACTTTTTACCCAAGTTGATTCGTTATTTTTTATAACTGTTTTCCGACAAGCTAATATTATTTCATATAGAGATAAATTTAGAATTAATGTAAATGAATAAATAAAATAAAAAGTTAGATAGAAAAATTGTGAAAAAGCATATAATACATACGTACTACTCATAAAAAGTGTTACTGATTAATGTCTTCTAAATAGTTTTGAAATTTTTAAATATTTTAAATAAATTAAATATTTGTTTTAGTTTAATATATCTATAACTGTATCATTACGTAAGGTTATTAATTAAAGTTTAAATCTAATTCAATATAAAATTTGTAATTTAGGTCAAAGTGTAATTAAAGAATTAAAAATTTAAAAATTTTTTAAAAATAAATTTACTACATTTCTAACCGAAATTAAAATTTAAAACCGAAGTGGGTTTAATGAGGAGATAACTCTTCACACCCTCTTCTATCCCCTCCAACTTTTCTGTGTCTATTCTAGTTTTTTTTTATCTAAAAGATCTGAAGAAGTCCTGTTAATTTTTTTCGTGTTTTTGGAAATTTCAAAAATGCGTAACAGAATGGAAATAAATTTATAATCCTATGTGACCGGTTTTGTTGTTTTCTTAAAGAATATATATATATATATATATGTGTGTGTGTGTGTGTGTGTGTGTGTGTGTGTGTGTGTGTGTGTGTGTGTGTGTGTGTGTGTGTGTGTGTGGAAAATATTATTGCTCGTTATTTTATTTTAATGTACCATAAAAAACTAGATGAGGTAATGTCGGACGTAATGATTTTTGCTTAACACTAATATAGTCATGAAAATTGACGTAAAGGACATTTTAACGTGGGTCAATATGATGTAAAGTGACGTGCCTGCGATTTAGAAGTAAAGCAGTCAGTTACTCTTTTGTGAATCCGAAATGGATATTGAGAAAAAAAACCCACTGTACCTTATTTGGGATGTGTCCAAAATTATAGACGGCAAACACGGTTCGAAAAATTGGAAAACCAAGAAAGCAGATATACCAAAGTGCTTAATTCATAATTAAAGCAGAAAAAAGCCAACGAAAGTAAATGCCGAAATGTAGAATGAACAAAACTAAGTAAAACGCAACACACGAATTCTCCCAGATATGTTCTTATATACAGTGAACTTTCCAACTGCAGTTTTATTTTTCATTTTGACTTAATTCCATAGAATCGTGTTCATACGTCCTTCTCTTTCTTTCTTTTTTCTCTGGTTGAGTTTTATGGCATACCAACATTTGTCGGTTATTTAATACCAAATCCATTTTTATGCAAACGATCATTTCAATTCCAAACAATTTAATTTTCCACGAGTACACAGTGTAATTGTCAAAAACATTTCTATTTCAAGCTATTCATTTTAGTCAGACAGTTCTATTTCAAACAATTCATCCCTGCTATTGCTCGAATTTTCCATGTGAAAACAGTTGTATTTTAAATGATTCAGGTTAGCATAAACACGCTGTTTAATTGCAAAAACAGTAAACTCAAACGGTCGTATAGCCCCATAATACATATGCATGCAGAAACATAACGACGCAATGAAGACGAGCGACACAGTTCTTTAGAAAAATATGCTTCTCACTTTATTTGAAAGGGTTCGAAAGGGTTACTAAAAGTTTTACTGTGTGAGAGGTGAGTTGGAGACTGAACAGAACTGCAACATATTGACCCCCACTCTTATGGCCATAACAGCGTTTCTTTCCCGTTCTACTGAGTTGCTCAACCAGGGACCTGGAGGCCCAGCGTCTTTGGGACATGTTCCTCATTCCAGCATATTGTCTCCAACTGATCTGATCTCCAACTAACCTGAACTTCCTGTCGCTGGGGTTATATAATAATATGACGCCCATTCTTCTTCCTGCGAGCGTGACAATTTCGCACTCAATTCAACCCCTCTACAGTCAAGGTTATATCCTGGTATTCCTCGACCGGGTGCACCTGTTATTTACACAGGTGTGTTTCCTATTTTGACAGCTTGGCCGGGTCGGAGGTCAATATGCAACAAAACCACGGTTTAATTCTATTTAACCCCTAAATAGGACCTTTATCAGGTGATACCGTTCTGGGCCAGAGTGGACCTAGGAGCGATGGCAATGAAAGGGTACTCTTCATTTCCCAAAGCTCCAACATTACAACATCCTCACTATCAGATTGTTTAGTGTCAATTCTACGACACTCATTGGGGGGGTCTTACCCCTCTGCAGAGAAGCAGTTGGTGTATTCCACAGCCCCAGCCGATTGGGCAACTTTCTTTCTCCCTCCCTCTCTCTCTCTCTCTCTCTCTCTCACTCACTCACTCTTTCTCCCTCTGCCTCAATCATTTCATACGTATTTATTTCTCTTTTATTATTTTCATAACTATCTCTCTTGCTCAGATGATTCAAATCTATCTATCTATCTATCTATCTATCTATCTATCTATCTATCTATCTATCCACCTCACACTTTTGTTATCTATCTATCTATCTATCTACTTATCTCAGTCACTTTGTTTGTTTATATCTATCGTTTTCTTTATCGATCTATCAGTCTATCTATCTATATATCTATCGGTCTATCTATCGATCGATCTATCTGTCAATCGTTCTATCTATCTTTCTATATAACTCAGTCAATTAATGCTATCTATCTATCTATCTATCTATCTATCTCCGTCCCTTTGTTTATTTGTATCTCTCTATTTTTCTCTGTATCGATCTATCTATCCATATATCTATTAATGTTTCTATCAACGTCAGTTATCGTACTATCTATCTATCTATCTATCTATCTCAGTCTCTTCAAGCTATCTATCTATCTATCTATCTATCTATCTATCTATCTCAGTCTCTTCGTGCTATCTATCTATCTATCTATCACTGTGAGAAGACAAACGGTTAATATTAAACAGAGTTATCACAATCAGATTGAAATGTAAATTTTTAACTGTGTGCATATAGATAATCTCTATAAACTTTTTTAAACATAATATTTCCGACAAGCAATACGCTCACAAATCATTTTGATATTCATAACAAGATTTAGCATTAAATAACCCCCAAGGGTTGATACGCCATTATGCAGCAACCAAACCAGCAAACAAGATCATATGGATTCATGCTTCTCATATATATGCTGTCTGTGATAGATAAATAGATAGATAGATAGATTGATTGATTGATAGATGTGTCTCTTTATCGATATAGATATATTCATAAACAGAGAGAGAGAGAGAGAGAGAGGGGGAGGGAGGGAGGGAGAGCTTCTTATATAAATATATGTGTATATATCATCTCTCTCCCTCACTCACACACGCTCTCTCTGTCACTCTATCTGTCTTTCTCTCTTTCTGTATATATATAAACATATAAATATATATCCTCATATATATATATATATATGTATATATATATATATATGTGTGTGTGTGTGTGTGTATGTGTGTGTGTGTGTGTGTGTGTGTGTGTGTGTGTGTGTGACCCTCAGTTTCTCTCACTATCCTCTCTGTTGGATATATATGCATATATATATATACATATATATATGATTTTATCATCTTTCTCTCTCTGCCATTCTTTCTGGCACTCTCTCTCCCGTCTCTCTTTATATATATATATATATATATATATATATATATATATATATATATATATATATATATATGTGTGTGTGTGTGTGCGTGTGTGTGTGTGTGACCCTCAGTTTCTCTCACTATCCTCTCTGTTGGATATATATACATATATATACATATATATATGATTTTATCATCTTTCTCTCTCTGCCATTCTTTCTCGCACTCTCTCTCCCGTCTCTCTCTCTCTCTATATATATATATATATATATGTGTGTGTGTGTGTGTGTGTGTGTTCTCTCTCAGCCACTCTCTCTCTCTCTCTCTCTATCTCTCTCTCCCTCTCTCTCTCTCTCTCTCTCTCTAGATAGATAGATGTAAAACACACACACACACACACACACACACACACACACACACTAAGCTAATCAATAATATTTTTCAGTATCGCATTTAAATTAATTTGTTTTGTTGTGTAATTGATGAAATCAACTATTGTAAAATGAAACAATATCAAAGAGACTTTTAGGATTTTTATTTTATCTTATTTTATTTTAATATCGTTTGTTGAGTCTATTGAAATGTTATAATTTCATTTTATCTCGGCAAAACATCTCACTTTACAAGACAGATCGAATATCAAAATCTCTCAAGCGGGAAAACGCATGTTAATGGTAAGTTATCTCCCCTGAAAGATTTGCGACAAGCACTTTAATTGAGGCGGTAATGCAATTAGACGTTCAGCAGTGGAAGTCAATTATTTTGCGATTGGTTTGTTTGGAGGAGATTTTAATTCGATTAACGCTGATAAGGAAACGAAATGATTATCAAAATTACTCTTCATCATCACACAGCATCCTCCCAACTCCCCTCTCACCTCTCTCTCTCTCTCTCTTTCTCTCTCTCTATCTATCTATCTCTCTGTATATAAACATATATATATGTACATATTGAAACATATATGTTCCGCTGTCGTTCTGATTATGCCAGAAAAATATCTGTTTGAGTACCCCACGAGCTGTAATGGTTAGAAGGCTACATATGCAAACCATTTTTTTTGTCGGTTTGATTCTTACTGGATGCGATATTCTCCTGGCTTTGTTTCTAAACTAACCGAACCTTAACAAATAATTAAATGCTATCAGTTCAATCGATACAGATTCAGCACTTTATCTCTCTCTCTCTCTCTCTCTCTCTCTCAATATATATATATATATATATATATATATATATCAGTTGTAGGAAGTGTGCGACGGTAGTCGAGGGCGACCAGAAGGTGTCCTTTTCAATAGCTACTACACCGATGTGTAGGAGAAGGCGCTACTCCTTTCCCTGGATTGCTCTACTTTACCCTTGATACGTACCTTATATTGGTAAGTGTTAAGCAAAGAGGTATCAAGAACCATTTTTAAAGCCTTTGGTATGACACGACCTGGGATTGAACCAAGGTCTCCCGGACTATTATGTGTGCGTATGTTTGTTTGTATATAGAAAATATATATATCATCATCATCTAGTCGTGCTGTGAGCATGGATTTACCTGACTCTCCCTCGCCACTCGTCTCTATCGTCCATCGCATTCGGTAGATCATCCTGTGTTTGCACAGAGCCGTTGTAGATAAAATCTAGCTGGTCATCCAACATCTGCTCGCTCGTGTGAAGGATGTCCATAGCAGAACGTCGCTTATGAGCTCGCTCTCACTTCTCAAGCAGTGCCATGCACGCCTTTTTCGGCTGGTTTCAATAGTTTGAGATGGGAGGTAGGCGACTCTACATCTGCTATTTTGTGTGATGCTGCTTCCAGGATTAATTCAATATGGCTCGTGGCGTTCTTGTGGAGTTATCGTCAAGCCTTTTCTCTATACGCTTTGTCAACGTCCATGTAGTGCATCCATTTATTAGTATTGACATAACAGCTGTTTGAAATAAATTGCGTTTTATTTTATTGAATAGGTCCGACGTCCATATGACCGATAACCTATATATATATATATATATATAATGTTTGTTGTAGGTCCAAAGACACGTATATACAGACAAGTTGCCATAACAAGGTTTAAAAGCCCATTCTCCCTTATTATCTAACAATAGATTGACGAAAAATAATTAGATTCATACCTTTCTTAAGGGTATTAGCACAATGAGAAAAGCAAACAGCCTGGTCCAGTATTTTTACTTGGACCATGTGTTTATTTGCCACGGCAGTGACCCTTACACCATGTGCGCCTCCATTATATATATATATATATATACCTTTAAGAAAAACAAAAACCGGTCACATTAGAATTATAGATTTATTTCCATCCTGTTATGAGTATTGATATGAATAGGGCAGGGTGTTTGACATGCTATATGCACTGAGGTTGATCGTTTTTTTCTATGTAGAAAAGTGCCTATGTCTTGTGTGACCAACGCACAATCGAAATATAGGTCTGAACTTTCCAAAAGCTGGTTTTCATTCTTCGATGGTTTTATCACGAAGAGTTTATTGACATTTTGTATGGAAGAATTTGTGGGTTTTCCTTATCTGCCAACCCCTCCACTCGGAGTTTAACAGGTTTGAATTCAGAGTTTTCCTTCTCCTAGACTAGTTGCTTTACCAAGGCTGAAGAACCTAGTCTGCCCTACTATTTACCCATAGCTGGAGGGAGAATAATTGGATTCATACCTTTCGCAAATGTATTAGTGCTATGTGAAATGCAATCAATCACGTCCAGGATTTGAATTCGTGTCGCCGTGTCCATTTCCTACGAGGATAACCATTTTTAGTCAGTGTAAGGAATTTTGATTAAGTCTGGGGCCATATCTACAGGTGACTCCGCAGCCGAGTCAGTTTTTCCGTTTCCGTTGATTCCAATATATCTTGGAGTCATGTATTTTAGAATCTTTTGGGAGATAGACATAGAGTCTAACTGGCCCAGAAACATAATGAATAAAAGGTCTTCATGTTTTGTTCATGCTGTTTTTTTAATTTATTTTTTAATTTGTACAGATAGTAAGTGTTTTATACCAGGATCTAGATTGTATCAATATACTAAGATATCCGGATTAGTTGTAGTAGCAGTGCGACTGGTTGTCTCTATACTATTGGTATCACCGTAATATTACTCTAACTCGTAACTTTAGTAATTATCCAGAACCCCATCCTGCTAAAATTTGGCAGAAAGCTGTCCATATGTGGGGGACTGGGCATGAGCAGAAGCTCAACTGCGTAGCCGGTTCCAATAATACATTGGGGTCCAACAGCATTCCACTAAAAAGGACCGTCTATCGTGCCAGGCGATATACCTGACCCTTACCTAAGAAGTCCAACCCCCAGGCCAAGGGGATGGCTCTACGAGACGAAGACACATGACAAAGCCAAACGAACCGGTTCGTACAACGACGGTCGGAGTGTGGTTAGAATTGCGAGTCTCGTATTGCTCGTAACGTCTCGCTGTTTTAATGATTATCGTTGGTAGGTAAGTCATGGTCCAGTTTACCTACAAATGTGGAAAGATATAATACGCTAGTGCACAACACTAAGAGAAGACAAAGTTTGAGAATATAGAGTTTGAAGTTGCTTATTGAGCTGATGTTAAATACTATATCTACTGGATGGTTTTCAGCTTTAAATGTGGAGATTGCCCAGTCGGCTGGGGCTGCTTCTCTGCAGAGGGGTAAGACTCCGCCCCCAACGAGTGTCCTGGATATGACACTAAACAATCTGATGGTGAGGTTCCAGTGATGCTGGAGCTTTGGAGAAAGCGGAGTACCCCTTTATTGCCATCGCTCCCATGTCCACTCTGTCCCGGCGTGGAAGCACCTGATAGGGCAATATGCATGGGTTAAATAGAACTAGACTGCATACTTATGCTAAACTGAACGGCTTGACTAAACTAAATAGCTTAAAATGTTTTTGACAATTAAACCGTACTTACATTTAAACTGCGTGCTTATGCGAAACTGAATCATTTGAAATAGAACTGTTTTTTGACATTGAAATTCTATTTACACTAAACTGAATTGTTATATATAGAACTGCTTTGACATTTTACTGTGTAAACAAAATCTGTACATAGGCTAAACTGAATTAGCTGAATTAGAATTGTTTGAATAAATTAAATAGCTTGAAATAGAAATGTTTTTGAAAATTAAACTGTGTACTCATGCTAACCTGGATTGTTTGAAATAGAACTGATTATTTACATAAAAATGGATTTGGCGTTAAATAACCTAGAAAGGTTGAAATGCTAAAAAAAAAAAAAACAACCAACCAACCCACTAAAGATGGAGGTTTCTCATGGAAGAGTATTTTGGGGAATTTTCATGTTTGATGTGACAGCGTACGTCATTTTATCATTTCCCTCGTCGCCATCTACATATAATTTTTTTTTTAAATGGGACCCTAATTTTCTTATAAATGGGACCCTAGAAGGTACTACCACACGGGGATCTGGGAGTAAAGACAATGTTGAAGTTACTCAACACTCCCTTGACCTCTAGAAAGGGAGTCTTAATCTAGTGTCCTATCCAAGAAACCTCTATTTTAGGAAGGTGTGTATTACCGTTCAGCAGAAGATGCTATTAGGATATTCTTCGACCATCGATATAGGGATTGAGTAGCGTGTGAACTTATGTATATACGTACACTCGACTTAGTTTTATTTTCGGGTTTGTTATATGGCATATCAACTCCTGTGGGTTATTTAATTATATATATATATATGTGGGGGGGGAAGGGAAAAACGAAATGCATGTCATTGTGTAGCTTTCATGATTTGCTTATTGTTTATTTGTTTTGTTGATTTTATGCCAACCATATTAACCAACCCCTCCGCCCGGGTAGGAAATAACACGAGGTCAATTTTAAGCGGAGTCTAACAAGTTTCAATTTAGAGTTTTCCTTCTCCTTGACTAGTTGCCTCACCATTTCGACTTCAAAATTCTGATTACAAATCATTATATTCAAATAAATTCAAGTGTAAGAAATAAAATAGTCATGACAGATAAATCTTCTTATCAGTTCGAAGTCATCATATATATTTATACGAGGGGCATACGATAACTTTCCAGACTTTTTTCGTTTGAGTATTTAGAATTGTTGTAGACTCTTGAAAATTCAGTATGTTATTGCTATACATCTTATGAGATGACAGAACCATTTTATGATTTCAACTACAAATGAACAGCTACAGCAGCAATTGGAATACACCCTTCTAAAGCCTGATTGTCACAGTTGGTGAATTTCTAAAATGCAATCAGGACGTGAGGACACTTTAGAAGAATGATATGCAATAAAATTCTGTTTTAAACTTGGAAAAAAATGCCAGAGAAACGTGTGGAATGCTTTAGACTGCTTTTGGAGCATCTTGCATAAATCGCGCATCAGTATTTTAGTGGCATTAGAGATTCAAGGAAGACAGGGAGTCTGCAAGGGATGATGAGAGGTGTGGGAGGAGTAAAGAAGTCAATAGACCAGAGTTGATTGGCCAAAGTGTTAGGGTTAGGGTTAGGGTTAGGGTTACTATGTTGAGGTTTTAAGGGAGTTCAGGAAGAGATTCCGTCGGAAGAGGCCAGCACTCTTCAAATCGGCTCAGTGGCATTTTCACCAGGACCATGCACCAGTCCACAACTCCATCCTTGTCACAGACTATTTAACCAAGATGACAATAAAGAGGTACTTCACATCCCGAAAAAAATAGAACTGGAGTCTCAGTATTATCTATTTTCATATTTAGGAGACTCGTGGCAGGATGGGAGCTTCTTACCGCTTTGCAGTGATTCAATCGGCGTATTAAATATTAAATATAAAGTTTTTACTTAACATTGTTAAACCACCTGTACATGTAGTATTTACAGATACTATAAATAGTAACAGAGTTACGGGGGTGGGTTTTCCTGCAGCATAGTGGCTCACATACTAGACTTTGGCCCCATAGTTAGCGGGTTGAAATACTTGTGGTGCAATTACATTCTCTATTACAGATAATACTCCCCAGAAAAGTATGAAATTTTTATCCCCCAGCATTTGTTACATATCGACCCTCGATCGAACCGTCAATCAGAGACGCACCTGTGTAAATAAATAGAAGAAGATCACGTGATCAAATAGGAAGTAAGTGGACGTTATGAAATAATATACGCAGATGCCCGTGGCAGTTGAGTCAGTTGGTCGGAGTGAAGGCCAGAGTCAGAGCCAGCTTTCAGTCAGTGAGAGCGCCCCGCTGAATGCCGCTGCTCTCAGCGGACTCAAGTTGATCAACCCCGGGCGAGATGAGGAAGAAGTGCAAAGTAGGGTCTTGAAGATAACGCAACGTGCTATGGTCAAGAGGAGTTATCGGACACTATAGCTATCTGTCTTAGTCTGTCCCTGACCCCGTCCGTCTCTCAAACACCATAGAAGATTTAACCCCTTTTGAGAATAAAGTGTGAGAGTTATATTCTTATGAAACAATGTTGTGTTTCTTCTTCCTTCCATGTATCTTCGCTCATCACGGTATACAACACTTTGGGTTGAATTGTAGAAGGATTTTCTTCAGCATAAGAAAAAAAACCCGCAAAAACTAATATAACATTAAGTAAACAAAGTCACGTAAAAACCTCATAATTTTTACTAAATCACTCAGTGAAGTTAGGTGTTGTATATCGAGGGAGAACAAGTGACGACAACAACACTCGTTTATAGAAATATAAATTCTCTTCTTTATAAGTACGATGGTCGATTGCCAAGTCGGCTGGGACAGTAGAATACACCGACTGCATCTCTGCAGAGGGGTAAGACCCCCGCCACACACACACACACACACAAAGAGTGTCCTGTATATGACATTATGCCATCTTGGCCCAGTCGGCTTTGGCTGTTGAATACACTGATTACATCCCTGCAGAGGAGCAAGACCGCCCCCCATCCCACCCACAGTGAGTGTCCTGGATATAACATTATACCATCTTGGTCCAGTCGGCTGGGACTGTTGAATACACTGACTGTATCTCTGCAGAGGAGTAAGACCACCCCCTACAAAGTGTCTCCTGGATATAACATTATACCATCTTGGTCCAGTCGGCTGGGACTGTTGAATACACTGACTGTATCTCTGCAGAGGAGTAAGACCACCCCCTACAAAGTGTCTCCTGGATATAACATACCATCTTGGCCCAGTGAGCTTGTGTTGCAGAATTCACTGATTGCCGACCAGTAAGTCCACCTCCCACAACGAGTGTCCTGTATATGACATTATACTATTTTGGCCTAGTCGCCTGGGGCTCTAGAATGAACCGACTGCTTCTATGCAAAGGAGTAATACCCTCAATGAGTGTCCTGGATGTCATACTAAACAATCTGATGGTGAGGTTCCAGTGCCGCTCGAGATTTGGGGAATGCAGTGTACTCATTCATTGCCATCGCTCCCTGGTTTTACCCTGGCCCGGAATGATAGCACCTAATAGGCTGCTATTTATGGGTCAAATAGAACTAAATTGTTTACTTGTACTAAAGTGAATTATTTTTTATGGAACTGTTTTGATATTTAAAATGTGTACTTTTGCTAAACTGAATTGTTTAAAATAGAACTCTTCTGACATTTAAAAATCGTACATACACAAAACTGAACAGTTTGAAATTAACCTTTTTTTAATTGAATTAAACTGTGTACTTATGCTAAACTGAACTATTTCGAAAAGAACTGTTTTGACATTTATACTAAACTGAATTGTTTGAAATTTAATTCGGCGTTAAATGAACGGAAACGGGTTGATAAGCCGTAAGACAAACCAAGTAAGCAAACAACTAAAGAAAGGTCGATATGTTGAGTGTGAGAGTGAGGGGCGAATAGACAGGCAGGTAACCACTATGATTCATAACACTTTCAGGTATATCTCCTGAGAGCCTTGCTTCTTCGTACATCTTTCACGGAACGCTTATACAGAGCTGCCTTCCACCCTACGGTCTAGCACCCAAAACGATGTAACTACTCTGTCAGACTCTGCTGACTGACTGGTCACTCTTCTGATAGGTTAAAAACATCCGTTGTAATATATTTTCCGGACTCCCTCGCATTCTTCCTACGCAGTTCACGTAGCAGTTCCACTGTCTCTTGTTTATCTCAAAACACAGTCGTACATGTTGTGTTGAATCTCCATTCTAACTGACCTGTAACATAAGGTATCGTGGGTATTTTTTTTATATAGGAAAATAGATAATGTCTTCCAATAGTATTTAATCGATTACATGTCTAATTATTTTATTATCAATCCTAATGAGTATCAGAGGGTGTTTGTATGTTTTGTTCAGTGGTTTTTTGCACGTTTTGAGTATCCAAGTAAACACTTTTGATTGGTTTGCTTTGGTTTTACGGCATATCAACCATTGTAGGTTATATAAAGTCAAATCCAGTTTATTCATATATACTATATGATTGTAAACATGAGCCAAAGTTTGATGGTTTCAAGTATTGCTATGTATCGTTAAAAATTCAATCAAACATCAGTCTTTGTTTATACACAGTCAAATGATCAAACAGT
The DNA here is from genome assembly GCA_963585895.1 of Sepioteuthis lessoniana. Classification (NCBI taxonomy): domain Eukaryota; kingdom Metazoa; phylum Mollusca; class Cephalopoda; order Myopsida; family Loliginidae; genus Sepioteuthis; species Sepioteuthis lessoniana. Next base: position 36,190,341 of record OY757946.1, on the reverse strand, counting down.
TCTATTTCACATAATTCAATTTAGCATGAGTAAACATATTTTTGTTTACACTAAATTAAATGATCTAACACTTCTATTTCTAAAAATTCAATTTTGTAGAAGTCAGCAAAGTTAAATGGTTCCGAGTATTACAATTTATAGCAAGCTATTCAATTAAATATCAGTCATTTGTTTACATTCAGTTAAATGATCAAACACATCTATTTCTAAAAATTCAATTTTGTAGCAGTCAGCAAAGTTAAATGGTTCCAAGTATTACAAATTATCGCAAGCTATTCAATTAAACATCAGTCATTTGTTTACATTCAGTTAAATGATCAAACACTTCTAATTCTAAACATTCAAATTAGCGCAAGTCATTTGCTTGCATTCAGTTTAAATGTCAAACAGTTCTATTTGACTCATAGATAGGACCCTATGAGGTACTACCTCTCCGAGTCAGAGTGGACCTGGGAGCGATAGCAATAAAAAGATAATCTTCATTCCTCAAACCTCTAGCATTACTGGAGCCTCACCATCTGATTGTTTAATGTCATATCCAGGACTTTCGTTTGGGAGTGGAGAGGTCTTACCTCTTTGCAGAGATAGAGTCGGTGTATTCTACAGCCTCAGCCGACAACGTTGGTAAACACTCTAGGCTACGCCAAGGTCTAGACCGCATTGTTGTTGTTTTTTCATAGAATTGCATTGATTTTTAATTTACTACTGTAGTTTTTAAAGTTTATCATAAAAATACCTTTTTGTAGCAAGAAATTAGAGGTTTTTCATTACCCAAATTTTTTTCATTACTTGATTGTAAGCAGTATATTTTTATAAGCTTATTTAGTGGTGATGAAGATACTTTCTGACTTTTGAACAGCGTATCAAAGTCATTCTGATGGTTGGCAGGCTAAGTCAGCGAGAAGCGGTTGAGAAGGTCAACCGATTACATCCTGACAGGCTAACCATCACACTAGGCAAACATTCGAAAGCGCTCAAAGAGACAGTAAACGCGCATGACAAAACTCAAAGTGGGCCACCAGTGACAACTCTTAGCGCAGTAGCTTTGCTTTCCATATGCTAAAAGCCCGAAGATTTCCATTCGCCGAAATGTCCGTGCAACCAAGCGTTTCTGACAACATCATTCCCTGCACCTTCTGGTTGCATTGGTGGTGGTATCCCTTCGTATTGTAGCCGCAACGGAAGTTAAACGAGGACAACACTGACAAGTGCATTGAATTATTTCAATGGACCTGTGATATACGTAAGGCAGATGAGACATTCACATTTCAAGTTCTAAGAAAATGTTATTAATAGATGGTAATTTTTAATATGATAACCGAATTTTGAAACACCTTCTATACACAAATGCACACATAATCACATACACAAATACACATACATGCATTCATATATATATACATATGTATGAATGCATGTATATATATATATATATATATATATATATATATATATATATATATATATATATATATGGTGTGTGTGTGGTTTTGTTTAAGTAGGTTATTTTATTTGATGCACACATAATCACCTACACAATTACACATACATGCATTCACACACACACACACACACATATATATAGATGTGTGTGTGTGTGTGTGTGTGTGTGTGTGTGTGTATTATTCGGTCCAGTTAAACTGGAATTGGGAGTAATTCCCTCAGGACAAAAAAACATTCAACAGTGAACATTTAAATTTTCCTGGTAAAGAACTCAATGTAACTGACATTACAGAGCATAATTTCTTAAAGAAAAAACAAAAACCGGTCACATTTGGATTATCCATAAGTTCTGAAGAAGCCCTGTTAGTTTTCTTTTTTTTATTGTTTTTTTGTTTTTGTTTAATGGCATATCATCTCTTTTTAGGTTATTTAATGCCAAAGCCATTCTCCTAGAAGAACAGTAGTGGTACTATTTAACCCATAGCTGGGAGGATAAGGGGGTTCATACCTTTCCCAAGGGTATTTTCCCGAAAGTGGACGTAATAGCGCGACTGGAGTACGAACTCGCGTACTACGATTCTGCAGTCCATCGCTTTAACCATTACACCACAAGGACACCCCCCCTTTTTGTGTTTTTGATTTATATCAAAACCCATAACAGGATGGAAATAAGTTTATAATCCTAATGTGACCGGTTTTTGTTTTTTCTTAAAGAAATATATATATATATATATATATATATGTGTGTGTGTGTGTGTGTGTGTGTGTGTGTGTGTGTGTGTGTGTGTGTGTGTGTGCTTTTGTTTAATTTGGTTATTTTATTGGATGGGACATTAAGCTTTATAGGATGAACTTATTAATAGACGGTAGGGTGTTATTAAAAAAAAATTCCCGGTGACTTATTTTTATAGGAAAGTAAATATCTATTAGAATGATTAAACGGTAGTTCTCTGAAACTAATAGACAAGTTCATTTACCTAGGAAGCAATGTCTCATCAACCGAAAATGACATCAACATGCGACAAGCAAAGGCATGGACAGCTATCGATATCTTAACTTCAATATGACCGATAGCCTATCGTTCATATGGAAGTCAGACATGACCGATAAAATGAAACCCTTTTTTTTTTCCAAGCAGCGGTTGTGTCGATACTGCTGTATGGATGCACTACATGGACGCTAACTTAACGCATGAAGAAAAAGCTTAACGGTAACTACACATGAATGCTGCTAGCAATTTTGAACAAGTCCATGAAGGCAGCACCCCACAAAGCAGCAGCTGTACGGCCACTTACCACCCATCTCGAAAACTATCCAAGTTAGACGAACTTGACATGTGTGACACTGCTGGAGAAGTAGGGACAAACTCATAAGTGATATACTCCTGTGGGGGCCCTTCACATGGACGAGCAAAGTCAGGATGACCACCTAGAACATATATACAGCAGCTCTGTGCCGATACAGGATGTAGCCTTGAAGACCTACCGGAAGCGATGGATGACAGAGAAGGGTGACGGGAGAGGGTCAGGGTTATCAAAAATTAGAATGTATTTTTCGAAACTAACCATTTCAATTTTTATAGCAAAAATCATTTCCAATGCATTTTTATAGTAAAAATCATTTCCAATGCATTTTTTATTATAAATTATTTACAATACATTTTTATAATAAGAGTTTTTTCCTATAAGTTTTATAGTAAAAATAATATGCAATGCATTTTTATAGTAAAAATCATTTGTGACGTAATTTTAGAGTACAAATTTATTTTAAATGTATTTTTATTGTAAAAATCATCACCTATGCAATTTTATAGTAAAAATTCTTTCGAATGATAACAAAAGTAATTCCAAATGAATTTTTATATTAAAACTATTTTTAATGCATTTTTATAGTAAAAATCCTTCTCTGTGCATTTTTTATTGTAAAAATCAATTCCAAATCCTTTTTATTCTCAAAATCCTTTGAGATGCATTTTTAGAGTAAAGTCATTTCCAATGCATTTTTATAGTAAAAATTAATTGATATGCATTTTTATATTAAAAATCATTTGCAATGCATTTTTATAACGAAAATCATTTCCAATGCTTTTTTTATCGCAAAAATCATTTTGAGTGGATTTTTAGAGTAATTTTCAATACATTTGTATCATCAAAATCATTTTTAATGAATTTTTATAGTAAAAATTAATTGATATGCATTTTTATATTAAAAATCATTTGCGATGCATTTTTATAACAAAAATCATTTCCAATGGTTTTTATCGCAAAAATAATTTTGAATGGATTTTTTAAATCATTTCCAATACATTTGTATCATCAAAATCATTTCCAATGCATTTTTATAGTAAAAATCCTTTCCAATGCATTTTTGTCATAAAAATAATTTCTAATGCATTTTTATAGAAAAAATTATATAAGATACATTTTTGTAGCAAAAATTAATTCATATGCATTTTTATAATAAAAATCATTTCCAATGCATTTTTATCATAAAAACGCCTCTAATGTATTTTTATAGTAAAAATTAATTGATATGCATTTTTATATTAAAAATCATTTGCGATGCATTTTTATAACAAAAATCATTTCCAATGGTTTTTATCGCAAAAATAATTTTGAATGGATTTTTTAAATCATTTCCAATACATTTGTATCATCAAAATCATTTCCAATGCATTTTTATAGTAAAAATCCTTTCCAATGCATTTTTGTCATAAAAATAATTTCTAATGCATTTTTATAGAAAAAATTATATAAGATACATTTTTGTAGCAAAAATTAATTCATATGCATTTTTATTATAAAAATCATTTCCAATGCATTTTTATCATAAAAACGCCTCTAATGTATTTTTATAGTAAAAATTATTTCAAATGCATTTTTATAGCAAAAATTAATTGATATGCATTTTTATAGTAAAAATCATTTCCAATGCATTTTTAGAGTAAAAATATTTCAAATGCATTTTTATAGCAAACATTATTTTCAAATCATATTTATAGTAAGAATATTAAGCTAAACAGTTCTTAAACCCAAAACCATAAATAAAAATGATTTCCAATCAGAGGAGGCTCTGAGTCATAATGGTTAACTTGCCCTGAGTTAAATAGCTCCAATATAGTTCTCCAACAAGAGTTACAAAACTGATTGATGAGATCTATTTTTGAGATGAAGTGTAGCATTCAAATTAAATCCCTGATCCGTTAAACGCAGCGATAAACCCTGTGTGTTAATCCCTAGGATTGAGAGCAATTGAACTCGAACTTAATCTACCTTCATCTCTGTTGAGGCTTAAAACTCACCCCAAACGAGTGTCCTGATATGACATTAAACAATCTGGCTCAAGTAATACAGGAACTTTGAATACTCCTTCATTGAGTACTCCTTCATTGCCATTACTCCCTAGTCCACTCTGGCCCGGATTGGAAACACCTGATAGCTTCCTATCTATGGAAAAAATTTAATTATTCAGCACATAAACTGAGTGCAAACATATGACTTATGCTAAGATGAATTGTTAGAAATAGAAGTGTTTGATCATTTAACTATGAGTAAAAAAATAATTGATGTTTAGTTGAATTGTTAGTGATACATAACAATACTTGGAAGCATTAAACTGTGAGCAAACGAACGAATAAAGTTAAATAGAATAATTATTGTTAAATAGTAATATTTGTAACCCCCACACAAATTTAAAAATGAAATTACTGAAACACTAATCTTTTGCGTATCAGGAATATCTACTTAAACGTACGCAAACAAATGACTGAGGTTAAATTTTGAATACACTGACTGCACCTCTGCAGAGGGGTAAGCTCTCCCTAACGAGTGTCCTGTATATGACACTAAACAATCTAATGGTGAGGTTCCAGCAGTGCTGGAGCTTTGGGGGATGCGGAGTACCCCTTCATTGCCATTGCCATTGCTCTGAGGTCCACTATGGCCCGGAGTGGTAGCACTTGATAGGGCCCTATCTATGGGTTAAATAGAACTAACAGCATACTTATGCAGATTTGAATGCTTATGCTAAACTGAATTGTTTGGTTAAACTGAATAGCTCGAAATAGAAATGTTTTTTGACAATAAAACCGTACTTACATTTAAACTGCGTGCTTATGCTTAACTGAATTATTTCAAATAGAATTATATTTCGACATTAAAACTGTATTTACACTTGACTAAATTGTTACATATAACTGCTTGAATAGTTTGAAATGGAAATTTTTTTGACAATTAAACTGTGTACTTATGCTAAACTGAATTGTTTTAAATAGAACAGATTATTTACATGAAAATGGATTTGGCGTTAAATAACCTACAAAGGTTGATATGTCATAAAACCCATAAACCAACTAACCAACCATTTGATTGTGTGCAAACAAATGATTAATAGTAAATATAAATAGAGGATTTGGTATTTAATTATCCAAAATGTTAGACATAACATTAAACCAAACCAAACCAGACATATATACGTAATGTATCTGATGAAAAATGATTTGGCTTTAAAAACCGATAATGGTTGATATGCCATGAAACTAAACCAAACCATATTTATTTGATATATATGTATAAAGATGACTAGGCATTAGATAATCTAAAATGGTAGATATGCACTAAAACGAAACCAAATCAAATGTATATATACTTAATTTATATGTATAAACAGGATTTGGCATTGAATAACCGACAACTGTTTGTACGCCATAAAAACCAAGCTAGTCCGATGGTTACAGGGAAAAGACCAAAACAGTTTTAGAAATTAAAGATAAGAGACAACGAATAAAACAAAGATGGTGACGCGAAAGAACCACGGAGAGACATTCCAGCAGTTAAGATCTTACAACAACGGGAGATGATGATAGACAACGAACAAAACGAAGACGGTGGCACGAAAGGGCCACAAAGTGACATTCCAGCAGTGAAGATCTTACACCAACGGAAGATGATGATAGAAGACAACGAACAAAACAAAGATGGTTGCACGAAAGGGCCACAAAGCGACATTCCAGCTGTATAGATCTTACACCAAAGGGAGATGATGATAGAAGATAACGAACAAAACAAAGATGGTGGCACGAAAGGGCCACAAAGCGACATTCCAGCAGTGAAGATCTTACACCAACGGAAGATAATGATAAAAGACAACGAACAAAGCAAAGATGGTGACACGAAAGGGTCACAAAGCGACATTTCAGCAGTGAAGATCTTACACCAAGGGGAGATGATGATAGAAGACAACGAACAAAACAAAGATGGTGACACGAAAGGGCCACAAAGTGACATTCCAGCAGTGAAGATCTTACACCAACGGGAGATGATGATAGAAGACAACGAACAAAACAAAGATGGTGGTACAAAAGGGCCACCAAGGGACATTCCAGCAGTAAAGAAATTACACCAACGGAAGATGATGATAGAAGACAACGAACAAAACAAAGATGGTGACACGAAAGGGCCACAAAGCGACATTTCAGCAGTGAAGATCTTACACCAACGAAAGATAATGATAAAAGACAATGAACAAAACAAAGATGGTGGTACAAAAGGGCCACCAAGGGACATTCCAGCAGTAAAGAAATTACACCAACGGGAGATGATGATAGAAGGCAACGAACAAAATAAAGATGGTGAAACGTATGGGATACACATTTTTTCTAGTCTTAGAATAAGCAATAAAAACATACTTAAGAACATTCAAGAAATTTAGGATCAAAACTGCATTAGCATTTAAGTTACATTTTTATATATATTTTTTTATATATATTATTTATTTTTCAACCAATCTGCTAAAAACATAGAATAACAACATTCTAGAAAAATGGGATCGGAAGTCAATTAACAGAAAATATTGAGGCTCAAAAATAAAATTGTAAAATACAAATCTGATTGATCAATAAATGTCTACACGTCAAAATTTTAGGACGATTCTTTGATCCACTAGTACGGTATAAGGAACAGACAATCAAGAGAGTCAGTCAACAAGCCACGAAGTCAGTAAAGCAGTAGCCGATACTCTGTCCGGCAAATTCCTTTTCTTTCACAGCCAAAGTTCATGACCTAGCTACATTTGGCGGCCAATCATGTTCAAAAGTAAAAACCGGCAAACTTTCTTTCATCAACGTCACACGCTGTCGCCACAATCATAAAACAAGATATGAACTTAATGTAAGTAAGAACAACTTATTTACGGACTCCGTTAACATCTAAACATACATACACGTGTAAACAAATTTATTTTCATCTTGCCAAACTTTATTTTCTAAAAGGCCATTTACACATCATGCTTTTTTAATTTTTTTTCACATTCTGTAATATGTACATTAAATTTTGGGGGACTAAAGATATCTACCAAATAACATGACCCCCTACAAAGGAAAGGGCCACAGAGTGACATTCCATCGGTGATTAACTTAGACCAACGGGAGATGATGATGGAAGACAACGAACAAAACAAAGATGATGATGAGAAAGAATCATGGAGAGACATTGAGGCAAAGAAGAAGGTTTGGTTTGGTTTATTGGGTTTTATGGCATATCAACCTTTGTAGGTTATTTAACGCCAAATCCATTTTTATATAAATAATCTGTTCTATTTAAAACAATTCAGTTTATCAAAAGTACAGTTTCATTGTCAAAACATTTCTATTTCAGACTGTTCAAGCAGTTATATGTAACAATTCAGTTAAGTGTAAATATAGTTTTAAATGTCGAAAAACAGCTCTTTTTCAAATAATTCAGTTAAGCATAAGCACGCAGTCTAAATGTAAGTACGGATTAATTGTCAAAAATATTTCTATTTCAAGCTATTCAGTTTACTCAAACAATTCAGTTTAGCATAAGTATGCTGTTAGTTCTATTTAACCCATAGATAGGGCCCTATCAGGTGCTACCACTCCGGGCCAGAGTGGACCTGGGAGCGATGGTAATGAATGGGTACTCCGCATTCCCCAAAGCTCCAGCACTGCTGGAAGCTCACCATCAGATTGTTTCGTGTCATATCCAGGACACTCGTTGTTGGGGGATCTTACCCCTCTGTAGAGAAGCAGTCGGTGTATTCTACAGCAATAGCCGACTGGGCAAAGCAGAGAAGAACTCATATCTACGAGAGATAAAGACACGAAAACTACAAAACAAAATTGGCGAAACCAGAGTGAAAAGAATTGGTTTGGTTTGGTTTGGTTTTATGGCATATCAACCTTTGTAGGTTATCTAACGCCAAGTCCATTTTTATGTAACTAATCAGTTTTATTTCAAACAATTCAGTTTAGCATGAGTACACAGCTTGTCAAAACATTTCTATTTCAAACAAGTCAGTTTATTCAAGCAGTTATATATAACAATTTAGTTTAGTATAAGTACAGTTTCAATATCAAAAATATTTCAATTTGAAACAATTCAGTTTGACATAAGCACGCAGTTTAAATGTAAGTACAGTTTAATTGTAAAAAAACATTTCTATTTCGAGCTATTCAGTTTAGTCAAGCAATTCTAATTCAGCTAATTCAGTTTAGTTTGGTTTGGTTTTATGGCATATCAACCTTTGTAGGTTATTTAACGCCAAATCCATTTTTATGTAACTAATCAGTTTTATTTCAAACAATTCAGTTTAGCATGAGTACACTGCTTGTCAAAAACATTTCTATTTCAAACAATTCAGTTTATTCAAGCAGTTATATATAACAATTTAGTTTAGTATAAGTACAGTTTCAATATCAAAAATATTTCAATTTGAAACAATTCAGTTTGACATAAGCACGCAGTTTAAATGTAAGTACAGTTTAATTGTAAAAAAACATTTCTATTTCGAGCTATTCAGTTTAGTCAAGCAATTCTAATTCAGCTAATTCAGTTTAGTTTGGTTTGGTTTTATGGCATATCAACCTTTGTAGGTTATTTAACGCCAAATCCATTTTTATGTAACTAATCAGTTTTATTTCAAACAATTCAGTTTAGCATGAGTACACAGCTTGTCAAAAACATTTCTATTTCAAACAATTCAGTTTGGTTTGGTAGAGTGAAAAGAAAGAAACAAAGTGAATATATGCTTGCTTGACGATTGGCCGCGTAAATATGTACATAAATAACACAGTATATTACATATACCCTGAATAGAGATATAATAAAACTCAGTATTTAACAAAAGGATAGTTTTCTCATTAAACAACCCACAATGATTGATATTCAATAAAACGAAAACAAAAAAAAATATATATTCCAACGACTGAAATTGAGACATTTTTTATATTTAGATTTGGTTATTCTATATAGTTCAATTCGGAGTCTGTGCATCTCGTTGATTTAAAAATAAAAATGCTTCTCCCCACGGAAATCGGCTGATAAAATGTCAACAAATATGATTTAGAATACCACGGTCGTTGCAGATTTAGTCCAATCAGAAATCTTTGAATTTTGTTGTTGTTGGGTTTTTTTTTTTTGTCTTTTTTTAAAATTTCACCTGTCTATCATCTTCTTCGATTTAATTGCCAATGTGTACTCATAACAAAAAAAGAAGGCAACCAAAATTTAGAATGATTCAAAAGACAGTATACATCTTAGTTAGTCATAATCACAGGAACACAACGATAGATAGATAGATAGATAGATAGATATGAATAAATGGAGATAGATAGATAAATAGATACTGTTGAGAATTTCATGAATACGTGAATATAAATCTATCCATATTCATCATATAGATATGAACATCCATTTAAAATTGTATACACACACGCATATATATATATATATATATATATATATATATATATATATATATATATATATATATGTATATATAAAGCAGTGTGCTTCATTACACTTACATATATATATATGTACATACAAACGTACAAACACACACACACACACACACACACACACACACACACACATATATATATATATATACGTTTGGTTTGATTATGTTTGGTTTTATGGCATATCAACCATTGTAGGTTATCTAATGCATATTCCTTTTTAATACATATAAACAGTTCTATTTTAAACAAATCATTTCAATAATAAGTAAACAGTTTAAATGTCAAAAGCAGTTCTTTTTCAATTTAGCATTAGTACAATGTTTAGTTCTATTTCACTCATAGATAAGACTCTATCAGGTGCTGCTCCTTTCGGGTCAGAGGTAACCTGGTAGCGATGGTAGTAAAGCGGTATTCTGCATTCATCAAATCTCTTGAATTACTGAAGCCTCACCATCAGAACATTCTTTGGAGGAGTCTTACACCTCTGCAGATAAGCCGTCGGCGTATTCTGAAGGCCCAGCCGACTGGGCCAATGTATATAGTAAGGTCAGCATATATATATATATATATATATATATATATATATATATATATATATATATATATATTAAACAGACTACGGCTGGAGGGAGTAATATCTTATATAATCGTCTTCTAAGAAACATGTTCGTTCATAATTTATAGATAGATTGATAGATAGATATGGTCAGACTGAATGGAGATAGATAGATAGATAGATAGATAGATAGATAGTCCTATTTTTTCGCAACCCATGAGGCGCTGTCAATCCTAAGAAAAGGCAACAGGGTACGCTCAAGGTAACCTATGTAAAATAGTGGTAATTACTTGATTTGCGCTGTTTCTACTCGGAAAATGTTTGTGGAAACTGTCGGCTTTTGGCCAGGCACAAGAAAAAAGAACTTATATTCATAGGAGTCCCCTACCCCGGCATTTAAGTGCCTGCAAATTTTCACTTATAGCAATTAATAGACGCTGGCATAATCTGATAGGGACACGGGAAAAGTCATTAGAGACCAATGTACATTGAAAAGTAACGATATTAGTGCGGCCTTAAACGGGCATCTGTTTTTTGTCTCCGCCAATCGCACTGATTGCATCCAGAAATAAAGTAACGAGAGAGAGAAAAAAAAAACAGACAACGCTAAAACAATTTATCACCAATAAAAGGAACGAATACACACAGACACACACACACACACACACACACATATATATATTCAGTGAATGCTGTGCAAATAGCAATGTTACTCCTAAAACAAACCTTCATCCGATACATCTGGATTTAGGTATGGTTTCGGGGGTAAAGCATTATTACCACTCATCCAGAACTCCCTAGCAGTGTCTTAAGTTACCACCAGGCTTTCTTGGTTTGTTGTCATTCTGTAGGAATGCCATATCCATGCTGATGTAGTTAGAACCTTATTCTTTACCTATTTTACTTTGACATGTCTCTCTATATATCTATCTCTCTTTCTCTCTCTCTCTCTATATATATATATATATACACACACATTTCTTCTTGTCTAATGGTGTAACGTTCAGGATCAGTCTGGTTTCCTGAGGCTAAGTTGGTATAGAAACCTTATCATCTGATCTGAATAAGTGTACCATAGCGGTATCAAATAGAACGTTATAAAAGTTACACACTAAATGTACGGTTGTACTACCACGTGCGCGTAAGGGTTGATGCGTGTATCGCTACATCTAAAGTAGTAGTCGAACCCCGTTGTAACATCAGCGTGGGAAAAGTTGACGAACACATGAAACTCTGTCTTCATTCACTAACACAAAAGTTTATTCGCTACAACACTTTGTAAGTAGTCGTCGAGAGGAAATGAGTAAGGAAGTTGAGTCGACCGCGTTAACTGGAGAGAGAAAAACCTGATGTCGTAAGGAGAGAGAGAGAGAGGGAGAGACAGACACACAGACAGAGAGCAGACACAGACCTTGAATTTTCGTCAACGTTTATCTTCTACTTCTCAGACGTGCTTCTTGGTGGGGTGAGGTGTAGGAGGAGTAAGGAAGTCAATACACCAGAGTTGATTGGCTAAAAGGATAGGGTAACTATATTGAGGTTTTAAGGGAGTTCAGTAAGAGATTCCGTCGGAAGAGGCCAGCACTCTTCAAATCGGGTCAGTGGCATTTATACCAGGAAAATGCAGCAGTCCACAACTCTATCCTTGTCACAGACTATTAGACCAAGATCAGCATCAAGACAGTTCCTCAGCCTCCCTATACCCCAGACCTTACTCCCTGGGACTTTTGGTTATTACCTAAGCTCAGAGTCTATCGTTATGAGACAATTGAGGAGATGAAAGAGGCTGTAACGAAGATCATTGACACGCTCACACAAGAGAAGTTCCATGGGGCCTTCCAGAAGTCGTTGGAACGGTGCAACAAGTGCATTGCAGCCGGGGGAGATTACTTCGAAGGGGACTAGAGTTTCATGTGTGTACTATCAATAAAAGTACCCATATAAAAAAAAGTCTGGAAACTTATCGTATGCACCTCGTATACTTGTCTAATAGGCTGTATGTTCATAATGAGCATTATTTCAATATCTATTGTATTGCAACTTTTAAATTTTTTTCTACCGAGTCATTTACCTACACTGGTATAACAGTAAGAGTGTTTGCCAATGGCCTAGGAGATCAGGGTTCAATCCCAGGTTGTGTCATACCAAAGCCTCAAAAAAATGAAAATAAAAATAATATCACGGGGTCTCCTATACCTAACGCCAGTATCAGCACCAAAGCATATACCGTTGTACACAATGATGGTTGTTGTACTAAATGTAATAATAATAATTAGTCTCATCTTGGTACCAAATGCTGTTGTATAGTTGTCACGGTACATTTACTTTGGAATGGTACTGGCAACAGCGCTATATGCGTTTCCAGATAGTCTGTTTATCAATCCTCTTTGTGCCTAAGTTGTGTTTGAAAAATCCACAGATAGGGCATGATATAATCCCTCTGGAACTTCTTTTGACGTTGGGGAAATCCGTTGGAAGAAAGTTGCCTGGGTGTTGGCAACCCAACAAAAGAACTCTCCGTCAACAATCAACATTTATTGTTCGATGTTCAGGCTGAATACAGTAAAGAGAGAGAGAGAGAGAGAGAGAGAGAGAGAGAGAGAGAGAGAGAAAGAAATCTGTAAGGTTCTATGAACAGACATAAAGAGAGCCTCCCCAGCCCGACCGAACACTCTAAACGCCAACTTCTAACTGACCACTGACAAGTGAGAACTTTTTTTTTAAATTGGCTAATTTTTATCCATCACAAAAACTATCCAAATTAGACGAACCAGACATGCAGGACACTGTTGAGGAAATAAGGTCAAGCTCATAAAGGATGTACTCCTAACGACCCCTTCACATGGCCGAACAAAAGCAGGGCGACCAGCTCAAACCTACATACAGCAGCTCTGTGAGGATAGGGGGTATAGCCTTGAGGACCTGCCGGAAGCGATGTACGATAGGGAGAGGTGACGAGAAAGGGTCGGGGATATCCGTGCAGATGGCACGACAAGATGTTGATGATGATGATGAAATTCAGGATATCGGTTGCTAAGTAATTGCTTCATCACATACATATCTAAAATTCACTGCTTTCATTTCTGCAATCAAAACTGTGACGAAACATGGATGTATTTTTGTCTTCCTGTGTTGGTCGTTGGGTCACTCGCATGAACTTTTCAATTTGACAAATATTTCCGTTCAAACATTTCAGCTCACTTAATAGCTAACTGAAAAATTCGCAGCCAAACCAAACCAAATAATGAGATAGTCAAACATCACGGCAATTGGATTATATATATATATATATATTAGAAATGAAATTGAATCCGGCGTTATGTCAAAACAAAAATATATTCAGAAGGTTATTTTCGTTCTTAATTGAATATTCTACAACAAAAAGTAAAGAAAAAAAAAAAAACATGTAAAATGCTTGTTTTCTTTTTTGTTTTTATCTAACCCTAACCCTGCACGAGGTCAATGTTATAATGTGATGTCTTATCTTCTAAATTATATTTAAATTTAAAAATGTGGTTAAGAAACAGGAAAATCAGCAGCAGTATTTGTCTTGCATCCCACCAGACACACTGGATACAAGGTCATTTTATCGTGGGTATTTATAGCGGAGGGAGTTGCACACGAGCCGAGACTTGTGCGCTCTGGACTATACTGGCCATTGGATCACAAAGTTTAATGAGAACGACGCTAGCCTTTGCCAAGTCTCCCGGTACGTATGTCTTGTCGGTCATTGCTTTAACCAGACCCGAAGGTCTAATGATATTTTTGTCCTTGATCCTTTGTCTCCTCGATGGTGGCGCAGCCGGAGCCAGCGGCCAAAAGAGGCCGAAAAGAAAATGTGAAAATCATAAGCTTTATTTTACCGTTAATACCGTTCTCTTTCAAATGTCTGAGAAGGAAATAATATTCGAAATTTATTTGAAAACGTAACGTATTTGCTATGGATTTTAAGAATTTTTTCAAGAAAACTAATAAGAATTTTTCTTTTAAAGTGAGTGTGAATATAAGTCATTAATTTCCAGAAAAATAATTTAAATAAGGGATTTTGTAATGTTTTAATACTAACTAAATTAGGAGATGGGTTGAAAATTTCCGGTCTTTGAAGACATTATAATTAGAAATAATATAATACCAAATGTGACTATTTGCCAATTGAGTTTTAATAACGCGTTTTGGTCGTCGATAAATCTCATGTTTCTTTTGTGCTCGTATATACATTTTTTTATTGTGAAATTTCACCCAGCTATTTCCTAGTACATAGTAAGCACGAGATAGAGTAAATAACTCCATCATATTTGATGTAGTTAGTGATATTCTTATTATGGCTTGGTTTGGTTTGGTTTGGTTTTACAGTATATCAACCATTGTAGGTTATTTAATGCTAAATCCACTTTTATACATATAAACAGCTCTATTTCGAACAATTCAGTTTAGCATAAGTACGTTGATTAAATGTCAAAACTTTTTTTACAAAACAATCCACTTAAGTATAAGGTACTATTTACCAACCCCTCCGCTCGGGCAGGATATGACACAAGGTCAATTTTTAAGCGGAGTTTAACAGGTTTGAATTCAGAGTTTTCCTTCTCCTAGACTAGTTGCCTCACCAAGGCTGAAGAACCTAGTCCGTCCTACTATTTACACATAGCTGGAGGGAGAATAAGGGGGTTCATACCTTTCCCAAGGGTATTTGCCCGAAAGTGAACTTAAGTATAAGGACACAGTTTAAATGCCACACACACACACACACATACATACACACACACACACACACACACACATATATATATATATGTATATATAATGAAGGAACTCCTGGTGTAATTATTACAGTCGCCGACCTGAGTTCAAAACCTGGACGTAGCTGTTTACATTTCACTTTGCACTAACACCCCTAGGTAAATATTCTCCGTCAAATTTTGGGTAAAAAGTTGGGCAGACTAGGCTATTTAGTCTTGGTTCAGCAATCAGACTAGGAGAAGGAAAACTCTGAATTCAGACTTATTAAACACCGCTTAAAAATTGACCATGTGTCACATCCTGGTCCTGCTAAAGTGTTGGGTATATATATACACACACATATATATATATGTGTGTGTGTGTGTGTGCGTGTGTGTGCGCGCGCGCGCTACTTTTCTTCATGGCCGCAGTAAAGATTGATGCGCTTGTCTCATCTGTGCACAAGAGACCGGTGTTCATTGAAAACTAATGATGTTAATAAGACTTGAATAGACATCTGTTTTTGCTGCAGTTAATTGCAGAGATTGACTCCAAAGCAAAGTAACCCTTATCTCGAAAATATTATCACGGATAGGGGAAAACCATTCATCACCATTCATAACGTATTAATTCAATTTCTGATGCCGACAAATATCATTATAGATTTCCTGATCTACTCTGACTCGTTCCCTAATCTTATCGGTTTCAAGCAATACGTTTCAACTAAATTGCCTACCGGTCTTCTTCAGATAATTCTATTTAACTAAATTATTCCCTGTTGGTGATGCTTACAATCCACTGACTAAATCTCTAGAAGAGAGTTAAGGACTCCTGGGTATGACACTAATCGGCAAGTGAGGGTGAGACTCCATTCCTAGAAATATGAGAAGTGTTAAATCAGACATTGTTGCCATTACTCCCTGGTCTACTATCACCCGGAGTGGGAGAACAGTTAGTGTCTCATTTTGGGGTAAAATTAATCATTTTAAAAACAGCGAATTTGATGGGAATACTCGATGCCAGATAACAGTAAATTATTTGTATTAAGAATAGTTACGCAAAATATAGTTCACAGAGGATTATTATTATTGGTTATTAAAAACCATATCATCATCATCATCATGTCGCACCATCAGCACGGATATCCCTGACCCTCTCCCACCACCCGTCTCTATTATCCATTGCTTCTGGCAGGTCTTCACGGCTACATCCCATGTCAGCACAGAGCTGCTGTACGTAGTTTCTAGCTGGTCGTCCTGCCTTTGCTCGTCCATGTGAAGGGATCCACAGGTGTACGTCGCTTATGAGTTCATCCTTACTTCTCCGGCAATGTCCCACATGAGTGGTTCGTCTAACTTGAATAGTTTTCGTGATTGGTGGCCGTTCATCTGCTTCTTTCTGGGGTGCTGCCTCCAGGACTTGTTCAGTATTGCTCGCAGCATTCTTGTGTAGTTGCCGTCAAGCTTTTTCTCCATACGTTTGGTTAGCGTCCATGTAGTGCAACCATGCAGCAGTATCGACACGACCGCTGCTTAGAAGATACCGCGTTTCATTTTATCGGTCAGGTCTGACTTCCATATGACCGAGAGCCTATCGATAGCTGTCTATGCCTTTGCTAGTAGAGTGTTGATTTCTGTTTCCGTTGATGAGACGCTGCTTCCGAGGTAGGTGAACTTGTCTACTAGTTTCAGAGAGCTACCGTTTAGTGTGATGTCACCTCTTTGATTAAAGCACATATATTACATCTTGTGAGCATTGACATGGAGGCCTATGCCTGCAGCTGCTCGTTCCATACTATATAATAGGGTTTCGGCTTGCGCGGATGAATTTGCCTGAAGCGCAATGTCATCGGCGTAGTCAGCGTCCGAAATTGTCTGTGCGGGGTACCATCTGTTTATTTCCTTTGTTAGCTAGAAACCGTTTTCTTCCACTTTATCAATAGATCTTATAAACACGTAGTTTAGACAGATGATAAAGTGGTTATTAAAATTAATTAGGAATAACTGAAATCATAGTGTTATGTGCAAATTATTTTATCAGAAAGGAATACTTGATAGCACATAATCAAATTATTTGTATTGAAATAGTTATTTGATATTAAAGATTATTAATTACTTACTCATTGAGAGCTTTTTGCATCAGCTAACGCTGATGGTCTTTCACTGGTGCCTGAGTGACAGCAAGTCTCCTTAAGTCTCCAGGACTCTTCTCAGTTTTCTGGCCGTTCTCAACAATGCTGTAGTTTGGATGCTACCACTCGTCCTCCAACTTCCAAGTCGTCAAGTCCCTTTAATAAATCTTTTGCTACTGTGTCAAAATCACTAATCTCAATTGGTATAATCGTCACTTTCATGTTCCATAGTTTTTTTTTCAATTCCCTAACAAGGTCAAGGTACTTATCTTCTTTTCACATTATTATTATTATTATTATTATTATTATTATTATTTACTCCATTAGAGATTTTCAAATCAGCGTTAGCTGATAGTCTTTCACTGGAGCCTGAGTGACAGCACGTCTCCTCAAGTTTACAGGACTCTTCGCAGTATTCTGGCCGTTCAACACCGTGCCTTTCAGTCCATTTATTAATACTTTAGTTACTGTACCAAAAGCACCAATCACGGTTGGTATAATTGTCACCTTTATGTTCCACAGTTTTTTCAATTCCCCAGCTAGGTCGAGATACTTATCCTTCTTTCCACATTCTTTCAGTTTTATTCTGTGGTCAGCGGACACAGCACAGTTCACAATTTTGCAAGTTATCTTTTCTTTTTCTCTTTGTTGATAATTATAAGGTCTGGTCGTCTGGCCGAGATTCGGTGATCCGTTTGTATGTCAAAGTACCTTTGGAGTTTATGTGTTTCATTGTCTTGGATAGCTACTGGGTTGTGCATATACCATTTATTCGTATGGTCAAATTTAAATTTCTTGCACATCTCCCAGTAGATCATCTTGCCCATCCAGTCGTATCTAGTATTATACTCCTTCTGTGTTAATTTCCTGCATTTGCTTATTATATGATTGATCGTTTCATCTCTGTCGCGTATAGCCAACATTTGCTATTTTGTTGAGTCTTGTCTATTCTTTCTTTGATATGATTGGTTCTTATGGCGTTGTTTAGTGCTGCTATGAGGAGAGATTCTGTTTCTCTCTTAAAGTTTCCTTTTCTTAGCCAGGTCCAGGTTTTCTGGAGCCAGATGTTGTTTATTTGTCGTTTATAACGTCCATAAAGTTATTTTTCTTCCCATTTCTGTTTCCTAGTTATTGTCATTCTGTTGTCCATCGTGTTGTCAGGATTCCTTGTCAGTATGGCTGTTATCAGTCCTTCTTCGTGTATTTCTATGCAGTCTTCGAGTCGTTGTATCGATGCGTCTACGCTGCCTTCGATGCTGGGAAGTCCTCTTCCTCCCTTTTTTCTTGATACATATAGTCTGTCAACGTCGTCTCTGGGATGTAATGCCTTATGCATGGTCATTAGTTTTCTTGTGATTTGGTCCATTTGTTTAAGTTCATCTCTGGTCCACTTCAGAAAGGTTCCCCGAATATCTAACGAGGCGTACAGCCCAGGTATTTATTCCTTTGAATTATTATTATTATTATTCACTCATTAGAGCTTTTCACATCAGCGATAGCCGATGGTTTTTCACTGAAGTCAGAGTGACAGTAAGTCTCCTCAAGTCTCCAGGACTCTTCTTAGTATTCTGGCAGTTCTCAACAATGCTGTCGTTTGGATAGTCTCCACTCGTCCGCCAACCTCCAATTCCTCTAGTCCCTTTAATAACCCCTTAGTTACTGTTCCAAACGCACCAATCACAATTGGCACCATCGTTACTTTCATGTTCCACAGCTTTTTCAATTCTCTAGCAAGGTCGAGGTACTTATCCTTCTTTTCACATTCTTTCAGTTTTATTCTGTGGTCTGCCGGGACAACAAAGTCGACTATTTTGCAAGTTCTCTATTTTTTTTTTTTTTTGTTGATTATTATTAAGTCTGGTCTCCTGGTTGGGATTAGGGGATCCGTTTGTAAATTAAAGTCCCATAGGAGTTTATGCGAGTAATTTTCTAGGACAGGTGCCGGGTTGTGCATATACCATTTGTTAGTATGGTCGAATTTAAATTTCATATATATTTCCCAGTGAATCACCTTACCGACCCAGTCGTGTCTCGCCTTGTACTCCCGCTGTGCGAATTTGCTGCATTCGCTTATTATATGATTGATGGTTTCATCTCTGTCACCACATAGCCTGCACTTGCTATTTTGTTGCGTCTTGAAATAATTTCTTAAAACCACATAGGCAACTTTAGACGAGGGTGACCCGAAGGCTCCCTTTTCAATAACTACTAAACTGAGGGGCAGGGGAGGATGCTACTCCATTCCCTCTGTTGCTCCACTTTACCTTTGATTCCTACCTTATAATCCTGAGTGTTAAGCAATGTGGCATCAAGTACCATTTACTTAGTCTATGGGATGACTCGATATGAGATTAAAGCCCCGTCTCCTGGACTATTGGCGAAAAACCATAGAAATGGGTGCAAATTATTTGTATTAGAAAGGAATACTTGATATCTTACAACTGTGGAAATTATTTTTTATTAAGAACTGACACTTTAAGTTATAATTGTTAACTAAGTATAATTTATTTTAGTTTGAACGCCCACACCACCCCAGCCCAGTTGGCTGAGGCGGTAGAATACACCGACTGCACCTTTGCAAAGGGGTAAGACCCCTCCCACCAAAGTGTGTCCTGGGTATGAGATTAAACAATCTGATGGTAAGAATCTAGCGCTGGAGTTTTGTGGAAAATAGAACACTCCTTCATTGCCATTGCTCTCAGGTCCACCCTGACCCGGAGTGGTAGTAGTTGAAAGAGTTATGTCTATGGGTCAAATAGAAATGTTTGACATCTAAACTGTGGGTAAACAAAGTCCTTATGACAAATCAAATTGTTAGAAATAGAACTGTTTGACAATTTAACTGAGTGTTGTAGAAGTCAAATGACTCACCTGCTAACATGACTGCCCTCTTGAATCTTCTTGGCAAAAGCAAGCCAGCTAAGCTTACCTCATATATCGGAGAGCCCCTAATGCAGCAGGTGGGTTGGTCTATTTTGCTAGGATGGACCTGCCCATCACATTTGCATGAGTGGTGTCTATTCACCCATATACATCCAGTAAATAGCAATGTGGATCTGCACCAGTCTACTTGTGTTTCAGACCCCTTTCAAATCAACCAATATTGATCAAGTGTAAACCAATAACTCATAGCCCAGTCGGCTGGGAGTGGGGGCTGTAGAATACACTGATTGCATCTCTGCACAGGGGTAAGACACCCCCTAACCAGTGTCCTGGATATGATACTAAACAATCTGATGATGAGGTTCCAGTAATGCTGGAGCTTTGGGGAATGTGGTGCATTCCTTCATTGCCAGTGAATCCAGATCCACTCTAAGATCCACACCTGATAAGCTCCTATTAATGGATCAAATAGATAGTGTGACATTTAAACTATGTACTTTGAAATCTAAATTGATTGTAAACAAATGATTAATGTTTAAGTGAATTTTTAATGATACGTAGTAATTACTGAAGCCATTTAACTGTGTGTAAACAAATGACTGTTTAGTTGAATTGTTCATTTTTAATCACAATACTTAAAACAATTTAAATGTGTGCACAAAAAATGAGCTCAGGGTAGTTAAAAGATTTTATGAACTGAATGTGTTCGGAAATCATATATTTAATAAAAATGTATAAGGCGGATTTGGTATTAAATAACGTACAATATTTAATGTGCCAAAACATACAAACAAATGAACCATTGTAATATAATGGATATCTTGCCTTTGGGTTTAGTTAGGCTGAGAACCTTTCGGCCCAGTGCATGGGTTAGTTAGGTGCAACATGAGCGCAGGTGTTCACGCGCGCGCGCGGGTAGGATGTGTCATTCAGAGATGTCAAAATAAAAATCCCAGATAGAAATCGTGACCGGGGGATGTGAATGACGTCATACACCGGAAGCATGTGGGGAGGATTTAGGCGGATTTGAGAAAAGTCAGTTGAGTTGAGTTCTGCCTCGGGAGAAGACGGTTGACTTTCGGGGCTCGCCAGGCCAGTGGCCTTGCGGCAGGTGTTGCACGCGGTTTGGGGGGGATGGAAAAGTCAGTATAGAAAGATGGTATCTCTCTCCTTATGTCTAAAAACCTTTTTACTCAAAGGTAATAAGAAGTCTCGTACCTGAACTAAGAAGTCGTAAGTGTTTTTGTTTTTCGGGATTCCTTTGTGCGTTATAATATTTACCCAACCCCTCCGCTCGGGCAGGATATGACACAAGGTCAATTTTTAAGCGGAGTTTAACAGGTTTGAATTCAGAGTTTTCCTTCTCCTAGACTAGTTGCCTCACCAAGACTGAAGAACCATAGCTGGAGGGATAATACTTCCCAAGGGTAATAGTGCTATGTGAAATGCAATCAATCTCGTCCAGGATTTGAACTCGTGTCGCCGTGTTCATTTCCTGCGACGATAAACATTACACCACGGGCACCTCCACATACATTCCTTTGTGCGTTATGAACATTCTATGTACGTTTCACATATTCATCATGGCTATGTTAAACCATGTTTAATTGAAATTTTACTACGCATAACAATACTTGGATCAATTTAAATGTTTACTGACGAATGAATAATGTTGAATAGAATTATTACAGTTGATTAGGAATACTTGAAACTCTTTAACTGTGTTACATTGCAAGGCTTGAAACTATTTTACCGAGTGAAAATAAAACGATTGGTATAAGATGTAATTTTTGAAACGATTTAAGCGAGAGAAACAAATGATTGATCCTAATTAAAATTATTCATGTTGTACCATACCCATGATACGGATATGTGAAACGTACATAGAACTTTCATAACATATATACATAGAACATAGGAATTCCGAAATACGAAAAACACGTAACGACTTCTTAGTTCAGGTACGAAACCTTTTATTACCACTGAGTTAAAGGTTTCGACGTAAGGAAGAGAGATGCACAATCTTTCTATGATGATTTTTCCATCTGCCCCGTCCCCGCCATCTCGTGCGGCGCCTGTAGCGCACAAATTTGTCTGGTCTCTGCGAGCGCCGAAAGTCGGCCCTTCTCGTTCGGTGTCTGGTTCTCAACTCAACTAACTGACTTTTTCAAAATCCCCCAAATCCTCCGCGCGCTTCCGGTGCGTAACGTCACCCGCACTCTCTAGCCTCTGACAGGTCTTCAGGGCTACATCCCGTATCCTCATATAGCTGCTGTATGTATGTCCGAGTTGGTCGTCCTGCTTTTATGCGGGGTTCCATAGGAGTACATCACTTATGAGCTCGTCCTTGCTTCTCCAGCAGTGTCCTGCATTTCTGGTGCGTCTAACTTGGATAGTTTTCGTGATGGGAGGCAGGTGGCCGTATAGTTGGTGCTTTGTAAGGTGATGCCGCTAGGACTTGTTCAATATTGCTCGCAACATTCATGTGTAATTGCCGTCTTGCTTCTTCTCCAGCCATTTAATTGACTGATGTTAAATTGTTAGGATTATATAGCAATAATTGAAATAATTTAACTGTGTGCGCAAAAAAATGAGCTCAGGTTCGTTAAAAAATGCTATCACCAAAACATGTCTACCAATGTGTTTACGAGCAATGCGTTTTCAAATCCTATGTCTATAGGGATTTTGGCATCAAAAAACCTACAAGGTTTGATGTCTCTTTAAAACCCAAATAACCATCTGTATACAAACAAATGACTGATATTAAATTGTTAGTTTTATATAGCAATACTTGAAACCATTTACCTGTGTGCCAAAAAATAATGAACTCAAACTCGTTTGAAAATATCATCAATAAAATATGTTTACAGATATATTTACAAATGTGTTTACGAATATACGTTTTCAAATCATATGTATTTAGAGGATTTTGCATTAAATAACCTACAAGGGTAGATATGCCATAAAACCGAACCAAAACAAATCATATATACTTAATGTATGTGCATAAAGAAGATTTGGCATTAAATAACCCACAATGATTGATATGCCATAAAACCCAACCAAACTAAACTCTATTTATTTGATACATATGTATAAAAGGGATTTGGCATTAATTAACCTACAAGGGTTGATATGCCATAAAATATGAGTGTAAAAAAATGACTGATATTTAATGACTAGTGTTATATAGCAATACTTGTAACAATTTAACTGTGTGCCCACAAAACATGAACTCAAGCTCGTTTTAAAATGTCATAGACAAAATATGTCTTCAAATGGGTTTTTCGAAATGTGTTTACGAACTATGCTTTTACAATTCATATGAATGTAGAGGATTTGGGATTAGATAACCAACAAGAGTTGATATGCCATAAAATCCAACCAACCAACCAACCCATATCGCCCATAAGTTAATAGTATTACTACTGCTTCGGTAATAATGGCTTCGGTATTAATCAACCGAAGAAGGTCGATATGCCTTTAAAAAAGAGACCAGACCTAATATCAGTTACTTGAAACCATATAACAATGACTGTCATTAAATATAAATAATTACATGAGACAATATAAGTATGAATAAAATTGGGGAGTTTACATGGTGTAATGGTTAAAGAGCATGATTATGACCGTGAAGAAAACGAGTTCGAATTCCGCTCTCGTTCAATTCGGACTAATACAATAGGAAAAGGTTTGCACCCCATTATCCACCCAGCAATGGGTTAAATATTTTCAACAAAGATGACTTCGGTATTAAATTAGCCACAACAGTTGATATGCCATTAAAAAACCAAATATTCCAATCATAAAACAGAGTGCAAAAAAAGACTTTAAATAGTTACACAAAAATATAGTGATGAATGTAAAAGGAACGCAATTGGCTAACTTCTACACATAAGATAACCCTAGACGAGTTGACATACCTTTAAAATCAAACAAACAATCTAGGCTACTTGCTTTTGTTTACAAATTATCGTTTATCGGTACTGAATAAAGAAGCTTAAAGGATTATATCCCTTGTCAGTCAAGGAGTTTCTGTTGATAACAGCTAGATGGTGTTAGGAAAAACAGCAGGGCCTAGTGTAAAAGAGAAAGGTACGAAAAACTAATTCTTTGTTTATTGCAGCCCAGCTAAGAGACAAAACATAATTCGTTTTCAACTAAGGCAAGTTTTCTTATTCTTTGAATCTCAAGTCTCATTGAACACACCACAACAAAATACAACGCTCTTAATTGACTTGCTTACACAGCGGCATGTTTAATAATTCGGTATTATCAATCACATTTAGAGTACCTGGAACAGTTCCTAAGAATCTGTAAAATAGACTAAAGGAAATGGAGGTTAAAGGAGAAACTGAGACCATTCAGACCAAAGCACTACTAAAATCCCATAGGGATACTTAGAAAAGTACTGGATATCTAAGAAGACGTAGGGGGTGTCCTCGTGGTGTAATGGTTAAAGCGATTGACTGCGGAATCGTAGCATGCGAGTTCGTACTCCAGTCACGCTATTACGTTCACTTTTGCGCAAATACCCTTGGGAAATGTATGAATCCCCTTATCCTCCCAGCTATGGGTTAAATAGCACCACTACTGTTCTTTTAGAATAGCTTTGGCATTAAATAACCTACAAAAGTTGATATGTCATTAATCAAAGAAATCAAACCAAACTAAGGAGACATACTATCATACGGAGCTTATTTTAAAACGATCAGTGATGGAAAAAAAAACTTGCAATAAGGAAGCAAAAATATGACGATAAACAACTGTATGGATATTTCAAGCGACAATCAAGAAAATTCTTTCGCGAAAAGACTTGGACGTGGCTACGAAAGGGAAACTTTAAGAGTAGAAACTGAATCTTTTCTAATAGCAGCACAACACAACGCCATAAGAACCAACTATGCTAAGGCAAAAAGAAATAAGTGTTATAAAATAGCAAGTAGAGACGAAACATTTAATCACATAAGAAGTGAATGAAGCAAACTAGTTCGAAAAAAATATAAGCCTAGACACTACTGGTTTGGAAGGGTGATCCATTGGGAATTGTGCAAGAAACTGAAATTTGAGCATACGAACAAGTGTATATGCACAACCCAAAACTCATCCTGGAGAATGAGACGCAGAAACTTCTCCGGGAATTTAAAATACAAACAGATCACATAATCACGGCCCGACGACCAGATCTAGTGATAAACAACAACAAAAAAGGAGAGAGGCTGTCGAATGGTCGTCTTTGCCGTCTCGGTAGATCACAGAATAAATAATGAATACCTGGTTTTTGCTAGAGAACTATAAAACTATGGAACAGGAAGGTGGCAATGATACCAAGTGTAATTGGTGCGCTCGGAAGAATCTTCACTAGTATTAGTAAAGAGACTGGAAGACTTCGAAATGAAAGGTCAAGTGGAGATTATCCAGAATTCAGTATTATCAAGATCGGCCGAATTACTGAGGAGAGTCCAGGAGACTTGAGAAGACTTGCTGTTACTCAAATCTAATGAAAAACCATCAGCTAAAATTGGTGTGGAAAACTCTTAAATCAGTAAAATTATACCAAATAACTCAACAAGCAACATTATCCAGAATTCAGCATTATCAAGATCGGCCGAATTACTGAGGAGAGTCCTGAAGACTTGAGAAGACTTGCTGTTACTCAAATCTAATGAAAAACCATCAGCTAAAATTGGTGTGGAAAACTCTTAAATCAGTAAAATTATACCAAATATCTCAACAAGCAACATTATCCAGAATTCAGCATTATTAAGATCGGCTGAATTACTGAGGAGAGTCCAGGAGACTTGAGAAGACTTGCTGTTACTCAAATCTAATGAAAAACCATCAGCTAAAATTGGTGTGGAAAACTCTTAAATCAGTAAAATTATACCAAATATCTCAACAAGCAACATTATCCAGAATTCAGCATTATCAAGATCGGCCGAATTACTGAGGAGAGTCCAGGAGACTTGAGAAGACTTGCTGTTACTCAAATCTAATGAAAAACCATCAGCTAAAATTGGTGTGGAAAACTCTTAAATCAGTAAAATTATACCAAATATCTCAACAAGCAACATTATCCAGAATTCAGCATTATCAAGATCGGCCGAATTACTGAGGAGAGTCCAGCAGACTTGAGAAGACTTGCTGTTACTCAAATCTAATGAAAAACCATCAGCTAAAATTGGTGTGGAAAACTCTTAAATCAGTAAAATTATACCAAATATCTCAACAAGCAACATTATCCAGAATTCAGCATTATCAAGATCGGCCGAATTACTGAGGAGAGTCCAGGAGACTTGAGAAGACTTGCTGTTACTCAAATCTAATGAAAAACCATCAGCTAAAATTGGTGTGGAAAACTCTTAAATCAGTAAAATTATACCAAATATCTCAACAAGCAACATTATCCAGAATTCAGCATTATTAAGATCGACCAGAATACTGAGCAGAAACCCAAGGACTTGAGAAGACTTGCTTTTACTCAAATCTAGGGAAAAACCATTAGCAAACGTTCGTGTGGAAAACTCTCGAATCTGTAAGATGATACCAAATATCCCAACAAGCAACATCACGAGCTAATTTATGCAGGAGGGAAACTAGTACATGATAAAATCATTATTGCCTGAAGGAGCCTGAAAAAAAAACCTGGGTAAGAAATTAGAACTGAGGGACGGATAAAAAAAACTACAAGAACAAGCGAAAGTGTTAAGGAAGAAAAATATGCATTGAGATGAAAGACCAACACAAAACAATAGACCATTCGAAAAATTCAACTTGAAGTGATAAATAAAAAAATTATGGTGAAAAACGGAAGATTCTAAGACAGCGTTTAGCAGTGCAAGCAAAAGAGAACCTTTCAAAATGACGCAAGAAAATTCTACCGATAAGTCGGTGGAGAATCCATGAATACAAACCAACAACCAGTTGAAAAAGAAATAAGATAATTTGGGAGTAAAATTTGGACCCAGAGAGAATAAAACAGCAAGTCTGAATAGATAAACAAAATAAAAAATGAATTACACGGCCCAAAGACTGATATACACCTTGACGTGCAGAGACCCACACAAGAAATTATTGAACTGGAAAATTCCGAGCCGTAATTGCATACATGGATTCTGGTTTAAAAATTCATCCATGAAAGATTGGCACAACAACAGTGAAGATGTCTAGAAGAACTAGGTATACCAGAATAGATGACTAAAAAAAACAAAACAACTACATTGATCAAGTAATGTCACCTAAAAAAAATCCCAGCAACTATAGACCGATAACATGTCTACCTATAATGCTGAAAATACTGACCGCACAGATTCTTTCTGTTCTTCGGAAAATAGACCACGTCATACAAGAGATTAATATATCTCTTCTTTAACTATGTATTATTTCATTCTATTTTATCTTATTTTATTTTCTTGTATGCCGTGTCCTATTTTCCCTCAAATAGGTAGGATACAGCAGGGAACAAGTGGAACCGTTGATTTACTATTCATACATCAGCATATTCTTAAGGAGACCAAGATGAGGAGGAAAATATACCCATGATATCGATTGTCTACAAAAAAGCTTTTGATATGGCCCGACACACTTGGATACAGAATATCTGAAAATTTACAAAATATCTAAGTCATAAAATTAATCACGGCAGCCATGAAAAGCTGGTAAGTGGATTTAATAACAGGATAAAAAAAAAACTTTAGCCGAGATGAAAATCCAGAGAGGCATCTTCTTGGAAGATGCTCCTTCAACATTAACATTTGTAAACTCAATGATGCCACACAGTTACATACTTAGAAAATGCCCTATGGATTAAAAATTTCCAAAATCGCAAGAAAATATTAATCACCTTACATACATGGACAACACCAATCTCTCTCCAAAAAGCTGAAAAAAAAAATTGATACTGTGATCGAAATAATAAGAATATAAACCTAGGATTGAGGGATGGGATTTGGCATGGAAAAATGTGCCCTGCTTATAATGAAAAGTGTAAAAGAGGAATTAGAGTGCTAAATCTGGAAATAATCAAAATGTTTGAACAGAGGGAAAGCTTCAAGCACTTCATGCAAAAATATAAGTAAACATAACCTCGGAAGAATGAGAAAAACTCTCGTAACAAGCTCTGGATTATATATCTCTTGAAGGTATATTTTAAGATTTTGAATCATTTCTTTTTAGATTTTAAATCATTTTCAGGATTTCAAATTTTTCTTAAAACAATACATTATTTAAGTATTTAAAGTCTGTACCTACATCAAGATCTTTCTCTTACTCTCTCTCCCTCTGTGTGTGTGTGTGTGTGTGTGTGTATTAACTCTATCGTTGATGACCCCAAAATATAATTTGTTTATATTTGGTGAAGAAGACACAACATTTGGATTAGCTGATAGCAGAAGAATTTTGTATCACTGTGTCACCGTGTGTCCCGAACAACATATTCAAGTCTTTTCTTCTTTCAACTTGGTTGCTCTACTAAGGCTAAGGAGACTCGATTCTTGCCTTTTACCATCGACATCAGAACCAAGTGTGTAAATGTAGGAGTTTGCGTTTCAACCGGTATAGTTTTTTAGATTGAACTTTGCCTCCTGCACCGTGATAATTCATCTGTGATTATTTCAAAATCACGTCTAACTTTGCAGGTCAATCTGCCCGCACGCGCTAGTCTCGTGACACCTTCACTGGTTGACGACAGCGCCCGTCCGTAATATTACAGTATTGCTATTTAACTCAGATAATTATATTTAATATTAATCATTTGTTTTAGAAGTGATTTCAAGAAATAATTTTATTCAACACGAACAATTTCCTATCTTTTTTCAAATAACTAATAATATTACTCGTTCATAGATGATTGGACAGATCTATTTGACCCATAAATTGGTTCGTTGGTTTGTTGTTTTTTATTGTATATCTACCCTTGTAGGTTACTTAAGGTCAAATCTATTTTTATGCAGTCAGCTTTATTTCAAGCAATTCAGTTTAGCATGGGTACACAATTTAATCGTCAAAACAGTTCCAATTCAGCTAATTCAGGTTAGTATGAGTACAGATTTTGTTGACACACAGTTAAATTTCAAAACAGTTCTATATTAAATAATTCATTTTAGCGTTAGTAGAGTTTCAATGTCAAAAACAGTTCCATTTCAAACAATTCAGTTTAGCATAAGTACACAGTTTAAATGTAAGTACACTGTTTAATTGTCAAAAACATTTCTATTTCAAGCTTTTCAATTTCTTCTAACAGTTTTTTTATTCAAACCATTCAGTTTCGCATATGCATGCAGTTAGTTCTATTTAACCCATAGATAGGGCCCTATCAGGTGCTACCATTCCAGGCCATAGTGGACCTGGGAGGAATAGCATTCCCTAAATGTAGCTGGTAAAGAAGGAAAAAGAGGATTCGCCAGTATTGTTGACTGCGGAGAGGCATCAATAAATTGACTCGAGGAGAGCATTAAAAAGAGCAACGTTTAACACTATTTTTTGGTTCGGATAATCGGACCAAACAACATGTTTAATATATTCACACGACACCCAATGTAGTACGATCGCTTGGCCGTGGGTTTTCAGGGTCGAATCTTGTTTATAACAGCACCGTTGGGTTTTAGGGTCGAATCCTGCGTCTGCCTGTGAATCCTGGTAACGGTGCCAAATGTGGTACTATAGTTGTCACCGTGTTTTTTTATTTTGGTCTTATCCTGGTAACGGCACCGAATCCGTTTCCAGATCGTTTGTTTATCAATCTTTTCTGTGCCCACGCTGTGTTGGAAAAATCCACTGATCGGGAATGACACAATCCATCCGGAACTTCTTCTGACGCTCGAGGAGATCCGTTGGAACAAAGAAGCCTGAGTGCTGACAACTTTAAAACAAGAAGAACTCTCCCGTCAACAATTTACAATCCTTTATTGTTCGATGTTCAGACTGCATACGATAGCACAAGAAAGAGACAGAAAAAACAGACAGAGACAGAGAGAGAGGGATAGAGAAAAAGAGAGACAGACAGACAGAAAGAGAATGAAAGAGAGAGAGAGAGAGAGAAAGACAGAGAGAAAGACAGAGAGAGATAGACAGACAGACAGAAAGAGAGAGAAAGAGAGAGAGAGATCGAGAGAGAAAGAAAGAGAGAGAGAGGGAGAGAGACAGACAGACAGAAAGAGAGTGAAAGAGAAAGAGACAAAGAGACAAAAAGAGAGAGAGGAAGAGAGGGAGATAGATGGAGAGAGAGAAAGAGAGAAAGAGAAAGAGAGAGAGAGAAAATCTGTAAGGGTCTATGAATAGACACAAAGAGATACCCCCAAGCCCGACCGAACTCTATGAACGCCAACTTCTAACTGACCACCTTTTTTAATATTCGCTTATTATAATCTGTCTAAATTCTAGATATCGGTTGT
Source organism: Sepioteuthis lessoniana (assembly GCA_963585895.1). Classification (NCBI taxonomy): domain Eukaryota; kingdom Metazoa; phylum Mollusca; class Cephalopoda; order Myopsida; family Loliginidae; genus Sepioteuthis; species Sepioteuthis lessoniana. The sequence goes on along the minus strand of OY757946.1, from coordinate 36,159,457 downwards.
GTGATGTCATCTTGCTAAATTATTGTTGTTATATAATGGCCGACGGATTTCACTTGATGCCTTGGTGTTTAGTTAGGCTGAGAACCTTTCTGCTCAGTGCATGGGTTACTTAGATGCATCATTAACGCAGTTGTTCACGCGCGCGGGCGGAGCGAACATGTCACTCAGAGATGTCACAAGAGCCCGAGATGGGAAACGGGGCTAGCAAGTGCGAATGACGTCTCGCACCGGAGGATTTTGGGAATTTGAAGAAAGTTAGTAGAGTTGAGACTAGACACCGAACGCGCAGGCCTTGGGCAGGTGTCGCACAAGACGGGGTGCAGATGAAAAAAGCCAGAATAGAAAGATTGTGAATATCTCCTTATGTCGAAAAACCTTTAAACTCAAAGGTAATAAAAAGTTTCGTACCTGAACTGAGAAGTCGTTAGTGTTTTTCGTGTTTCGAGATTCCTATGTTCTATGTTATATATATATATATATGAACATCCCATGTACATTTCGCATATTCATGTATCTGGCTATGTAACGTTGTGTCATCTTTCAGGTGCCCAAAATTCACTGTTTTCATTTCCCCAATCAAACCTGTAACAAAACGCATCTATTTTGTTTATATTTTGGTTTTCCCGTGATTATAATTGGTGTGCTCGCTTAAACTTTCCAATTTGATTTACATTTCCGCTCGAAGATTTTAGCTAACTTTACAGCTAACTGAAAACTCGCAGCCAAACCAAACCAGATGATGAAATTATTAACTATCACAGTAATTAGTTTACAAATGAAAGACTAACAGGAGTATTTGAGAGCAGCATTGGCCAATTTAAATCATAGAGCAAAGAAAAATGTGAAGAACAAATATACGGAGATTTCAAGCGACAAATAGATGAAACTGCACACGAAAATCAACGGCTAATAGAAAACTCAAGAGAGAAACTGAATATCTTCAAATATCAGTATAAAACAATGCCAAAAGAACCAAGCATATTTACATTAAAACCAATAATACGCAACATAATATCAAGTGTTGGTTATGTTGTGCCCGGGGTGTAATGGTTATCGTCGTAGGAAATGGACACTGCGACACGAGTTCGAATCCTGGACGAGGCTGATGGCATTTCACAGAACACTAATGCCCTTGCGAAAAGTATGAATCCATTTATTCTCCCTCCAGCTATGGGTAAATAGTAGGACAGACTAGGTTCTTCAGCCTAGGTTATTTTAGGAGAAGGAAAACTCTTAATTCAAGCCTATTAAACTCTGTTTAAAGATTGACCTTGTGTCATATCCTGCCCGAGTGGAGGGGTTGGTAAATAAGGTTATGTGGAGAAAAAGATGAAACGTTTAATCATATAATAAGCGGTTGAAGCTAGCCAGAATAAAGGGAGTACTTGACTAGGCACAATTGGGCAGGAAAGGCAATTCACTTAGAATTGTGCAAGAAGATAAAACCTGACTATACTATCAAATAGTATATGCTCATATTAGAATTCTTCCTAAAAATGAGACATAAAATTCTCTGGGATTCTGAGATACAAATGGATCCCCTAATCCTAGCCAGAAGACCAGACCGATGATTAATTAGCAAAAAAAGAGAAAATTTGCGGAGGAATGGACTTTGCCATCTCGGGAGACCACAGTGTAAAAATCAAAGAAAGCAAAACGACAGATACATAATTGGATCTGGCCAGAGGAGTAAATAAGTTATTGAACACGAGGGTGACTCTCATACATATAGTAGTAATTTACAAAGCTATTTGCTTCGATGTGGCACAAGGCCGAATGAATGGGGCACCCAATAAGACTCGAACTCACTAATGTAGGTTTGCTCGTCTAGCTTGTTAATCGTTACACATCCAGAGGTGCCCCTTTCATACCTATAGTAATTGATGAACTTGGAACAGTCTCCTGGAGCTTGAAGAAGAGACTAAAGATATTAGAAATCTTTGTGAGAATAGAAACTATCAAGACTACATCATTGTTGAGAACGGTCGGAATACTGAGAAGAATCCTGGATGCTTGAAGAAAATGGCTGTCACTCAGACTGCAGTGAGAAAATCTCAACGGTTGAAATACGAATGATAAAAGTGAACACAGTGAATATGCTCACCTCCAAAGGAGAATATGATCATCGTGATTAAACCATATTAGCCGAAAGAAGAAGCAAAAACATAAAATACACCTAATCATCTACGTCCGTCACACTATAGTAAAGACCCTGTGATGTATTATCAGAAACTTAAATTAAAACTGAAAATGAAATAAAATAATAAGACTACTAATACTAATTATCATAATAATAATATATGCGGTGACAGAGATGAAACCATCAATCACATAATAAGCAAATACAGCAAATTAGTACAGAAGGAGTATAAGACTAGATGCGACTGGGTGGACAAGGTGATCCACTGGGAGATAATCAAGAAATTTAAATTTGACCATACGAATAAATGGTATAGGCACAACCCAGCAGCTGTCCAAGAAAATAACACACATAAACTCCGATGGGACTTTGACGTACAGACGGATCACCTAATCTCGGCCAGAAGACCAGACCTTATAATAATCAACAAAAAAAAAGAGAATTTGCAAAATTGTCGAATTTGCTGTCCTGGCTGACAACAGAATAAAACTGAAAGAATGTGAAAAGAAGGAAAAGTACCTCAACCTTGCTCGAGAACTGAAAAAACTGTGGAACATGAAGATGAAAATTATACCAATTGTGATTGGTGCTTTCGGTACAGTAACTAAAGGATTATTAAAGGGACTGGAGGACTTGGAAGTTGGCGACCGAGAGGAGACTATCCCAACGACAGGATTATTGAGAACGGCTAGAATTCTGAGAAGAGTCCTGGAAACTTGAGCAGACTTGCTGTCTCTTAAAATCCAGTGAAAGAGCATCAGCTAACGCTGATGTGATTGGCGAACGGGTGGGGACCAGCCAAACGACAGCATTATTGAAAACGGCCAGAAAGACTTGAGGACACTTGTTGTCATTCCGACTCCAGTGAAAAACCATCGGCTAACGCTGATGTGAAAAGCTCTAATGAGTGAATAATAATATGATCGATACTGAGTAAGGTGCTGAAGATTTCGTAAAGACTTGCTGTCCCACAACAACCAGCGAGGATCATTAAGTTACATGAAAATACACAAATTAAAAATCTTTTCTCAGAATAATGGCAGCATTGAAATAAAAAGATAATAACCTTTTTGGAAAAAAAAACTAATATGCATAAATTAGTGTTTATTTATTTACTCATCCGTTTATCAGTTTTAAAAATCCAGATAGAAAGGCGAAAATTAAATAACACAGTTGGCTGAATGTTTTCTGGGATTTTTTTTATGTTTGTTTAGTTGTTTGTTTGTCTGTTTTTGTTTTGTTTCATTTTTACTAGTTTCTTCCTTTTTTTCTTTTCTTTTTTTTTTTTTTTTTTTTTTTTTTTTGGTGGGGGTGTATTAACTGTGTGGAAGTTGGTAATTCGCAGAATGTGTAGATCTCTATCAGCTTGTCTGGCAATCAGAGCGAATACTTTTGGGAACCGTCGTCTTCAAGCTAAAATGGCGCCAGCGTTGAATTAATTGTTGGCAGTAGACTAATGCATAAACAATTTATCGATTAGTTTGTGCTGGTTCGCACAAAGTAATGCCGGGGAAAGTGATGTCAGTTGGGGTGGAATAAAAAGGCCGGTTGTACTACTTACATGAAAAACGACTTCGAAATGGTAATATATATATATATATATATATATACACAAACAAACACACACACACACACACACACATATATATATATATATATATATATATATATATATATATATATATATATATATATATATTACCATTTATATGTCGTTTTTCATATATATATATATATATAAAGAACAGATTTTCGGCTCTTGTCTGTTTTCAGTAATTGTTTATTGTTCGCCTCCTGGATTTAATTGCGTTTAACACACGCATACTCTCTCTCTCTCTCTCTCTCTCTCTCTCTCTCTCTCTCTCTTTTGTCTTTCACTCTCTCTTTCGCACACACCCACACACACACACACACACACACACACTCACAAAATTACATACACATACTCACACGGAGTGTATATATATATATATATATAGAAATTCCTTTCTATATATATATATATATATATATATAGTGTTCGATTCATCTGTCTTGTATTTCTATCCACCTATCAGTCTCTCTCGTATTTCTTCATTTCTATCTACCTTTCTCGTATTTCTATCTGTCTATCTATTTTCAAGCAGGGACGAACTCATAAGAGATGTACTCTTATGGATCCCCACACATGGCCGTGCAAAAGCAGGACGACCAGCACGAACATACATTCAGCAGCTATGTGAGGATACGGGATGTTGTCCTGAAGACCTACCTCGGGCGATGAACGATAGGGAGGAGTGGCGAGAGAGGGCCAGGGTTATTCGTGCTACCAGTGCGATATGATGATGATGATGATCTATTTTCATGCGTACAAATATGCACATGTATACACAGCGAATATGTGTATGTGTATGTGTGTGCATCTGTCAACGTCTCGTCCATTTCTATCACTCTCTCAGTGATTTTGTATATATATATATATATATATATATATATATCAAAATGCAACGTTACACGCACACATACACACATTTATATATATATATATAAGGTGAGTCTGAAATCTAAGAGGAATGGTGTTACAAATTTTTCCAATTTTAAACAACAAACGATATAATTTCTCCTTCAAAGTAATCTCCCTTGACTCAGATGCAATACTCCATCGTTCTCCGCCACGTTTCCATGTACTGCAGGAAGGAATCTTCCGGGATGCCTCTCAACTCCGTCTTTACAGGCCCCTTGAGAGCCTCCATGCTATCATAAACAACACTCTTAATGATCTCTCTAAGCTTAGGGAAAAGAAAAAGTCACACGGAGCAAAATCAGGTGAATAGAAAGATTGTTCCAGTACGGTGATGGTCTTCTCGGTCAAGAACTGTCGGATACCCAATCCAGTTATCTTGCTTTTTTTTTTTTTTCGTGTCCAATGATTATTCAAACAGTCAACCGACGATCGCCGCACGCCACCGGCCTTGCTCGCCCGAAGTTGATCTCAGTCTTGCTCGTTAAAGGCCTCCCGCTCCTGAAATTATCTTTCACCTCCTTTCAATCCTCTTTGAATCTTTCCCACCACTCAAGAACACGTGTGCGCGAAATTATGTTATCTCCAAACTAATGCTAAAGTATTTCGAATGTATTGAACGGAATTTTCCCAACCTGAACCAAAAATTTCAAATTCATTTTTCTTCGGTGCTGATCGCTGAACAATCTAAAAAAAGGGAAAGTTTGAACAAAGGCATATGAAAAATGTTGTAGTTGTAGAAAGGTAAGATTACAAGTTTACACTTCCAAGATATGCTGTCAGAGGATAACACAATCCGCTTATCCCTCTTTCGCCGATAACTTAAACAGCACACACGGTCCCGTTATTTTTCAGAGAGACTTCGTAGATAGAGAGATAGATAGATAGATAATCAATTTTTTTTATAATGTATCAAATATTTCCTTTTCCAAATGGGTTTCTTCGTTCAAATCATTGGCAATATATTCAATCAGGCATAAATGGGGGACGAATTTTCTATTAAGATTGAAATCTAAAATAATCCCCCACTTTAAGATATCCCTAAAATGCTTTAGAATACCTTTTCGATATACCAATGGATCCCCTAACCCACAAACTGTAGTTTAGATAATACCATTACAGTTTTTCTGCAATTATAGCTTTGGAATTAACCCACAAGGGGTTGATATGCCATTAAACAAACAAACCGAAACTTATCTGTCTTGGTTTATTCAAATTTACGTATATATATATATATATATATATATATATAGTGAAGTATTCTTCAATCCAGTTCATCCGGAGGTGGAAAAATGATATTTTTTCAAGAAACATTGGATCTAATGATATCATGTTTAAAATTATTTTAGAGTCTTTGGTTCATATCAATTCTCTTGACAGGATAGAAATAAATCTATTATCATAATTTGACCGAATATTGTTTTTTTCTTGAAATTATATATATATATATATATATTTAATTTTTTAAGAGTACCTATCAAACAATTTCCTTGATAAAATGTTAATTTTCTTTTAAAAAATTATACCAGGTTTTTATTCTCTCTCGGGAAGCATTATAAAGTAAAACGGATATAAGTCGGTATTATCTATTCACGAAATCTACGAGATTGAAACTCTGTAACCAAAAGTATCAATAAATAGCAGTTCTTTCAGACAGAATTTCCTTATATAATGTTGGTTACAGATATGGCCATCTGCCTCCCATCACGAAAATTATCCAAGTTAGACGAACCAGGTACGCAGGACACTGCTAGAGGAACAGAGACGAGCTCATAAGTGATGTACTTCTATGGACCACCAAATATGGCCGAGCAAAAGCGGGATGACCAGTTCGAACATACATACAGCAGCTATGTGAAGATACGGGATGTAGTCCAGAAGACCTGCCGGAGGCGATGAACGAGAGGGAAAAGTGGCGTGAGAGGCTCAGGGATATCCGTGCTAGCGGCACGACATGATGATGATGATAATGAGGATGACAATTGGTTTATTTTACAGCGCATCAATCCCTGATGGGTCATTTAATGCTGAAATTTGATACATTTGTTTAGGTTTGGGTTGGGTTTTTGTTTAAACGCTTATCAACACCTCATGGGTTATTTATAGCCATAATACGATTCATTTGTAAAAAAAAATGGTTTGTTTTATTTTTATTGCATATTGACTCCTTATGGGTTATTCAATGCTAAAATTTGATACATTTGAAAAATTTGCATTGGCTTATCTATTTAACGGTATATAAATATAAATGTATATAAATAAGTAAATAGTTTCATGGTAGTTTCATTTCGAAATTAGTAACAATTCGTTTGCGCTCTGATATGTTTATTGTTTCCACACAGTTAAATGGTTTCAATTATCGACATCTAACTAATAATTCTGTTTAATAATAATCATTCGTTCGCAGGCAGCGAAGAGGTTAATAGAAAAGCAATTTAACATCATATACACAAGAATTTTGAGAGCATTATTGAATTAGTCTAGGCGGCAACAGCCCACAAAGAACCGACTATACGGTTACCTGCCTCCCATCACTAAAATTTTCCAAGTTAGACGAACCAGACACGCAGGATACTACTGGAGAAGCAGGGACGAACTCATAAGTGATGTACTCCCATGGACAACCACATATGGCCGAGCAAAAGCAGGACGACCAGCTAGAACATACATACAGCAGCTATGAGAGGATACAGGATTTAGCCCTGAAGACCTGCCTGAGGCAATGAACGATTGGGAAAAGTGGCGAGAGGGGGTCAGGGATATCCGTACTAGTGGCACGACAAGATGATGATGATGATTTAACATCATAATTCTATTCAACAATATTCATTAATTTGCATACAGTAAAATGGTTCCAAGTGTTATATAATTGCAGAATGATTTTTTTTATATTATCATGTTTCGTTGGTTTTATTTTATTATTCGGTTTGGTTAGGCTTAGAACTATTCGGCTTTTAATACAGGTGTTCACGCTCGTGTAAGGAGGATGTGACAATCACAAATGTCATCATAAAAACCCCAGATAGGAAATAGGACTTGGGTATGAATGACGTCATGCCCGGAAGCATTGGGCTGGGAATTTTGGTGGATTTTTGAAAAAAAAACGTTAGTTGTGATTTGTCGCTGGGTGAGGCTGGTTGAGATTCGAACCTGGGCGAGGCGAGTTGAGATTTGAATCTAGGCGAGGGCAGTCCGGCTGGGGACTACGGGATGCGCCGCGCGTTGTTGGCATAGTAAAAATTGTGTCTCTCTCTCCTCGTGTCGAAAGACTAAACTCAAGAAGTCAATAAACGTTTTGTACTTGAACTAAAGAAAGTCCTCAATGTTTCGGGATTCCTCAGCATCTAAATATTTTGGCCGTATGCTACACAAGTATTGCAATATAATACCAATATTGATCCTTCATTTTACGGCGAGGGTAGATCTTATGTAACATATTCAAAATATACGAATATGTAGAATGTACGTACGGCATAAAATATTCACATGCATTGGAATCCCGCGAAACACTGACGACTCTCTTGGTTCAGGTACGAAACTTTTATTACGTTCTTTACTTTTAGGCTTTCAACACGAGGAGAGAGAGACACAATTTTTACTATGCTGACTGTTCGTCCAGCGTCAGCTCTCAACTCACTGACCCAACTAACGCGCGCGAATCCCGCAGCAAACAACTGGACTCGTCTCGCCGAGCTCCGAAAATCAACTCGCCCCGTCTAAGTTCAAATCTCAACTCACTGCTTTTTTTTTTCAAAATACCCAAGAATTCCAGCCCATCGCTGCCGGGCATCACGTCATTCACATCCCCAGTCCTATTTACTGTCCGGAGTTTTTATTATGACATCTGTGATTGTCACATCCTCCCCGCACAAGCGTGAACGCCTGCACTCAATGTGTGCCCCTGCCCGTGCACTAACCAAAAAGTTCTAAGCCTAACTAAACCAAACGATAAGAAATAACCAACGAAAAATGATAATATATAAAAGAAAAATCCTTCCGCAATTTTATAACACTTACCCATTTCCCTAGACCAGAGAGAATAAATAAAATACACGAATAGATAAACCAAAGAAATCAAAACTCCTAATTATTGATTGTCTTCTAAAGTACTTATGCACTTGTTTTTTTTTTATATAAATTACTTGCATTAAGTGTTTGAAAGCAAACAAATGTGTTCTTTTTTAAAAGCAAGCTGAAAAAAAACATGAGTCGCGGTTGTTCAATCCTCACATTTAACTGCTTATTCTCGGTACGATGGTACATGGCCTTAAGCACAAGATGGAATGGAATTAATTCTGGATATTTCTCAGACTAGCTGTCTGCTCGAATTTCAAAGTGAAAACAATTTCCGTCTCATTAATCTTGCTTAGTTGCCAGGGCAAAGAACGAGGTTTTGCTTATTTGTGTCTTGTTGAATGTGGTCAAAAGCTTTACGAGAATTCAATTTCATGCTAACACTCAGTAAGTTCGAGAAATTACTACATAGTCAGGCTTTATTTTTTTAAATGTATACTTGTACTCAAGTTTCTATCCACCACGAACAGGATATGACTCAAGGTCAATTTTTAAGCGGAGTAAAACTGGTAGAAATTCTGTGTTTTTCTTCTCCGAGATTGTTTGCCTAACCAAGGTAAAAAGGAGTCATTTTGAGACATTATTTACTCACGGGTGAAGAGAGAAGAGGATTTATGTCTTTCCCTAAGGTATAAGCAAAGTAAAATGCAAACACAGTCTTCATACTATTGTCTTTATCTTGACTGTTATATTCACAACGTTTCGGCCGATACGTCTCCTGGCCGTCTTCATGTGTTTCTTGGTGAACTCAGGAGCTTACACGGAACTTCGAACCATGTCCTTTATTTAAGCCGCGGTTTGGAGTTCCCTGTCGGCACCCGAATTCGACAATAACACCTGAAGAAGGCCGGAGGATATATCTACCGTTTATATGTTTTAGATGTGAATACTTGAAACCATATATCCGTGTACAAAACGTTTTAAGAAACTGCACTCAAAAGTAAATGCGAACATGTAATATTAAATAGTAGGGCAGACGGCCTTTTTGCCTTCTTTAAAGCGAGCAATCGAGAATAAAAACTCCAAAAGTATATATATATATATATGTATAAAGAGAGAGAGAGAGAGAGAGAGAGAGTGTGTGTGTGTGTGTGTGTGTGTGTGTGTTTGCGGGCGTGTGTGTGTGTTTCAAAAGTATCGAGACTAAATCTGTATTTACCAAGAGAGAAAAGACCAATATATGAAAAGTTAATTTCAAACAAAATAGTCCCCTCGTCATTCAACTGTTATTCGAACTAGCTCTCCACTTTTTTAGTGGCAGAATGGCTAAAGAACTGAATTGTGACATCGTAATAAACGAGTTCGAACCCTTTTTTCTCCAGCTATTGTTTAAATTGTACCACTCATATTTATCAGCACAGATGGCTTTTTACAATGAATAAGCCACGAAAGTCGATATAGCATTAATGAAACTTCTTCCTTAAAGGAGGTGCTCGAGGACTAAATAGGAAATGGGCACGATGAACCAAGTTCAAAAGCTGTACAAGACGGTTTCGATTCCACAGATAAATAATATCAACTACTCTTTCAACCAGTTGTCAGTAAATAGTAAGGCAGATTAGGCTTTTTAACTTTCATGGGCAACCGCTGTAGAAGAAGAAAAACTCAGAAGTCAAACACGTCGTAAGTAAAGTAAAATTGCCGACCTCAGGTGCTACTCCTTTCTCTTGATTGTTCCACTTTACCCTTGATCTGTACCTTTTAATGCTGAGTGTTAAGCAAGGAGACACCAATTACCATTTTTTTTTAGTCTTTGGTATGATCGACCAGGGATTGAACCCAGGTCTCCCGAGCAATTGGCGAACACTCTAACCATCATGCCAATGTCCGGTTTGTACTCTGCAAAAAATTAATCTTGTGTCGTATTCTACTCATGGTGGAGTGGTTGCCTAAACACATTTTCACTTCTATATTTCTCGTATTTTTTACTAGTTTTACTTAACCGTTTTTGGTCAATACAGTCTTAATTTTTCGTAATTTCGGACTAATTATACTAAACCACTTTGGGTCGATACATTAGTCTTAATTTCTCGCCTTTTCTGACTCATTATACTAAACCATTTGGGTCGATATATTAGTCCTAATTCCTCGCCTTTTCAGACTAATTATACTAAACCACTTTGGGTCGATACATTAGTCTTAATCCCTCGCCTTTTCAGACTAATTATACTAAACCACTTTGGGTCGATACACTCTTGTTAATTTCTCGTATTTTAGAACCAATTTTTTGAAACCCCTTACGGTCGATGTACGCTTCTTAATTCCTCACATTTTTTAACTAATTTTTAAGCAATTTCGGTCGACCCACTCTTGCTTATTCCTCGTATTTTATTACTAATTTTATCCACTCATTCTGGACTGATATCTTCTTCTATATTACTTTTTCATTCCTATTCATTATCAATCTGATAGAGGAAAAAAATGAAAGTTTCGAGATTTTTAACAAAAACGTTTGCTTCCTGGAGCTTTATCTATAACAGCTCCGAAAACGATGAGATATGTTACAAAGCGAAACTTTGACTTGGAATATCAACAAGCGAAAATGACTGCGAAAAAATACGCTGTCTTTCAGTATAGACTTCTCTTTACCTACACCACACATAGAAATAACAGAAACTGCTTCCTTCTGGAAATGATGAAAGTCTTTCTATTTAACTGCTTTATATTGTCGAGTTCATACTGGTTTTCTCATTTCTCTTGTATTTATTTCAAAGTCCCTTTCACTATTCAATCTTATCTTTATTCTATCTGATTCTGTGAAACGAATTTTTATTAATATTGCTTATTTTAAAAGAAATAAGACACTTTTTATGTTTAGAATCATGTAATGAGTCTTGTCCAGTCGGCTGGTACTGTAAAATAGACCGACTGCATCTCTGCAGAGGGGTAAATATCCCCAAGGAGTGTCCAGCTAGCCCAGTCGACTGTGACTAAAATACACTGATTACATCTCTGCAGAGATGTAAATACCCCTCAAGGAGTGTCCTGGTCGCTCAATCGACTGGGACTGTAGAATACACCGACTGCATCTCTGCAGAGGGGTAAATATCCCACAATGAGTGTCCTGGTAGCCCAGTTGGCTGGGGCTGTAGAATACATCGACTGCATCTCTGCAGAGAGGTATGACCACACAAAGAGTATCCTAATATGACACTAAACAATCCGACGGTGAGCCTCCAGTAATGCTGGAGCTTTGGGGAATACAGAGTACACCATAATTGTCATTGATCCCAGGTTTACTCTGTCTCGGGGTGGTAGCACTTGCAAGGTTCCTATGTATCAAATAGAAAAAAACTGTATTTATGCTAAACTGAATTGCTTGAAATAGGACTGTTTTGACATCTAAACTGTGTACTTACGCTAAACTGAATAGTTTGAAATAGGTGTTTTGACAGTTAAACTGCCTACGCAGGCTAAACCGAATTATTTGAAATAGAACTGTTTTTACATTTAACTCAGTGTATTGCCCAATTGGCTGAGGCTGTAGAATACACCGACTGCTTCTCTCTTGAGGGGTATGCTCTGGATTAATAATCATCCTAGATATGATACTAAACAATCCGATGGTAAGGTTCCAATAATGCTGGAGCTTTGGGGAATGCGAGGAACCTACTTATTTTCATCGCCGCCAGGTCCACTCAGTCACGTAGCTGTAGCTTATGATAGGGTCCTATTTATGGGTCAAATAGATCTAAACTATGTACATATGCTGAACTGAATCGATTGAAATAGGACTCTTTTGACATTTGATTGAACTGTTTTGACATTTAACTGTGTGGAAAAAAATAGGGGGTGTCCTCGTGGTGTAATTGTTAAAGCGATGGATTGCGGAATCGTAGTTAGCGAGTTCGTACTCTAGTCGTGCTATTACGTTCACTTTCGGGCAAATACCCTTAGGAAAGGTATGAACCCCCTTATCCTTCCAGCTATGGGTTAAATAGTACCAATACTGTTCTTATAGGAGAATAGCTTTGGCATTAAATAACCTACAAAGGTTGATATGCCATTAAATACAAAGGTTGATATGCCATTAAACAAAGAAACCAAACCAAACCAAACCAAAAAAATATAATTATACTAAACTGAATTGTTTGAAATCTCATTCGGCGCTGAAAGAATCATTACAACTTAAAGCCAAACAACCATCCATCCAACCTCTGTTGAATCGTGGAATACCCCCCTCATCAAAAAGTATGATATGTTTATGATACTAAATTACATCTGATGGGGAAGCTCTAATTCTTGAGAGTGTTGAGTATACACTCTGTGGGAGAACCTGTTTGAATCCCTTCTCAATAAGAAGTCTGAAAATTATTTGTATTAGATAGAAATGATTATTATCATGTCACTATCAGCACAGATATCCATGACCCTCTCTCGCCACCCCTCCTGATCGTCTATTGCTTCCAGCAGGTCTTCTAGGTTACATCCCATACCGGCAGAGAGCTGTTGTATGCAGGTTCGAGCTGGTCATCCTGCTTTTGCTCGTCCGTGTGAAGGGGTCCACAAGAGTACATCACTTATGAGTTCGTCCCTACTTATCCAGCACTTTCTCGCATGTCTGGTTCGTCTAACTACGATAGTTATCGTGATGGGTGGTAGGTGGCCGTACAGCTGCTGCTTTATAGGATGCTGCCTCCAGGTCTTGTTTAATATTGCTCGTAGCATTCTTGCATAATTGCCGTCAAACTTTTCCCCCGTGCGTTTAGTTAGCGTCCATGTAGTGCATTTATATAGCAGTATCGACACGATCGCTGCTTCGAAGTATTTGCGTTTCATTTTATCGGTCAGGTCTGACTTCCATATGACCGAAAGACTATCGATAACTGTCCATGCCTTTGCCAGTTACATGTTGATGTCTATCTCGGTTGATGAGACACTGCTTCCTAGGTAGGGGAACTTGTCTACTAGTTTCAGAGAGCTACTATTTAGTATTATAAACTAAAATCTCTGTATTAAGAATAGCTACTCAAAGCTAAAATTTATTATGAGTCATTAACTATTTGACATTTAACTGTGTGAAAACAAAAATAACTATACTTATACTGATTTTTTGAAATAGAACTGAATATTGGCAAAAAAATGGATTTGGCGTTAAATAACCTACAAAGGTTGATATGCCATAAAACCAATCAACCCAAAACCGTATCGAGATTCACAACTAAATTTCCTAAGACAGAAAAGAATAACGAATGAAAGCTTAGTTTTCTTCAAAGTACAACATGCATTTTCGATAACCCCAAAAGAGCTGATGTACCATTAAAAAATAAACCAAACCAAACCTTTATGAATGGATGAAATTTTGGCATTAAATAACCCAGAAGGAGTTGATATGCCCTGAGAAAATACAACTAAATATTTACAAATGAATGAAATATCGACGGTAAATGTTCCATAAGGAGTTGATATACCCTTAAAAAAACCTTTACACAAGAATAAAATTTCGTCATTAGATAACCCAAAAAGTGTTGATATGCCGTGAAAGAAGTAAAACAAATCAGTTTTACACATGTATCAAAAAGAAAGAATGAAATGACGGAAAAAAAGAGTGATTAGAAGAAAGAGAAAAACAGGAAAAAAAGAAATGATTCATTTAGAAGGAAAAATTGAGAAAAAATGAAAGAAAGAAAGAAATGACAAAAAGAAAAAAATATGGATTGGAAGAAAGAAATAAAGACAAAAGAAAGAAAGCATTGATTGAAAAAGAAAGAAAGAAAGAAAGAAAGAAAGAAAGAAAGAAAGAAAACATAATTTTGAACGAAAGATGAAAGAAATGACGAAATGAAAAAACAATGGTTGATTGAAAAAAAGAAAGAAAGAAAGAGAGTATGAAAGAAAGAAATTATAGACTAGGAACAAAAAAAACGTTGAGAAAGAAAGAAAGAAATGATAGATTTGGAGCAAAAAACGTTGAGAAAGAAAGAAGAAAGAAAGAAAGAAAGAAAGAAAGAAAACATAATTTTGAACGAAAGAAAAAAGAAAGAAAGAAATGACGAAATGGAAAAACAATAATTGATGGAAAAAAGAAAGAAAGAAAGAAAGTATGAAAGAAAGAAATTATAGACTAGGAACAAAAAAAACGTTGAGAAAGAAAGAAAGAAATGATAGATTTGGAGCAAAAAACGTTGAGAAAGAAAGAAGAAAGAAAGATAAAAGAAAGAATGAAAAAAGAAACATTTAATCTTGAAAGAAAAGTTTCACTCTAAATTTTTGAAATGAGGAGATGTAATCATTTATATTTATATTACTGATATTTTCCAGAAAATTCCCCGTTTGGCGTTAAATAACCCATGAAAAGTTTATATACCGTTAAATAGATAAGCCAATGCAAATTTTTCAAATGTATCAAATTTTAGCATTGAATAACCCATAAGGAGTCAATATGCCATAAAAATAAAACAAACCATTTTTTTTTTTTACAAATGAATCAAATTATGGCATTAAATAACCCATGAGGTGTTAATAAGCGTTTAAACAAAAACCCAACCCAAACCTAAACAAATGTATCAAATTTCAGCATTAAATGACCCATCAGGGTTTGATGTGCTGTAAAATAAACCAGTTGTCATCCTCCTCCTCATCATCATCATCATGTCGTGCCGCTAGCACGGATATCCCTAACCCTCTCTCGCCACTTCCCCCTATCGTTCATCGCCTCTGGCAGGTCTTCAGGGCTACATCCCGTATTCTCACATAGCTGCTGAATGTATGTTCGTGCCGGTCGTCCTGCTTTTGCCCGGCTATATGTGGGGGTCAATAGGAGTGCATCACTTATGAGCTCGTCCCTGCTTCTCCAGCAGTGTCCTGAATGTCTGGTTCGTCTTACTTGGATAGTTTTCGTGATGGGAGGCAGGTGGCCCTATAGTTGGTGACTTGTGGGGTGTTGCCGCCAGGACTTGTTCAACATTGCTCGCAACATTCTTGTGTAATTGTCGTCCAGCTTCTTCTCCAGCCGTTTTGTTAGCGTCCAGGTAGTGCATCCATACAGCAGTATCGACACGACCGCTGCCTGAAAGAAACGGCATTTCATTTTATCGGTCAGGTCTGATTTCTATATGATCGAGAGCTTATCGATAGCTGTCCATACCTTCGTTAGCCGCGTGTCGATGTCTTTTTTGGTTGATGAGACACTGCTTCTTAGGTAGGTGAATTTGTCTACCAGTATCAGAGAGGTTCCGTCTAGTATGGAAATGTCGCCTCTTCGATTAAAGCACTTATATTCAGTTTTGTGTGCATTGACATGGAGGTGAATGCCAGCAGCAGCTCGTTCTAATCTATGCAGTAGTGTTTCGGCTTGGTTGGATGTATTTACCAGAATCGCTATGTCATCGGCGTCGGTAATCGTCTTTGCAGGGCACCTTCTGCTTCTTTTCTTTGCCAGCTCGAATCCGTTTTCTCATATTTTATCTAACCAAATTTAACCTGTATTAATTTTCATCAGAGAGAAAATGAAGCTCTGTGACTCATTCCTTTTCTTGGGTTGTTTCAAATGATAGAAAAATTAATATTGTAACATACCCATGATACGGATATGTGAAATAGACATAATGTTCATAAAATGTTCATAAACATATATAGGAATCCGAAAACACGAAATTGTTTCAGGTAGGAAACTTTTATTCACCTTTTTGAGTTTAAAGAATTTTCGACATGAGGAGAGAGAGACACAGTCTTTCTATGCTGACTGCTTTTACGTCGTCAGCTCTCAACCCAACCAACGCGCGGCGCACGTAGCGCACAAATTCGTCTGGCCTCGCCCAGCACTGAATCTCGACTCTCTCGTTCGGAGGCAGGAACTCAACTCACTGCTTTTTTTTCAAATCTCAGCCCACGCTTCGGGTGCGTGACATCACCCACATCCCCTAGTCAATTCACATCTGGGATTTTTATTTTGACATCTCTAAATGACATATCCTCTTCGCGTGCGCGTGAACACCTGCGTTAATGTTGCACCTAACTAACCCATGTGCTGAGCCGAAAGGTTCTCAGCCTAACTAAACTGAAAGGCAAGAAATACAAAACGAAATCCCTCCGCTATTATATTGCAATATGATCTTGAGATTCGTGCTTAAAATTCCAGTTTCTTTGGCACCAATATTCTGCGAATAAAGAAAATTATTTAGATGAATGCTTTAAGAGTAAATATATGCTGCACTTTTGATAGGAAGTGCTTGCTTTCATTTAAATTGTTCGGCGTTTTTTTTTTTTCTTTCTTCTTTTTATTTTTAGGGGTTAACAAATTTCTATAAGTGATTAAAACGAGGAATGTATTTAATGGAGTTAATACGTTCTCCTTCTGAAAATAAAAAATGAATAAAATTCCTAAATATAATCTAATTTTTCGGTTCTAACTCATTACTTAATTTCTCAACTATAGATGGGGGAATTATTTGAGGTAATTACATAAGATAATTCCTCTTTCATCAAATCGTAAATTCTCGGAATTCTCTCCTGAGTTGGTATATTGACCTGTGTGCTCACGCACGCACGAGCGTATGTGTGTGTGTGTGTGTGTTTAAGGTTTCATTAGTTGGAGGAATCATCATGGCGTTGTGCCAAATGTAATGGACTGTGGCATAGTCCTGTGTTTGAACTCTAATAATGTTACTGCGTTCACTTTTACGCTAATTCCCTGAAGAAACATTCCCTTATTTCCGTAGCTTAGAGGTAAAAAATACCACTACTTTTCTTCGACAAGGATGGCGTTGGTATTAAATAAACCATAAAGGTTGATATGCCATTAAACAAAGAAGACAAACCTATCTCTGTGTTTACCTCCTTATCTTAGCCCATTCGACTAGTGGAGCTGAAGAATACACCGACTGTATCTCTCCCAGACGGTTAAGACCTTTCCCGCAACGAGTGTCCTGGAATGACATTAAACCTCTGCTGATTAGGCCCGAGTAATGCAAGATCTTCGGGGAATTCAGGGTGCCCTTTCATTGCCATCGCTCCCAGGTCCACTCTGACCCGGAGTAGTAACAACTGATCAAGTCCTATCTATGAAATAAAAAGAACTGCTTGAGATTTAAACTGTGTGCAAACAAATGACTTATAGCAAATGAAATTGTTTGAAATAGAACAACAAATGACTGATGTTTAATTGAATTGTTAGTGATATATAGCAATACTTGGAACCATTTAACTGTCTACAAGCAAATGATAAATATTGAATAAATTCATAAGTGTTAGATAGCAGTAATTGAAACCATTTAACTGTGTACAAACAAAAGCAATGCGCGTGGACCTAGGAGCGATGGCAATGAAAGGGCACCCCAAATTCCCCGAAGATCTTGCACTACTAGGGCCTAATAAGCAGAGGTTTAATGTCATTCCAGGACACTAATCCATTTCAGAGAATTTTTATTTTTATTTTATTGCGGACTTTTTGTCCTCATCTTGGTAGTTTTTGTGTTGTTTCTTCTTCACTACGTTTCAGCCAAATTTCACCTCTGGCCTTCTTCAGCTGATTAACCGCGACCTCGGATAGGAATGCTGTGTCTTGTAACCGTATCCCCAGTAATTACTGCCTTCCATAGTTGTTGTCTATCGCACCACGTTTTTTGACCAAGTAAACCTCTGGCCGGCTTAGGTAGGAATTGGAACAACTATCATCTGACAATGCTCACCTGGAACCGTAGAGACTCAACGCCTCTATCCGCTGTGCCACGGGCCCCAAAGGAGGGTCAAGGTTGGATTTTTTTGTCTTATAAATCCAATTGTTTGTTCTCCTTATCTAGTCTTCCATAGTCGGTTCCGTACCGAATTTGTAATTGTCTTTAATTGGAATCATTGGAAATATTCCAATTAAAGAGAATAATCTGTTTAAAAATGAAATTATAGAAAAAATGATGTCTTACAAATCATGTATATCGATTTAAATGTGCACAAACAAATAATGTTAAAATTTTACTGATACATAGAAATACATGAAACCATTTTATTTTGTGCAAAAAAATATTAA
Source organism: Sepioteuthis lessoniana (assembly GCA_963585895.1). Classification (NCBI taxonomy): domain Eukaryota; kingdom Metazoa; phylum Mollusca; class Cephalopoda; order Myopsida; family Loliginidae; genus Sepioteuthis; species Sepioteuthis lessoniana. The sequence continues at coordinate 36,140,779 of OY757946.1, read as the reverse complement.
TCGTAAATAGAATTATTTCTATTTGATAGCAATACTTGAAACCATTTAACTACATGCAAAAAATAAAGTCAGGCCGATTTAAAAATATCAACAAAATGTGTTTACAGATCATATATATTTAATATATATGTATAAACATGATTTGGCTTTAAATAACCCATAATGTTTGATATGATATAAAACGAAATCGAACCTATTTATCTATGTTATTTTTCCGATATCTATCTATCTATCTATCCTTTTCTGCCATCTATCTATCTATCTATCTATCTTTTTCTGCCATCTATCTATCAATCTAAAACTAAATCGAACCGATTTATCTATGTTATTTTTCCTATATCTATCTATCTATCTTTTTCTGCCATCTATCTATCTATCTATCTATCAATCCTTTTCTGCTATCTATCTATCTATCTTTTTCTGCTATCTATCTATCTATCTATCTATCTTTTTCTGCCATCTATCTATCTATCTATCTATCTATCCTTTTCTGCCATCTATCTATCTATCTTTTTCTGCCATATATCTATCTATCTATCTATCTATCTATCTATCTTTTTCTGCTATCTATCTATCTATCTATCTATCCTTTTCTGCCATCTATCTATCTATCTTTTTCTGCCATCTATCTATCTATCTATCTATCTATCTTTTTCTGCTATCTATCCATCTATCTATCTATACTTTTCTGCGATCTATCTATCTATCTATCTATCTATCTATCTATCCTTTTCTGTTATCTATCTATCTATCTTTTTCTGTCATCTATCTATCTATCTATCCTTTTCTGCAATCTATCTATCTATCGATCACAGTCAGTTTCTACGTATCTATCTATTTGTCCATATTTTAGTCCGTTTTGTCTTGTATAACCAAAGCAGTTTAAGCCATGAGAATTACCCGGTACAGTTGCTATTATCGTGGTAGGTGGTGCGCTACATGTCGTGAATTGCTTCCTCCTGAGTGTGATTTGAAAGCCGCCGAGATGACCACGCAGCGTTGTCTAATCCGGGAACTTCTGCTTTACGAATTGGACCTGAGCCTTTATGCCACCGAAGCAAAAAATAAATAAATGAAATAAAATAAGCATTTCTTGATCCATTAAATGTGGAAACTAAAACCCAACTAAAGCTTTCTTTCAAAGAAAAAGTAAATTATAGATGACAGAAGTCATCGATGTATAAAGATTTCTTTGAAAATACACATTGCTTTGTGTTAAGAATATTGTGAAGAACATAGACCTTACGCATGCTTCAAGAAGGGATATAACTCTTTAAAACTAAGACTGATTAGGTTTGGTTGGGTTGGCTTGGCATTTATGGCATATCAACCGTTGTTGGTTATTTAATGCCATATGATCTTTATACATACATATTAAGTATATATGATTTGGTTTTGTTGGGTATTATGGCATATCAACCGTTGTAACTTATTTAATGCCAAATCCTCTTTATACATATATATTAAGTATATATGATTTGGTTTGGTTGGGTTTTATGGCATATCAACTATTGTAGCTTATTTTATGCCAAATCCTCTTTATACATATATATTAAGCATAGTTTGGTTTGGTTGGGTTTTATGGCAAATCAACCTTTATAGGTTATATCATGTGAAATCCACTTTATACATATGTATTTAATATATGTGATCGTATTTGTTTAGGTTTTAGGACATATCAACCATTATTGGTTATTTAATGCCAAATCTTCTTTAAACATATATATTAAATATATATGATTTGGTTTGCTTGGGTTTCGTGGCATATTGCTGGTTATTCGATGTCAAACCCTGTTTATACATAGATATTATATATATATATATATATATATATATATATATATATAAGTTGGTTTGGTTGGATTATATGGCATATCAGCCATTGTAGGTCATTTAATACCAAATACTCTTTATACATATATATTAAGTATAAATGTTTACTTTGGTCGGCTTTTATGTCATATCAAACCTTGTAGGTTATTAATGGTAAACCCTGTTTATACATGTATATTAGTTTGGTTTGGTTTGTTGGATTTTTGGCATATCAACCTTTGTTGGTTATTTAACGCCAAATCCATTTTTATGTAAATAATCTGTTAAATTTAAAACAATTCTGTTTAGCATAATTACACAGTTTAATTGTCGAAAACATTTCTATTTCAAACTATTCAAGCAGTTATATGTTACAATTCAGTTAAGTGTAAATACAGTTTTAAAGTCGAAAAACAATTCTATTTGAAATAATTCAGTTAAGTATAAGCACGCAGTTTAAATGTACGTACGGTTTAATTCTCAAAAAGCAGTATAGTGAAAGAAGCACGGTTTAGTACTATTTAACCCATAGATACGACCCTGATCAGGTGCTACCACTCCGGGCCAGAGTGGACCTGGGAAAGATGGCATTCCCCAAAGCTCCAACATTGCTGGAACCTCACCATCAGATTGTTTAGTGTCATATCCAGGATACTCGTTGAGGGGTCTTAGCCCTCTGCAGAGAAGCAGTCGGTGTATTCTACAGCCCCAGCCGACTGGGCAAAAATGTATATTAAGTATATACATTTGTTTAAGTTGTATTTTACGGCATTTTCAACCCTTGCACAAAACAGGCGCTGTATGGCCACTTATCCCCCATCTCAAAAACTATTAAAGTAAGATGAACAAGACATGCTCGAAAAGCAGGCACAAACTCACAAGTGACGTTCTTCAAATGGATCTCGACACATAGACGCACCAGTGTTGGCTGACCAACAAGAACTTACATCGATTCTGAACGGATACTCGTTGCCGTTTAGAGTACTTGCCGGGGGTGATGTATGGTAGAAATAGAGAGAGAGAGAGAGGGAGAGAGAGAGAGAGAGAGAGAGAGAGAGAGTGCAAAATCTGTGGTGTTAGTTCGACATGATGGGGATTATGATGATGATGCTTTTGCAAAAAAAAAAATAAAAAAAGGAAAATGGAGAAGTGACCTAGTTAAAACTTTCACAATAATTAAATGGGATTTCTAATTATGGTAGACATTTTTTTTCAAAATCCTTTCTTGAAGTTGAAATTTACTGTCAAGACAGATTTCAAAAAGTAAGTCTTCTCGCCAATTGAATTTTTTTTTCTTTATACTTAATTATTCATTTGTTTTTTTATTTGTTTTGTTTTTTGTTTTATTTTATATATTTATTTTTTTTAATTTATTTTTTATTTTTTGCCTATAGAGTAATTTATTTTTGGAACAAATTGTCTAATCAAATCAAAACAGCAACAGCGTAAAAATTAAAGATCACATTTGATGGCCTCAGAAAAAATAGAAAGAAAAAGAATTTAAGAGGATTTTATTCATATATATATATATATATATATATATATATATATATATATATATATATATATATATATGGTAGGTTTAATAATAGGTTATGATAGGTTATAAATATTATCGTATTATATATATTTATATATATATATGGTAGGTTTAATAATAGGTTATAATAGGTTATATATATTATCGTATTATATATATATATATATATATATATATATATATATATATATATATATATAATTCTATTATATATATTATTATGTGCTTTCATATTTGATGGCTTCAGAAAAAATAGAAAGAAAAAGAATTTAAGAGGGCACTTTGGGGAATTATCGGATTACTTAATTTACAGAATTTTATTCATATATATATATATATATATATATATATATATATATGGCAGGTTTAATAATAGGTTATAATAGGTTATATATATTATCATATTATATATATACATATAATTTTATTATATATATACTTTCATCAAAGAGGTGACATCTCCACACTAATGGGTGGTCCATTGAAACTAGTGGACAAGTTCACCTACCTCGAAAGCAGCGTCTCATTAACTGAGAAAGGCACGAACTAGCAAAGGCATGAACAGCTATCGATAGGCTATCGGTAATATAGAAGTCAGACCTGACCGATAAAATAAAACACAGTTTTTTCCAAGCTGCATTTGTTTCAATACTGCTATATGGATGCACCACATGGATGCTAACTAAATATAAGGAGAAAAAGCTTGACCACAATCACAAAAGAATGCTGCAAGCCATATTGAACAAGTCCTTGGAGCAATGACACACAAAACAGCAGCTGTACGGCTACTTACCACCCATCACGAAAACTATCACAGTTAGACGAACTAGACATGCGGGAAACGGCTGAAGAAGTGAGGGGATACTCATAAGCGATATACTCTTGTGGACCCCTTCACATGGACGAATAAAGGCAGAACGACCAGCTAGAACCTATATACAACAGCTCTGTGCCCATAAAGGATATAAACTTGAAGACATCCCGGGAGCAATGGACGATAAGGACGGGTGGGAAGAGAGGGTCAGGGAGATCCCTGCTAGCAGCGTGACATGATGATGATGATGATATTGATGATGATGATGATGATACGTTATATATGTTATAATACGTTGTTTGACGATTAGTAGTAATAGTTATTATAGTTATATTGATTGTTATGTAATTCTTAATATAGTATAATCTAAAATACTTGGTATGATTTTATTTATAAATTTAATGATTAGTAATATAATGATTTAGTAATAATACGTATATTTTGATAATGTGTAAAATATAATTGTAATCTTGAGGATATATAACATTATGTTTTATTTGTTTATAATTTTAGATAATAATAATAATAATAATAATAATAATAATAATAATAATAATATACAGTAACTGGTATAATTTTTGTTTTTACTTTTAATGGGATCACTTATATTAAATAGAAGAAAAATATTGGTAAGACAATTTTCTTAGGTTTTTTGTGTGTCGGTGTGTGGAAATAGTACAAATATACAATTTCATTTTATTAAGAGGTTATTTATACCCATGAAAGTTGTTTATAGAAGATAATTTTCTTTTTCCAAATCAATTTATTCCTTTTTTCTATATCTTTTACTTATTTCCTTCATTTGGGTTTAAAAGTTTATTTGCCATTAGAGAAAAAAAAAAGAGATGAAAAGGAATAAGAAGTCCAAAATTGATACATCTTGATAAAGGAATTGAATGTCATTTGTCAACCAGACGAGAAAAACAAAGGGTCTAGTCTTTACAAAAAAAAAAAAAATTAAAATAAATTTAGGTTAAGGAGATAATGTGGCCGGAATTTTGTGGGGTTTTCTCTATCTTCTTAAGAAATTTCTCATTAATTTTTTGTCTGAAGATGCAGATTTAACATTTAAAAAATATATAGGGTCTACTGAAATAAATATTATCAAAAAGATATAAGTGATGTTCAAACGTTTTTCTTTTATATGATATATATATATATATATATATATATATATATATATATATATATATATATATATATATATATATAAACTGTATTAGTAGTGTATATGATTTATGGAAACAATCGTTTTTGAAAGGTTTCGGCGAGATGAAAGTAAAACTCGTACATGACAATAAGGTTGCATGAAAAATGTAATAATAATAATAATAATAATAATAATCAGTACCTAGACCTTGATTGCAACAGAAAAAAACTATGGAACATGAAAATGACGGTGAAACCAATTGGTAACCTTGGTACAATCACTAAAAGGTTGGTTTGGTTTGGATTCTTTGTTTAATGGCATATCAACTTTTGTAGGTTATTTAATGCCAAAGCCATTCTCCTAGAAGTACAGTAGTGATACTATTTAACCCATAGCTGGGAGGATAAGGGGGTTCATGCCTTTCCCAAGAGTATTTGCCCGAATGCGAACATAATAGCGCGACTGGAGTACGAACTCGCTTACAACAATTCCGCAGTCCATCGCTTTAACCATTACTTCACGAGGACCCCCCTACTAAAAAGTTGATACAGAGACTTGGAGAAAAGAGGACGAGTGGAAACCATTCAAACTACAGCATTGTTTGAATTGGCGAGAATACTGAGAAGAGTCCAAGAGATTTGAGGAGACTTACTTTCACTCAAAAATCGTTGAGAAACTATGAGCAAAACTTGGTGTGAATAACTCTCGAAAAGGTAAAATAATAATAATAATAATAATAATAATAATAATAATAATAATAATAATAATAATAATGGCATAGAAAAATGCGCCATACTAATTATGAAAATGGACAAATGACACATGACCGAAGGAATGGAACTACCGAATCATGAAAAACGGAGAAAAGACGACCTACAAATACTCGGGAATATTGGAAGCTGACACCATCAAACAAGAGCAGATGAAAGGAAAAATTAAAATAAAGTATCTCAGGAGAACCAGAAAACTAGTCGAGCCAAAACTATATTACAGAAACCTTTTCAAAGGAATAAATATCTGGGCTGTCTCCCTCGTAAGATATTCGGGATCATTCTTGAAGTGAACCAGAGAAAAACAAATGAGCGAGAGAACAAAACAAAACAAACGAACATGCATTATATCGCAGAGATGATGTTGGCAGACTATATATGCCAAGAAAAGAAGGAGGAAAAGAACTTTCCAGCATTGAAGACAGCATTGACGTACCAATATAACGACTTGAAGACAAGACTACATAAATAAACGTGGAGAAAAAACTGATTACAGCCACCAGAAAACAGTATTGACAACACGAGAACCAACAGAACGACAGTAAGCAGAAAACAAAAATGGAAAGAAAAACAACTCTATGGACATTTTAAGCGACCAACAAGTGATATCTCACACGAAAAAAGATGGACGGGGTTTAGAAAGGGAAACCTTAATAGAGAAACTGTGTTTCTTCTTATAGGAGCACAAAAAACACCACAAGGGCTAATAATATCAAAGCAAGAATAGATAAAACGCAACAATAAAGTAAATGTAGATTATGTTTTAATAGAGATAAAATGATCAATAACATAAGTGAATGCAGCAAATTAGCACAGAAAGAGTATCAGACTAGACACGACTGGGTGGGCTCGGTGATTCAATGGGAATTGTGCCAGAAATTTAAATTTGACCATACAAACAACCCAGCATCTGTCCTGGAGAATGAGACACACAAACTCCAATCAGATTTTGACATACAAACGGATCTCCTAACCTCGGCTAGACGACCAGACCTTATAATAATCAACAAAAAAAGACAATTTGCAAAATTGTCGACTTTGCTGTCCTGGCTGACAACAGAATAAAACTGAAAGAAAGTGAAAAGAAGGATATGTACCTAAATCTTGCTAGGGAATTGAAAAAAACCATGGAACATGAAAGTCGCAGTAATATCAATTGAAATTGCTGCTCTTGGTACAGTCACCGAGGATTGGTAAAATGAATGGGAGACTAGGAAATAAGAGGTCGTGTGGAGACCATCCAATCTAGTGCATTATTGAGATTGGCCAGAGTAGGGAGAAGAGTCCTGGAAATTTGAGGAATTTTGCTGTCACTCAAAATCCAGTGAAAAACCATCAGCCAACACTGGTTTGAAAAATTCTCAAAAGAGTAAAATAATAATTTGCGTGCTTGAAACGGCACTAAAAAACTTGGAAATGTTGCTCAAAGAGTTTAAAATCCGAAGACGAATCGAAACCAATAAGACTGTGGCATTATCAAGATCTGACAGAATACTTAGAAGAGTCTTGGAGACTTGAGGAGACTTTCTGTCGCTCAGACTCCTAGGAAAGACCATCAGCCAACACTTGTGAAGGAATCCTTAAACCATCGGCTAACACTAATAATAATAATAATAATAATAATAATAATATTCACCTTATAAGCGCACAAAGAGAGTATAAGACTGGACATGACTGGGTTGGCAAGATGATCCACTGGGAATTGGACAAGAAATTTAAATTTAACCAGACGAACAAATGGTATAAGCACAACCCAGAATACGTCCGAGAAAATGAGACGATTTAAATTCTTTGGGATTTGGAGATAAAAACAGATCATCTAATCTCGGCCAGAAAACCCGACCTTGTGACAGTTAACAAAAAAAGAGCATATGCCGAGTTGTGGACTTTGCCATTCCGGCTAAGAACAGGGTAAAACTGAAGGAAAGTCAAAAAGAAACAAGTACCTAGACTTCGCAAGAGAAAAGAAAAATCTCAGGAAGATGAAAGTGACCATGATACCAGTTGTAATTGGCGCACTCTGTACAGTCACAGAAGGACTCGTACAGGGACTGGATGACTTGGAAATAAGAGGACGAGTGGGGACCATCAGATCAACAACATTGTTGAGATTAGCTTAAATACTAAGAGTCCTGGAGATTTGATGAGACTTGCTATCACTCAGAATCCAGGGAGGTGTCCTCAGATTTGGAACCGTCAGCGTATTCTAAGTTTACCTGTCTGGTTAAGTCATCGAAATTAGAAGGAAAAATTAGGGAATCATATTTTGAAATAAATAGATGAGCATGTAGCATACACCTGACAATGTTCGGAAAAGCACTGGTCAAAAAATTAACCCCATTCCTTATCTTGAATAATTTGAGTTGTAACGAGGATTATCATTGGTAGGTTTCGAAAGTATAGACATTCAAAAGTTTACTCACCATTAAAAAAAAAATTAAATACTTACTACAAATCCTGTATCTTTTCATGTACTTGGCACCTGTCAAAGCAAGTAAAACATAAATATGTTCCAATAAATTTTTATGAACTTGGTACGTGTCTATGCAGCGCAAAAAATAAATAGGTTGGTTAGTTGGTTGGTTGGGTCTTTTTATGGAATATCAACCTTTGTTGCTTATTTAATGCCAAATCGATTATGTAAATAATCAGTTCTATTTTAAACAATTCAGTTTAGGATAAGTACACAGTTTAAATGTAAGTACAATTTAATAGTCAAAAACACTTTTATTTCAATCTATTTAGTTTAGTCTAGTAGTTCTAATTCAGCTAATTCAGTTTAGCATGAATACAGATTTTGTGTACATACAGTTAAATGTCAAAACAGTTCTATATTAAAAAAATCAGTTCAGTGTAAGTACAGTTTCGAATAATTCAGTTTAGCATAAGCACGGAGTTTAAATGTGCGCACAGTTTAATTGTCAAAAACATTTCTATTTTAAGTGATTCAGTTTATTCAAACATTTCAGTTTAGTATAAGTACGCCGTTAGTTCTATTTAACCCAGAGATAGGGCCCTATCAGGTGCTACCACGCCGGGCCAGAGTGGGTTCCTCCACATTCCCCAAAGCCTCAGCTTACGGTAACCTCACCATCAGATTGTTTAGTGTCAAAATAAGCACGCTGATTGGGGGGTTACCCCTCAGCAGTGTATTCTACAGCCCCAGCCGACTGGGCAAAATAAATATGTTCCAATAAATTTCAATGTACTAAGTAAGTGTCTATGCAAGCGAAAAAGTAAATATCTTCCTGTAAATTGTTATGTACTAGGTACCAGTCTATGCAAACGAAAAAAATAAATATCTTCCAGTAAATTTTTATGTACTAGGTACCTGTCTATGCAAGCGAAAAAATAAATATCTTCCTGCAAATTATTATGTACTAGATACCAGTCTATGCAAGCGAAAAAATAAATATCTTCCTGTAAATTGTTATGTACTAGGTACCTGTCTATGCAAGGGAAAACGAAATGTCTTCCTGTAAATTGTTATGTATTAGGTACCTGTCTATGCAAGCGAAAAAATAAAAATGTTCCTGTAAATTTTTATGTACTAGGTACCTGTCAATCCAAGCGAAAAAATAAATATGTTTCAGTAAATTTTTATGCACTAGGTACCTGTCTATGCAAGCGAAGAAATAAATATGTTTCAGTAATTTTTTACGTACTAGGTACCTGTCTATGCAAGTGAAAAAATTAAAATTGTTCTTGTAAATTTTTATGTACTAGTTTCCTGTGTATGCAAGCGAAAAAAATTAAATATGTTCCAGTAAGTTTTTATGTACTAGGTACCTGTCTATGCAAGCGGAAAAATAAATATGTTTCAGCAAATTTTTATGTACTAGGTACCTGTCTATGCAAGTGAAAAAATAAATATCTTCCTGTAAATTTTTATGTATTAGGTACCTGTCTATACAAGCGAAAAAATAAATATGTTTCAGGGAATTTTTATATACTAGGTACCTGTCTATACAAGCGAAGAAATAAATATGTTTCAGTAATTTTTTACGTACTAGGTACATGTCTATGCAAGTGAAAAAATAAATATCTTCATGTAAATTGTTATGTACTAGGTGCCTGTCTACGCAAGCAAAACATTAAATATGTTCCAGTAAGTTTTTATGTACTAGGTATCTGTACATGCAAGCGAAAAAATAAATATGTTTCAGTAAATTTTTATATACTAGGTACCTGTCTATGCAAGTGAAAAAATAAATATCTTCCTGTAAAGTTTTATGTACTAGGTACCTGTCTATACAAGCGAAAAGATAAATATGTTTCAGTAAATTCTTATATACTGGGTACCTGTCTATGCAAGCGAAGAAATAAATATGTTTCAGTAATTTTTTACGTACTAGGGACATGTCTATGCAAGCGAAAAAATTAAATATGTTCCTGTAAATTTTTATGTACTAGGTACCTGTCTATGCAAGTGAAAAAATAAATATGTTTCAGTAAATTTTTATGTCCTAGGTACCTCTCTATGCAAGTGAAAAAATAAATATCTTCCTGTAAGTTTTTACGTACTAGGTACCTGTCTATGCAAGCGAAGAAATAAATATGTTCCTGTAAATTTTTATGTACTAGGTACCTGTCTATGCAAGTGAAAAAATAAATATCTTCATGTAAATTCTTATGTACTAGGTACCTGTCTACGCAAGCAAAAAAATTATATATGGTCCAGTAATTTTTTACGTACTTTGTAACCGTCTATGCAGGTATACTATACCTATACTAGGTATACTATACAGGTATACTATACCTATACTAGGTACCTGTCTATGCAAGTTAAGAAATAAATATGTTACAGTGATTATTACGTACTAGGTACCTGTCTATGCAAGTGAAAAAATTAAATATGTTCCAGTAAGTCTTTATGTACTAGGTACCTGTCTATGCAAGCGAAAAAATAAATATATTTCAGTTAATTTTTATGTACTAGGTACCTGTCTATGCAAGTGAAAAAATAAATATCTTCCTGTAAATTTTATGTACTAGGTACCTGTCTATGCAAGCGATGAAATAAGTATGTTCCAAAAATTTTTTATGTACTAGGTACCTGTCTATGCAAGGGAAAAAATTAAATATGTTCCTGTTACTTTTTTGTACTAGGTACCTGTCTATGCAAGCGAAAAAATAAATATCTTCCTGTGAATTGTTATGTACTAGGTACCAGTCTATACAAAAAAATAAATATCTTTGGAAGTATTGACATTAAAAAGTTTATTTTTATGTACTAGGTTTATGTCTATGCAAACGAAAAAATTAAATATCTTCCTGTAAATTTTTATGTACAAGTTACCCATCTATGTAAGTGAAAAATTAAATATGTTCCTGTAAATTTTTATGTACTAGGTACATGTCTATGCAAGCGAAAAAATTAAATATGTTCCTGTAAATTTTTATGTACTAGGTACATGTCTATGCAAGCGAAAAAATTAAATATGTTCCTGTAAATTTTTATGTACTAGGTACTTGTCTATGCAAGTGAAAAAATTAAATATGTTCCTGTAAATTTTTATGTACTAGGTACATGTCTATGCAAGCGAAAAAATTAAATATGTTCCTGCAAATTTTTATGTACTAGGTACATGTCTATGCAAGCGAAAAAATTAAATATGTTCCTGTAAATTGTTATGTACTAGGTACATGTCTATGCAAGCGAAAAAATTAAATATGTTCCTGTAAATTTTTATGTACTAGGTACTTGTCTATGCAAGTGAAAAAATTAAATATGTTCCTGCAAATTTTTATGTACTAGGTACAAATCATCACTACTGCTGATTTTGTAATCTTTATTTTCGTTTCGTTTAGAATCAAATGATTTCAAACCTCAATTATTAATCTAGATTTTCCCACCAAACAGAAAAGAAAGTGACTATTGATATATTCTTTACATAATCATACTTAACTCTATTAGAAGTAACATTACTTACTGGTCTAGGGGTATCGAAACCAATGGCAGATTCGAGGCCGAATAGCCCCTAACTTCGGTTGGGCTACCCCCGGGTGGGCGAGATGCTTTTCAGACCCCCCCTTACCTCACGGTCTAGTTCAAGCTATATGCTGGCATACGTGCCCGGATCTAAATTTAGGTCCGTGATACTGCTTGACTCATTAGACCCACATTGCACTTACTGGGTCAATGACTAGCAGGGTTCGAGTCTCGGCTCGTTCCCGACCTTTCCCTCCCCTTTATCCCCACTTTTATCGGCCTTCGGGCTTTTGACCTTGTGTCAAGTCCTGTCTGGTGGGAGGCAGCGACAAATACCTATTCTTTATATAATCATATTAATTTAACTCTATTTCACATTGTATTTTGAAAATAATGCCATCGATATTTCAGTATTATTCAAGATCTGTAAAGATATGTATAATGCTGCAAGAAATAATGAATTATTCTTAATATCAAAGTGTGACACTTGAGAGAATTACCGATTTAAATATTTTTAATCAGAATTGTTAGTCCTAACTAAGCAATAAATTTGCCAAGTCATCTGGGGCTGTAGAATAAAGAGTCTGTATTTCTGCAGATGGATAAGACTTCCCCAACGAGTGTCCAGATATGACACTAAAAAATCTGATGGTGAGGTTCCAGTAATGCTGGAGCTTTGGGGAAAGCAGAGTACCACTTCATTGCCATTCCTTACAGGTCCACTCAAGTCTGGAGTGTTGCACCTGATAGGATTCTATGTATTGGTCAAATAGAAAAAAAAAACTGCGTAGTTATGCTAAACTGAATTGCTCGAAATAGAATTGTTTTTGACATTTAAACTACGTAATTATTCTAAACTAAATTGTTTGAAACGGAAATTTTTTGTATGCTAGACTGAATTGTTTGAAATTGAACTGTTTTTGACGTTGAAACTGTACTTAAGTGAAACTGAATGGTTTGAAATAGAACTGTTTTGATATTTAACTGTGAGTAAACAAAAATTATACTTACACTAAATTGAATTGCTTGAATTAGAACTATTTGATTGAAATGAATAGCTTGAAACAAAAATGTCTTAGGCAATTAAACTGTGTATCCATGCTGAAAGGAATTCTTTGAAATAGAACTGTTTGTTTATATAAAAATGCCTTTGGCATCAAATAACCGACAAAGATTGACATGCCATAAAAACCAACCAGCCAAACAACCAAATAAACGTATAAAAATAGATTTGGCTTTAAATAACCAAAAATGGTTGATATGCCCTAAAAACCAAACTAAACTAAGCAATAAATATAAAGTTTACATAATAGGCCAATCAGATGAGGAAGAAGAAAACCAAGAAATTGGATGCCATCGGTATATAGGGGTTGGGGGTATGTGGGTGTGACAGAACTGATGGTCAGGAGGGAAAAGAAAGAAAGAAAGAAAGAAAGAAAGAAAGAAAGAAAGAAAGTACGAGGTTATAACGTTTCTTTTTGTTAAAGCGTCAAGCCCATCCGACAAGAGAAAAAGTAAAGTTGGTGACCGTAGTCGAGGGCGACTAGAAGGCTCCTTTTTCAATAGCTACTACGCCGATTTGATTGCTGCACTTTACCCTTGATACGTACCTTATATTGCTGAGTGTTAAGCAAGGAAGTATCAAGTACCATTTTTGAAGTCTATGGCATGACTCGACCAGGGATTGAATCCATGGCGAATACTCTAGCCACAAGGCCAATGAGCCGGTATCTATCCGCCTATAAAAGAAAAGAAAACGAATGTTTGGTCTAAATGGATAAGAATGCTGATTTGATTTTATTGTTATCGGGAAGAGGGGATCGATTTGTCTATCACGTGAGCCTCCGACAGCAAAAACAATCAAAAACAAAAAAAAAATGATTAAAGTGAAGAATGTTTTAGATCAGTTGAGTAGCCTCTTCAACTCTTTCACCCCACACACGACCCATAAAACGAGATAAGGAGTTATATAGTGGCGGGAAAATTGGAAAAAGAAAAAGTGGGGCGATACTGAATATACAAGAAAGAAAGAAAGAAAGAAAGAAAGAAAGAAAGAAAGAAACTTGCTGTTATTCAGACTCCAGTGGAAAACCATCAACTAACACAGTTGTTCGTTGGTTGGTTGGTTGGTTAGTTGGATTTTACGGCATATCAACATTTGTAGGTCATTTAACGCCAAATTAATTTTTATGCAAATAAGTAAGTAAAGTGGGCGACCATAGTTGAGGGTAACCCGAAGGCTCCCTTTTCGATAGCTACTACACCAAGGTGTAGGGGAGGGCACTACTCCTTCCCTGGATTGCTCTACTTTACCCTTGATCCGTACCTTATAATGCTGAGTGTTAAGCAAGGAGGCATCAAGTACCATTTTTTGAGTCTTTGGTATGACTCGACCTGGGATTGAACCCAGGCCTCCTGGGCCATTGGCGAACACTCTAACCAATGTCCGGTAGTCTAGTTTAATTGTCAAAAACATTTCTATTTCAACCTATTTAGTTTATTCAAGCAGTTCTAATTCAGCTAATTCAGTTTAGTATTCAGCCAATTCAATTTAGTATAAGTACAGATTTTGTTTACACACAGTCAGATGTCAAAACAGTTCTTTAATAATAAACAATTCAGTTAAGTGTAAGTACAGTTTCAATGTCAAACACTGTTCCATTTCAAACAATTCAGTTTAGCATAAGCATGCAGTTTAAATGTAAATACACAGGTGAATTGTCATAAGCAATTCTATTTCAGGCTATTCACTTTAATCAATCAGTTATACTTCAAACATTTCAGTTTAGCATAAGTACCCATTTTAGTTCTATTTAACCCATAGATAGGGCCCTATCAGGTGCTACCATTCCAGGCCAGAGTGGAACAGGGAGCAATGGTAATGAAAGGGTGCTTTGCATTCCCCAAAGCTCCAACATCACTGGAACCTCACCATCAGATTGTTTAGTGTCATATCAGGACACTCATTGGGTGGGGGTCTTACCTCTCTACAGCCCCAGCCAATTGGGTAATACACAGAGTTAATGTCAAAGCAGTTTTATTTCAGATGATTCAGTTTAGCATAAGTATACAATTTAGATGTCAAAACAGTTCTATTCTAAACAATCCAATTTAGCATAAATACGCAGTTGAATGCAAAAAACAGTAAAGTCAAGTGACCACGGTTTAGTTTTATTTACCCCATAGCTAGTACGCTTCTCAGGTGCAACCACTCCGGGGCAGACTGGACCTGGGAGAGATGGCAACGAAGAGGTACTCAACATTCCCCAAACTTCCTGGATTAATGGAACCTCACCATCAGATTTTTTGTGTCATATACAGGACACTCGTTGGGGGAGTGTCATTCCCCTCTGCAGAGAAGCAGTTGGTGTATTCTATAACCCCAGCCGATTGGTCAGTAACGCTGTTGTGAAAAACTTACATGGTTTATTATAATAATAATAATAATAAGTACCTCGACCTTGCCAGAGAATTGAAAAAGCTGTGGAACATTAAAGTAACGATTGTGCCAATTGTGATTGGTGCTTTAGGCACAATAACTAAAGGATTATTAAAAGGCCTGGAAGACATAGAAGTTGGCGGACGGGTAGAAACTATCCAAACGACTGCATTGCTGAGAACGGCCAGAATCCTGAGACGAGTCCTGGAGACTTGAGGAGACTTGCTGTCACTCAAACTCCAGTGAAAAACCATCAGCTAACGCTGATGTAAAAAACTCTAATGAGTAATAATAATGATAATAATAAATCTCGATAAGACGACCAGTCCTAAGATTTACCAAAAGAAAGAGAACCTGCCGAATTATGGCATTTGCCGTTCCAGCAAATCATGGGTAAAAGTGAAGTGAAAAGAGAGAGTGTCTAGACTTTGCTCGAAAATGTACAAAACTGTGTAACATGAAACTGACAGTGATACCAATTATAATTGACGCACAGGACACAGTTCCCAAAGGATTCGTACAGGGACTGGAGGACATGGAAATAAGAGGACGAGTAGAGATTCTCCCGACTTACAGCTCTATTAAGATCGCCGGAATACTGAGAAGAGTCCTGAAAGACTTGTCACTCAAACTCCAGTGAGAAACTATCAGTTAACGCTGGTATTAAAAAAAAAACTCAATAGAATGAAAATGATTTTTTTCAAAAGACGAACTGAAGGAATCGCACACGAAATTATTTAGTTATGGCTTAGAAGTGGAAAACTGAAAAGAAAAAAAATTAATCTCTTTTCACAGCAGGAAAAAATGATACCATACGAGCAACTGATCTATCTATCTACGTTCATCGTAATATCAAAGAAAAATAATCAATTAAAAATCTTTTAAAAATACAGATTACTTTGTCGTTCATTTGTTTGCGTCAAATAAATCGAGGCTAAATAACAATTTTTTTTTCTCTTTGAAAAGAAATAACCATAATCGTGAAAAATGAAAAAAAAAGTTTCAAAATATGCATCCGGAAAAATCTTAGAGACCCATTTAATTTTCTCCTTGAAACTCTTAAAAACGTCCCTTTGTGAAGATTTCCTTTACTTACTAGAAGCGAAGAAACCCCTAAAAGTATGTTGGTCATGGGGAAAGGAGTCTCTTAAAAAACACAGCTGGAAGTCACGTTGATGGTGCTGTAGAATACACAGACTGTTGCTCTACTGAGCAGTAAGACATCCACCCAACGATCGTCCTGGATATGACACTAAACAATCTGATGGTGACGTTCCAGAAATGCTAGAACTTTAGGGAATATGGAGTAGCCCTTCATTGCCATTGCATTCAGGTTCAGTCTGGCCTGGAGAGGAAGATCCTGATAGGGTCCTATCTACGGGTCAAATAGAACTAAACTGTGGACTTATACTAAAATGAATTGTTTAAAATAGAACTGTTTTGGACATTGAAACTATACTTACGCTAAATTGAATTGTTTGAAATAGAACAGTTTATATGTATAAAGATGATTTGGTATTAAATAACCTGCAATGGTTGATATGAAACCAAACCCAAGCGGATCAAACAGAACAGATCTGGGTGGTGTCCTCGTGGTGTAATGGTTAAAGCGATGGTCTGCGAAATTGTAAGTAAGCGAGTTCAAACTCCAGTAACACTACTGTGTTCATTTTTGGACAAATACTCTTGGGAGATGTATGAATCCCGCCCGCCCCTATGCTCCCAGCTATGGGTTAAATAGCATCATTACTTTTTTCGAGAAGGATGGATTTGGCATTAAATAACCAAGGAAGGTTGATATGCTATTACACAAAGAAACCAAACCAAGTTAAACTTAAGAACGTAAAAATTCGATTTCAAGTTTTTAATAAAATAATTATTTATCAGAATAAGGTTTACTGAATCTGAAGATGATATATAACTCTTCACAATTATTTCTTAATCAGAACAAAAAGTCTCGAGCTGATAAAACAATGTCACTCCCTAAAATTAAAGAATATGTTGTCTAGAAAAATAAAATATGTTCTCTAGGAAAATAATCATGAATCAAAACTCTTCGAAAACTAATTGATATTGATCCGCAGAATAACAGATATATATAATACGATGACAGATAAAATGTAAATAGGACAATGTAGCAAGACTAAGCATGAGTGGGTGTGAAAAGCGATCCGTTGGGAATTATGCAAAAGTTTAAAATTTGACCATACAACTAAAAAAGTACTAATGTTGCATAGCAGATAATAAGTCAATAACGCTTTTGAATAAAAATAGTACCTCCTTGTATAATACGAAATTTACGAAATCATGGCGAAATTATTCGTGTGAGAGAAAGAGTCAGGAACCGCTAGGGAAACGCTGGGTTGAGATATATATTCAGATAGCCTTACTTACCTCTCTCTACCTCCATGACCCGGGCACAGGACCGACTTAAAAAATTTTATCATCTTCGTTTCTATTTCGTTTTGAGATCATATTCGCTTTTGACATTAGCGATTCTTACGCATTTAGACGTTTCTCAACTTCTCAACCCGGGGCCGTCTGACTCTCTCCGGGCCCACACCCAAGTTAGCGTGACGTCTAGTCACTCTGCTCACACTGCTCTGTGTCTCTTCTACTCTACTGACTGCTAACTGCCATGCGTATAAAACTTCCGTCTTTATGTATTTTTCAGACGCCTACGCTCTTTTTCTACGTCAATGGAGAGGCATATCTGCTGTCTTTTTTTTTTTTTGTTTTTAGCTTAATACAAAGAGGCATATCCTGTTTGGAAATCCAACAAACTAACACGGCCTGTGAAAGGTTAATATGTAACGCTAATCAGAGTCTGTGCTGAAAAATAAGATCCATAAGATTCTGCAGAATTTCGAGATATAATCTGATCAGCTAATGCAATGAAAGGGGAAATGTAAATACTAGGTTCTTGCCAAAGAGCCGAAAAAGCAGTGAAGCATAAAATGACTGAGATAGTATATTTTGTTGATCCAGTGGATCAAAGAATGAAAATCAAAGAAAGTGAAAAGAGATATCAAGTACCTGAAACTTGCAAAAGAACTAAAATGCAGTGAAATAGGATTGTGATGGTAATACCAACAGTAAATGGCACACTAGGAACGGTCCTGCAGCACTTGGAAAAGAGACAGTCGGAAATGGAAATCAGAGGACGAAACAAGCCCATCCACACAATAGCATTGTTAATTTTGGCCAGGATACTGAGAATAGTCCTGGAGACTTGAAGGGACTTGCTGTCACTAAGACTTCAATGAAAGACGAACAACGTTCGCTAGCGTAAAAACAACTGATAAAAAGTAAAATTATTATTGAAAACATTAAGAAACACAGAACTGAATGAAAAAATTATAGACAAAAGCATTTGTTTAAGAAAGAAAGAAAGAAAGAAAGATAGAAATTTCAGCGCGTCAAAAAAAGTATTCCATACTGAACGAAGATATTACTTCATTTATATATTTCTTGAAGGAATTGAGACAAAGGAATAAAATTAGACAAAAAAATGAGTTTATAAGAGAGAAAAAGGATAGATAGATAGATAGATAGATAAGAACAGACTGAGATAGATAGATAGATAGATAGATAGATAGATAGATAGATAGATAGATATGAATAGACTGACATAGATAGATAGATAGATAGATAGATAGAATGACATTTCGGTACATCGAAAAACAACGATTTTATACTAAAATTGAGAAGTATATTAAGATAAATGTTGAAAAGATAATAAAAATGAAATAAAGAAAATTTAAGCAAAAGTTTATTGGAAAGACAAAAAAGAAATAAAGAAAAAGAAAGTCGAACCTCAACCAGAGCTCCTTCAGCCATTTTGAATTGAGTGAATGAAAACCCAGCGTAGCTCTTTACAATTCGCGAAAAAAAAAAAACGCCATAAATATTCCTACTTGGCTGATTGGCACAAGACATAATCCAACTACCATTTTCTTTTTCTTTTTCTTTTTCTTTTTTTTTTTTTCTTTTTTTCAGGTCTGAGTTGAATTCAGATTTTATTTACCTGGTTTTCATTTTTTACCTTCTTTGTGATTTCGTTTGCTTTGCCTATCCGGTATTTTCTCCCATCATCCGTTAGCTGTCGACTTGTGGAAGTATATGATCATGTATATCAACGTTAATCCACTATTGACAAGTGGTGTTAAATAAAATAAATCCGTCTGATGCTAATCTATTTTGATCATAGTTAGAATAAAGACACTCATACAAAGACATTTACACTTACCGTACTTATTTTCATATTCGGTAACCTATAGCTGTACAATGATAGACTTTTAAATGATTCAAATTATACAGTGATATATATATATATATATATATATATATATATATATATATGTATATATATATATATATATATATATGTATATATATATATATATATATATATATATATATATATATATATATATATATATATATATATATATATATATATATATATATATATATATATATATATATATATATATATATATATATATATATATATATATATATATATATATATATATATATATATATATATATATATATATATATATATATATATATATATATATATATATATATATATATATATATATATATATAATATATATATATATATATATATATATATATATATATATATATATATATATATATATATATATATATATATATATATATATATATATATATATATATATATATATATATTGGCCTAGTGGATATAGTGTTCGCCAATGGTCTGGGAGACCTGGGTTCAATCCCAGGTCGAGTCATACCAAAGACTTTAAAAATGGTACTTGATACCTCCTTGCTTAACACTCAACATTATAAGGTATGCGTCTAGGGTAAAGTGGGGCAATCCAGGGAAAGGAGTAGCGCCTTTGCCTACACCTCGGTGTAGTAGCTATTGAAAAGGGAGCCTACTGGTCGCTCTTGATTATGGTCGCCAATTTTACTTTATATATATATATATGGGGGGGGGGGAGAGAGAGAAAGAAAGCGAAGAGAGAGAGAGACAAGTTCTCGTGTAATGGTAATCGAGGCAGGAAATGGACACGTTGAACAGTGATCGAATCCTAGACGAAGCTTTTTTCCTTTCACATAATGATAATAATCTTGGGAAATGTATCAATCCGATTATTCTCAATTCAAATTTCAATAAATTATAGGTCGAAGCAGGCTCTTTAAATTTGGTATGGCAACCGGTCCGGGAGAAAGAAAACTCTGAATTCAAACCTGTTAGACACCGATTATCGATTGATCATGTTTTACTTTCTGCTCGACGAGAGTGGTTGGCACCGTGGGGTTGAGCTCTCTAGCGAGAGAATTAACGGTTGCCACTCACTTAAGGTAAGGCTCCTCGAATGAAGTAGGTTCTCGGTAGCCGTTAAGCAGATATATGTAAACAAAACAAAAGCGATACATCTGCGTTTAAAAACCCCTTCGCTTACACTAGTTTCTTCGTGGCTGTGCGGTAGAATCTGCGGCTGACGAATAAGTCAGCCGAGTATTTGTCGCTGCCTCCCACCAGACACGACTTGACACAAGGTCAAAAGCCCGAAGGCCGATTAAAGTGGGGATAAAGGGGAGGGGAAGTCGGGAACGAATCGAGACTCGAACCCTGCTTGTCAGTGCTGCTCATCGGCTCACTTAGTGCAATGTGAGCCTGATGAGGCAAGCAGTTTCACGAACCCAAATGTTGGTCCGGGCACGTATGCCAGTTTGCGGCTTAAACTAGACGCATGGTCTAGTGCTGTACAAGGGGGACAAAGGAGACAAAAATGCAGCTCGCCCACCCGAAGGTAGCCTAGTCGAAACTAGGTGCCTAATTAAAGGCCCCAAGTCTGCCATTGTTCCTTTTCCAGGGCCACGCTCCGGACCGAAATCCAGAACAGGCCCCGGGGCGCTCGTTTCTTTATTTAATGGCATATCAACCTTTGTAGGTTATTTAATGCCAATGCCATTCTCCTAGAAGAACAGTAGTTGTACTATATATATTGGAAACTCATAAGTCCCAAAATTTTGACCGTTTTATTTTCATCTTCTATTGCATATATATATTATATATATATATATATATGTAGCGTATTCAAAATATTCAGATGCAGAATAGGACCAAGATACGGATATTTGAAATGTTCACATGCATAGGAATCCCGAAGTACGCGAAAAACTGAGGACTTTCTTTAGTTCAGGTACGAAACTTTTATTAACTTTTTTGACTTTTAGTGTTTTCGACACGAGGAGAGAGACACACAATTTTTACTATGCTGACTATTTCTAAATCGTACTTCAGTCAACTCCCCAGCTGAACTGGCCGGTCCAGAGTCCAAAGTATCAACTCACTGACCCAACAAACGCGTTCGCATCTCGTAGCCCACAAACTGGACTGGCCTCGGCCAGGTCCAAATCTCAACAAGCCTCGTCCAGCTTCGAATCTCAATTGCTTTTTTCAAAAATCACCAAAATTCTCAGCCCATTGCTTCCAGGCATGACGTCATTCACACCCCATTCTCATTTCCTATCTGGGGTTTTTATTATGACATTTGTGATTGTCACATCCTCTGCACGCAAGCGTGAACACCTGCACTCAATGTGTGCATCTGCACGTGAACTAAGCCAAATAGTTCTAAGCCTAACCAAACCGAATAATAAAATATAACCAACGAAAAATGATAATATAAAAAAAATCCTTCCGCAATTATAAAATATATATATATAGAGAGAGAGAGAGAGAGAGAAAGAGAGAGAGAGATTTTGATCGTTTTATTTTTATCTTCTATTGCATATATATATATACAGAGAGAGGGACAGAGATTTTGACCGGTTTATTTGTATCTTCTATTGCATATATATATGTATATATATATATGCAATAGAAGATAAAAATAAAACGGTCAAAATCTCTGGACTCATGAATTTCCGAAATTCAGGTCATCTTTTATCCACACGTCTGAAGTTCGTGGAATTCAACTGAAGAAAAATCTGTTGTCGCCGCCATATTCAACTCACGGGGTTATTGTGTGGCTCAACTGGCGCCAAATTAGAAAGTATATATTTACTCTAAATTTAGATAAATGCTGTTTACTAAGCCAAAGTAAGAAGTAATAATAGACAGGAAATTGTCTATAATGACCCGATAAAACCTATAGTCGAAGGTAAGATACAATAATCGAAAAACTTCATTTAAAAATGAATGCAACACAAATAGCATAAGATTATCTGAGTAAAGCTGGGAATACAAAGAAAAATAAGCAAAAAAAAATCACAGTTTAAGTGAGATAGTCTAAAAAGAGAGGATACTAGTTATAAGGGTTCGAGAAATCGTAAATTATGCTTGAAAGAAGAAATATATTATAAGTTTTTCGGGTTTTAAAGATTAGATTTTGTTTGGTTTGGTTTTAAGGTACATCAACCATTATAGATTATTAATGCCAAATCCATTTTTTATACATAAAAACAGTTTTATTTCAAACAAATCAGTTTAGTATACATATTTACCAACCCCTCCGCTCGGGCAGGATATGACACAAGGTCAATTTTTAAGCGGGGTTTAACAGGTTTGAATTCAGAGTTTTCATTCTCTTAGACTAGTTGCCTCACCCTGGCTGAAGATTCTAGTCTGCCCTACTATTTACCCATAGCTGGAGAGAGAATAATTGGTTTAGTTTAGTTTAGTTTATTTGTTTAATGGCATATCAACCTTTGTAGGTTATTTAATGCCAAAGCTATTATAGAAGAACAGTAGTGGTACTAGTTAACCCATAGCTGGGAGGATAAGGGAGTTCATAACTTTCCCAAGGGTATTTGTCCGAAAGTGAATGTAATAGCGCGACTGGAGTACGAACTCGCTTACTACGATTCCGCACTCCATCGCTTTAACCATTACACCACAAGGACACCCCCGAGAATAATTGGATTCATACCTTTCGCAAGGGTATTAGTTTAGTATAAGTATAGCTTTTTGTTTTCTGTTTGCACACGGTTAAAAGTCAAAACAATTCTACTTCAAATAATTCAGTTTAAGATAAGTATACAGTTTAGTTCTATTTGACCCATAGATAGGAACCTATTATGTGCTACTACTGCAGACCAGGGTGGACATGGGAGTGATGGCAATGAAAGAGTACTTTCAGCCCCTAAAGCACCAGAGCTATTGGAATCGCATCATCAGATTGTTTGGTGTCATATCCAGGACACTCGGTCGGGGAGGTCATACACCCCTGCAGAGCAGCAGTCGATGTCTTCCACTAAAAGATCTGAATTGATAGTAAATGAAAAAGAAATTCACTTTGTCATTTCGTGCAAGTTTTCAATTTTTGATTTTTTTTTTTCGTTTATTTTATCGGTTTCTCTCTTAATGGCATATCAACTTCTGCGGTTTATTCAATGCAAGGTCATCATTGAAGAAAAGTAGTGGTGCTGCTAAGGAAGCCGACCTTCAGTTTCTTTCTTTATTTTAGAAGCAAATATAAAAGGGAAAAGTTTGTTTTAAAATGGTCTAAATATATTTTTTTTGTTAAAAGTCTCTTACTTTCCATCGATGATGATAACAAAACATTCAGTCTGGGTATTTATTCGAGAACGGGCTGAGCGGCCGGTGCAGAGAGTATACGAAAACCAAAAAAGAGGCCAAATGCAGACTAAGAAAGAAAGAGGCTGTGATAGATAGGTAGATAGATAGATAGATTAAGGGAAAATGAGACTGAAATACTTAAAAAGAAAAAAGAAACTGATTATTTAAGAAAGAGATAGAAAGAGATATGAATATTAAAAAAGAGATAGATAGATAGATAGATAGATAGATTAAGAGAAAAAAAGAGGCAACCGATTAATAAATATAGTGAAGAAAAGAGATAGATAGATAGATAGATAGATAGATAGATAGATAGATAGATTAAGAGAAAAAAACGAGGCAACCGATTAATAAAGATAGTGATAGAAAAGGGATTTAAATACTAAAAAGAAAATAGATAGATAGATAGATAGATAGATAGATTAATTCATAGAAACAGATCTAGAGAGGAAAAAAGGAAGAAAAACGAGTGGAAGAAAGGTATGAAATTCGGTTTCTTTATTTCATGGCATATCAACCTTTTCGGGTTATTAAATGTCAGAACCATGCTTGTAGAAGAACAGTAATTGTACAATTGAACCCATAATTGTGGAGGGGATAATGGGGTTCATGCCTATCCCAAGTGTATTAATCAATTCCTATAGAATGACTAGTGTTCACATTCGTTTAATACGATGTTGTAGTCCAGTACGTTATCCACTACGCCACAGGGACTTCCTCAATTTGACGCCAAACCTGACTTAGTAAGTTAGCAACGGAATATCACGGGACTTAAGTTTATATATTTATATATTCATTCTGCATAGTTCCATTTATACGTCAATACAACATGAAGATCGTTTACGTGAAACTCAGTGTCGTGAGCTTTTACTTTGATTATATATATATATAGTGTATAGCTGTCACTATGTAACTTGGTGGGTTTGTAGCCGTTATAATCTGGTGAGCGTTCGACATAATAAAATAATGAATAGATATATATTAGTTTTTATAGATATTTAATAGCATGGATGCTTTTCTGAGACCTCTGGTTTCATGGCATCTTTTTACGACAAATATTGAATATCTATAAAAACTAATATATATATATATATATATAGCATCATCATTATCCTGTTATGCCGTCAGCATGGATATCGCTAACTCTTTCTCGCCACCCTTCTCTATCGTCCATTGCTTCCGGCATGTTTTCATGGCTACATCCCGTATCGGCACAGAGCTGCTGCATGTAGTTTCAAGCTGGTCGCCGTGCCTTTCCTCGTCCATGTGAAGGGGTCCACAGGAGTTCGTCCTGGCTTCTACAATCTATCTATCTATCTATCTATCTATCCTACCATCAATTAATTTATCAATCTACCCATCTCTCTATTTCTCTCTCTCTATATATATATATAAAGAGAGAGAGATTTTGACCGTTTTATTTTTATCTTCTATTGCATATATATATATATATATATATATATATATATATATAAAACGGTCAAAATCTCTCTCTCTATATATATATATATAGAGAGAGATTTTGACCGTTTTATATATATATATATATATATATATATGTATATATATATAAAACGGTCAAAATCTCTCTCTATATATATATATATATAGAGAGAGAGTGATTTTGACCGTTTTATTTCAAACTTCTATTGCATATATATATATATATATATATATATATAAAATGGTCAAAATCTCTCTCTCTCTATATATATATATATAAAGAGAGAGATTTTGACCGTTTTATATATATATATATATATATATATATATATATATATATATATAAAACGGTCAAAATCTCTCTCTCTATATATATATATAGAGAGAGAGAGATTTTGCCCGTTTTATTTCAAACTTCTATTGCATATATATATATATATATATATATATATATATATATATATATATATATATATATAAAACGGTCAAAATCTCTCTCTCTCTATATATATATATATAGAGAGAGAGAGATTTTGACCGTTTTATATATATATATATATATATATATATATATATATATATAAAACGGTCAAAATCTCTCTCTATATATATATAGAGAGAGAGAGAGAGATTTTGACCGTTTTATTTCAAACTTCTATTGCATATATATATATATATATATATATATATCTGAATATGTCATGGCGCTCTTAGACTTTTGCATGAGACTTAAATTAATAAATAAGTCGAGTCAAAATTTTGAAATATTTTAGTTTGTAGTGGCTTAAATAACTGAAGCAGTTTAAGCCATGAGAATTACCCTCTACTGTTTCTAGTATCGAACTAGCTGGTGCTCTACACATTGAGTATTGCTTCCTCCCGAGTGGGATTGGAAAGGCGCGAAGATCAGAAATTCGGGAGGTTCTGCGAGGTGAGTTCGAACGGAAGTAACTAAAAAGTGAAAGCACAGATAATTAAAGTGTAGTAACCAGATATAAAATCAAGCTTCAAAAAATGTCAACGATCAAGAAACCTCAGATAGGCCGAAAACTGTAGACTTTGAGGCCCCGCTTAATTCAGGCCAGTAAACTTCGGCGAGTATCAGGCGAGCAGAGCCTTTGTTATGTAGTTCTTCGCGATCTCCCTAAAAATAAGGGAAGCTCTAGAATTTTCTAATGTTACCCAAATTCACACACAAGATTATATTTAACCGTTTCTTATATATACACTGTCATCGCCACTCTGTTTCGTTGTATCCCAACTCTTCAGTGTTGCAAGACTAGTGAGATGCTTCAAGCGGGGATCGAAACCCGGCTGACTTTACGTCAGTATGATCACTTAAACAAACAAATATATATATATTGGCCTTGTGTCTGTAGTGCTCACCTATTGTCCGGGAGACCGGTGTTCAATCCCAGGTCGAGTCATTCCAAAGACTCAAAAATGGTATTTGATACTTCATGGTATTTTAACACTCAGCAATATAAGATAGGAATCAAGAGTAAAGTAAATCAATCTGGGGAAAAGGAGTAGCACCCTACCCTGCACCTCGACGTTATAGCTATTGTAAAAAGAGCCTTTGGGTCTCCCTTGACTACGGACCTAACTTTACTTTAGTTTATATATATATATATATATATATATATATATATATATATATTTGCAATGCATTTTCACAATATTTCATTGAACCTTTAAAAATTTCAATATGTTCCGTGTCACCGCCTCTGATAAAATTTACCTACATCAGAACAAAAAGATTATTGAGAAGATATGCTAGAGTTAGAACTGACGTCCGCATTTCCAATTACGTCGTTTACTTTAAATAAGAAATATGTTTAAGTCTAAAAATACATACGTAAGTAAATCATACCGGTCGATAAAATATGATAGTTAAAATGTTTTCGATGAATTGCAATCGTAGATAAATTGTTTTCTACATGATTTCTTGTCGACGAATTTACCGCACATTATATACATATATATATAAATATATATATATGTGTGTGTGTATGTGTGTGTGTGATTAATGGATCTATCAATGTTTACTGTCGATGTTTGTTGCAGCTGATTGATTTTTAAATGCCAACCACACCAGTTCATTTCACAGGTTTCTATGAAAGAAAGAGATGTCGCTTACAGACATTTCTTTTATCTGAAGTCCTCTATATTCCTTATGTCTGGATGGTATAACTTTTCCTCTCTCGACTAAGCACTTCTTCAACATGACAGGCCTGTCAAATGAGACGTTTTCCAGCGCTTGAATTATTCACATGAAGTGATTTGATTCTTCATAGGAAAAATGTTTACGCATCTATTGGTGAAGAAACATGTTTGTTCCAAACTTATTGTCTGCGACAGGATGATATAATTAAAACGGTTTGGCGTGGTATAGCAAAGCAGCTATGAGTGTTTTTGTTTTTTGTTTGTTTTTGTTTTTTTCGTGAAGTTAAATTCAGAAACCATTAGGTACGTATATACACGGTTTGGTTTTTTCCACACGTGACCATAGTCAAGAGGGTGAGGATGGAACCTACTATAATACGATACTGAAATAAAAAGTAAAGTTGGCGACCGTAGTCGAGGGCTATCCCAAAGCTCCCTTTTCAATAGCTACTACACCGAGGTATAGGGGAGTGCGGTACTCCTTTCCTTCGATTGTTCCACTTTACCTTTGAAAAGTATCGCATAAGGCTGAGAGTTTAGCAAAGAGGTATCAAGTACTATTTTATAAGGAGGTGCCCGTGGTGTAATGGTTATCGTCGCAGGATATGAATACGACAACACGAGTTCAAATCCTGGACCTGACTGATTGCATTTCAAATAGCACTAATACACTTGGGAAAGGTATGAATCCAATTATTCTCCCTCCAGCTATGGGTAAATAGTAGGACAGACTAGGTTCTTCAGCCTTGGTGAGGCAACTAGTCTAGGAGAAGGAAAACTCTGAATTCAAACCTGTTAAACTCCGCTTAAAAATTGACCTTGTGTCATATCCTGCCCGAGCGGAGGGGTTGGGTAAATAGGATCAAGTACTATTTTTTTGAGCCTTTGGTATGACTCAACTTGAGATTGAACCGTAGTCTTCCGGGGTATTGGGGAACACTCTAACACTAGGCCAATGGGCTGCGCCAAATACTGAAGAACTAAACAAAACTGCAAACAGTTCCGGGTAATATTTGCTTATATAAATATATATATATATAAGTAAATGTTCAGAGATGATCTGTTTGGAATTACTCATAGATAGAATATGTGAGATGCTTCATTTAATTCTAACGGAGGGCTCAATGTATGGCTATTAATAAAGAATTCTGAAAAACACTCATACTGAGCAAATATATCTGTAATACATACATATATATATATATATATATATATATATATATATATATATATATATATATAATATTAAAGAAAGAAAAGTTAATGTATAGATACTATGCCTTTATAAATTCATTTCAACAAGATTCAAAAAGTGACAGACTCTCCAGATGACTTCAGATGGCTTGATGAAATAATTCTGTAATGGCATAGTATCTACCCGTTGAGTTTCCTTTCTTTAATATATATATATATATATATATATATATATATATATATATATATATATATATATATTATTTTTTATTCCTATACCTATTCTATAACTCTGGCGGTGTGAAAAAATCCAGATGATACACTTTGTAAATAGAAAAATACTACACTAACTGATATTTAATTGGAAAATTTATTAAATAAAGAAAAGACTAAAAATATCCGTAGTGTTTGAAAATAATCAACCCGCAGATATATATATATATATATATATATATATATATATATATATATATATATATATATATATCGGAAGGAATTTAAGATCCATTCGGCAAAATCTAGGAAGAGAGGACTTGATCTGCATTATTTGATTCTAAAAAACTGCAAACATTGAGGTCCTTTAAAAGTATTTTCTTGTTCTATGAATCATTTGACTTTCTTTTTCTTTTTCTTCTTCTTTATATATATATATATATATATAAATTTCAAGAAAAAAATCAATATTCGGTCACATTAGGATAATAAATTTATTTCCATCCTGTTAAGAGCATTGATAAGAATCAAAATCTCAAATAATTTTTAACTACTGTTCTTCTACAAGTATGGTTTTGGCATTAAATAACCCGGTCATGTTGACGTGCCACTAAATTGAGGAAATCATATCTTTGTCGGAAAAGTACGAGAAAAAACACAATAAATCGCAAAACCGACTCCGTCAGAAAAGAATAAACAATATACAGACTGATAAAATACAATAAATAGTGAAAAATTTACTCAATACGTACATAGAACACGTGATTTGGTTTGGCTTGGTTTGGTTTTATGGCATATCAACATTTGTAGGTTATTTAATGCTAAATCCTCTTCATTCATGTATATTAAATATATATGATTTGGTTTGTTTGGGTTTTATGGCATATCAATCATTGCTGGTTATTTAATGCCAAATCCTCTTTATGCATATATATTAAATATATAGGATTTGATTAGGTTGGATTTTATGGCATATCAACCATTGTAAGTTATTTAATGCCAAACCCATTTTATTCATATATATTAAATGTATTTAATTTGGTTTGGATGAGTTTTAAGGCATATCAATCATTGTAGATTATTTAATTCCAAACCCTCTTTATTCATATATATTAAATATATATGACTTGGTTTGGACGAGTTTTATGGCATATCAACCATTGTAGGTTATTTAATGCCAAATCCTCTTTATTCATGTATATTAAATATATACGATTTGGTTTGGATGAGTTTTATGGCATATCAAACATTGTAGGTTATTTAATGCCAAATCCTCTTTATGCATATATATTAAATATACATGATTTGTTTAGTTTGGGTTTTATGGGATATCAACCATTGTTGGTTATTTAAAGCCAAATCTTCTTTTTTCGTAAATATTAGATATAAATATGATTTGTAAACACATTTTGTTGATAAAATTTTTAAACGGACCTGATATCATTTTATTTGAACACAGTTAAATGGTTTCAATTATTCCTATGTAATAATTACAATTTAACGCAAGTCCTTTGTTTGGACACATTTCAATAGATATCATCATCATCATCATCATCATGTCGCACTGGTAGCACGGATATCCCTGACCCTCTCTCGCCACTCCTCCCTATCGTTCATCGCCCTAGGCAGGTCTTCAGGACAACCTCCCGTATCCTCACATAGTTGCTGAATGTATGTTCGTGCTGGTCGTCCTGCTTTTGCGCGGCCATGTGTGGGGGTCCATAAGAGTACATCTCTTATGAGTTCGTCCCTGCTTCTCCAGCAGTGTCCTGCATTCTGGTTCGTCTAACTTGAATAGTTTTCGTTATAGGAGGCAGGTGGCCGTACAGTTGGTGTCTTGAGGGGTGTTGCCGCAGGACTCGTTCAAGATTGCACGCAGCATTCTTGTGTAATTGCCATCTAGCTTCTTCTCCAGCCGTTTTGTTAGCGTCCATGTAGTGCACCTATATAGCAGTATCGATGTGACCTCTGCCTGGAAGAAACTGCGTTTCATTTTATCGGTTAGGTCTGATTTCCATATAATCGATAGCCTATTGATAGCTGTCCATCCTTTCGTTAACCTCGTTTCGATGTCCTTTTCGGTTGATTCGACGCTGCTTCCCAGGTAAGTGAACTTGTCTACTAGTTTAAGAGGGGTTCCTTCTAGAGTGGAGATGTCCCCCGTTTGATTATAGCACATATATTCCGTTTTGTGTGCATTAACATAGAGGCCTATGCCTGCGGCTGCTCGTTCCAAGCTATGCAGCAGTGTTTCGGCTTGGTCGGGTGTATTTGCCAGTATCGCTATGTCATCGGTGTAGTCGGCGTCGGTAATTGTTTTTGCGGGGTACCTTCTGCTTCTTTTCTTCGTCAGCTCGAA
Organism: Sepioteuthis lessoniana; assembly: GCA_963585895.1. Taxonomy (NCBI): domain Eukaryota; kingdom Metazoa; phylum Mollusca; class Cephalopoda; order Myopsida; family Loliginidae; genus Sepioteuthis; species Sepioteuthis lessoniana. The sequence continues at coordinate 36,109,354 of OY757946.1, read as the reverse complement.
GCCATTCTCTCTGATTTTGTCAATCGATGTTCTAAGTACGTAGTCTAGACAAATGTTAAAGAGGTACGGAGCCAGCGTATCTCCTTGTAGTACTCCTGCTACAATGTCGAAGTATTCTGTGTCTCCATCTGGTGATCGTACTTTTACTTTGGTGTTTCTATAGAGAATCGTTATTGCTGCTACGGTTTCTTTAGGTATGCCGTACGCTAGTGGGATTTGTTCCATCTTTCCTCTGTGAATGGAATCGAAGGCCTTGGTAAAGTCAACAAATATTAATGTCGCTTGTAGGTTTTTTGCCCGTATACCTTCAAGGATTCTACGGATAATAGATGTACACATATGATACGAAGTAAATCGATTGTAAGTACATAATTTGCAATTTCCTTTTTAAATCACAGCATTTGTTTGCTCATTAGTATTGCTATTGTTTCTACACAGTTTAAAAGATTCAAGTATTTCTATTCAACACTAATAATTCTAATCAACATTACTTCATCATTGGCAGAGAGTTAAATGGTTTCAAGTATTTCTATGAAAGAGTAACAATTTAACATCTGTCCTAGATTTGCACACATGTCAATATATATGAACAAATGAACAGCGTAATCATTGGTAAGAGGAAAAATATTTTAAAACAATAAAACAGCGAGGGCCCTTTCGTCCGGCACTTGTCAGGCGTAGTCACCAGAAAGAATAGTTAAAAACAGGGTGTTAACTAAATAAATTAGGTTAAAGGGACAAGGTGGAGAAAAAATATCAAGTCACATCCGTCTCCAATATTTCCCCAAATACATTTAAAATGTGACTGCTTAACAGTCTGCATAGAGAGGGATGATCTATAGCGATATAGATCGCCTCTAAGACCTTAAGATGAATTTTGTCTGTAGCAATATGCAGAACAGAAAAGCAGTGATCTTGATAATTTGTCCTGCAACTATTTATGGCAAGCAAATACTCGCCAATAGCAGAATCCATTGCCTGAGAATGCCCGGATGTTTGTCGGCCTTTAAATATATTACCTCTGGGTACATGCTGTCTAATTCTCACTTTAAGGTGTTGACGAGTCCGACCTATATATGTCGAACTACATCGACATTCAGATTTATATATCAGCAAACTTTGTTTAAAGAGAGACAACTTGTCCTTATGTGAAGAATTAAAGGCCGTCCTAGTAGTGAAAATTGGTCATACATTAACAGCATGATAACAGCGGTACACAGAGGAGGCAACCTTCTCGGCAGGGGACTGGCTAGCAGGACCAACCCAAGGAAGTCTAAAGTAAACAGGACATTTCGGAGGACCGAAGGTTTTGTTCTTAATTTTTAACCAGGTCACTGTAAATTTGATATAATCATCAATGACTTCCTCGTTGTTAATAGATATTTCTTTGATTACCTTAAGTTCTTTTTCAATCTTGCTATCACAACAGATATTCAAAGCTCAATAGGAAAGACATCTGATTGAATTTAGCTGCCTAGATCTAGGAGCAAAAGAATCCCAATTTAAATAAAGCCTAGTAATTGTAGGTCCTCTATAATCTGATGTGAGGAAAAAAGAATCATATCTTTCAACTGGCACATCTAAAAATGGCAGCTTATAATTATTTTGATGGTTGATGGTTTCTTTGTTTTAATGGCATATCAACCTTTGTAGGTTATTTAATGCCAGAGCTATTCTCCTAGAAGAACAGTAGTGGTGCTATTTAACCCATAGCTGGGAGGATAAGGGGGTTCATACCTTTCCCAAGGGTATTTGCCCGAAAGTGAACGTAATAGCGCGACTGGAGTACGAACTCGCGTACTACGATTCCGCAGTCCATTGCTTTAACCATTACACCACGAGGACACCCCCTATAATTATTTTCTTCTTCTATGGTAAATGTTAAATATGAATATAACTCATTCAATATATCGAAGAATAATAATGCATCGTTAAATGATCTAAGGGAAACAAAAGTATCATCCACGTAACGTAGAAAAATAAAGGGCTCAGGAAACTCTTCAAACAAATGTCTTTCTTGGAACCCAACAAAAATATTAGCCAGAATGGGGCAAAGAGGGGAACCCATACTAACACCCTCAATCTGGCGGTATATGATCCCATTGAAACTAAAAGACACTGACTTTGTGGCAATCCCCATCAACTCAATAAAAACTTCCTCAGGAACGGGAAGGGCGATAGTCCATGGAACATGATACAAAAAATCAGCGCATATAGATACTGTCTCATTTAAAGGGATGTTCGTAAATGAGACAATATCAAAAGAGACCAGAAATTGGGACTCATTACATCCAGGAAGACGACAGATAGTAGAGGAAAATGTAAAAGAGTCTTTTACGCAAAACCCAGAATGAGATTCTAAGACTGGGTTAAAAACTTCCATAAGCCATTTAGCCAAAGTATGTTGGACATTGTGGCACATAGAACAAATAGGACGCAAAGGGATATTTGGTTTATGTATTCTTGGCAATCCATTCAATCTTGGTCCCTGCGAACCTACAGGACGAATAAACTCATAGACTACCTTCGATATAAATTTTCTTCTGAATAACTCAAGAACACATTTCTGTGATTTATTTTCTAGTTTCTGAGTGTCATCAAAAGACAAATCCCCAAGTTTCAGGAATTTGTTAGTATCATCCAAAACAGCATTCATTTTACCTATGTAATAGATCTATTTAAAATAACAACACCAGCACCTTTATCAGGTTTCGTAACAACAATGTCGGTGTTAATTTTAAGTTGCTTTGCCGACTCAAATTGTATCTTCTGCCACAAGAAACGATGAGAATCGACAGAGATGTTAACAGAAGACTAAGCCAAAATCAGCCAAACGAGCATTTAGTTAAGCAATATCACCAGAAGGAGCAAGAGAACGCCTCCTCAACTGTAAATATACCAATTCAAATTCAGCAAATACAGCAGCCAAACTGGTACTACGGGGGCAGGGGGACAAAAAAATTAAGCTCCCCTCGATAGCACAAACTTTTCACAATCTGACGAAACATAAGAAGAATAATTGAAAATATGCTTTTCAGAAGTTACGATTGAACCAAATTTCCTTTTAATTAGATGATTCAAGAATTGTTGATTACTATTCAATAACTTACTCTTTAAACGAGAAGAGTTATTAGTTAGATACTTAGAAAATTGAAGGAGGTCAAAGAAACTAAGGGAAGACAAACACGTCTTCCACTTATAATATAAACGATCTTTTACAGATTCTATTGAGTCAAAAAAGAAAGAAATCTCGTCCTTCAAAAATGCACGTAATACAGTAATAGTATTACGTGCATTTTATTTTCCTAATCAGTTGAACTATGTATCCTGAAGCTTAATTATTGTCAAGGCAAGATTGAAGAAAAAAAATCTTATTTTTACAGGTATCAAGCAGAAACCTTAAGTGAATGATATTATTCAAATTACAAATGATTCTACGGCTTTACCTACCCTTAAAATATTTTATTATGTTCTTGGTACTCGAAAATTTGTATAAACAAATGAACAGCGAAATCATTGGTAAGGGGAAAACTATTCTAAAACAATAAAAAACGAGGGCCCTTTCGTCCGGCACTTGTCAGGCTTAGTCACCGGAAAGAATAGTTAAAAACGGGGTGTAAACTAAATAAATTAGATTAAAGGGAGAAGGTGGAGGGAAAAAATCAAGTCACACCAGTCTCCAATATTTCCCCAAATACATTAAAAATGTGAATGCTTAACTGTCTTCATAGAGAGGGGCGATCTATAGCGATATGGATAGCCTCTAAGACCTTAAGATGAATTTTGTCTCTAGCAATATGCAGAACAGAAAAGTAGTCGTCTTGATAGTTTGTCCTGCAACTATTTATGGCAAGCAAATACTCACCAATAGCAGAATCCATTGCCTGAGAATTCCCGGATGTTTGTTGGCCTTTAATTATAATACCTCTGGGTACATGCTGTCTAATTCTCACTTCAAGGCGTTGACAAGTCCAACCTATTAATAAGAACAAAACCTTCGGTCCTCCGAAATGGTCTGTTGACTTTAGACTTCCTTGGGTTGGTCCTTCTAGTCAGTCCTTTGCCGAGAATTTTGCCTCCTCTGTGTACTGCTGTAATCATGCTGTTAATGTACGACCAATTTTCACTACTAGGACGGCCTTTAATTCTACACATAAGCTGCCTATCTTTAAACAAAGTTTGCTGATATCTAAATTTGAAAGTCGATGTAGTTCGACATATACCTTCCATATAGTAGTCAGGGCAACCGAAGGCTCCCTTTTCAATAGCTACTGCAGTGAGGTGTCTGGGAGGGCGCTACTCCTTTCCTGTGATTTCTCCACTTTACCCTCGATTCGTACCTTATATTGCTGAGTGTTAAGCAAGGAGGTATCAAATACCATTTTTAAAGTCTTTGGTATGACGCGACCTGGGATAGGACCCAGGTCTCCCGGACTATTGGCGAACACTCTACCCACAAGACCAATAACCTATACGACTTTGACAGTGTGTGAAAAAACAGGTGATAGAATTTGCTAATAAAAATTATACAAACTGATATCCGGGGAAAATATTCCATAAAAAAAGAAAAGACTAACGGTACCTGTACTATTAGAAAATAATCAGAAAGTGCCGCGATGCCTTGCCAAAAAAAAAAAAAAAAAAAAAAAAAAAAAACACCGGCGGAATCAACTAAGCAAAAAGTATTAAGTGCTCGATACACTAAGTAGAACGAATTTAAAGTAGTAAATCCTACAGAGTCAGACCAGTTTACACCTACTGGATCGGAGTCTTCCTAATGATCCAGCTGGTGAATCAGAGAGTTCGCTAATGGTCCGAGAGACCTGGGTTCAATCCTAGGTCACGTCACACCAAAGACTTTAAAATGGTATTTGGTACATCCTTGATTAACACTCAGCAATAAAAGGTACATATCAAGGGTAAAGTGGAGCAATCCAGGGAAAGGAGTAGCACCCTCCTCTATACCTCGGCGTAGTACCTATTGAAAAAGGAGTCCTCTTATCGTCCTCGACTACTGTTACCAGCTTTACTTTTATATATATTGTTTAAAATTCAAGAAATTTAAAAATTGCGTTCAATAATAAATTTATTTCACTTATTAAAGCTCGTCAGATGGATTTTTAAAAATATTTTGTATTAAATAGCCGTGTAGTCAGCACCCATACTTATTTACTATATATATATATATATATATATATATATATATATATATATATATATTCATAAGTGATGTGCTCCTATGGACCCCCACATATGGCTGGGCAAAAGCAGGACGACCAGCTCTAACATACATTCAGCAGCGATGTAAGGATACGGGATGTAGCCCTGAAGACCTGCCAGAGGCGATGAACGATAGGTAGAAGAGGCGAGAGAGGGTCAGGGATATCCGTGCTAACGGCACGACATGATGATATATATATATATATATATATATAGAGAGAGAGAGAGAGAAAGAAAGAAAGAGAGAGAGAGATACGTACGTAGATAGGTGTTTTATAATTTAAAGTAGGCATTTATCTAAAATATCTGATCCCAAAATAACGCGGCTGTAGGCACCTCTGGTGGTGTAATGGTTAGCAAGCTCGACTAGCAAATCTACACGAGTGAGTTCGAGTCTCATTGGGTGCCACTTTCATATGGCCTTGTGCCACATCTAAGCAAAAAGCTAAGTACATTTACATTTCCAAAATAACGCGGCTGCACATTAAAAATAGCGATTTTATAGAATCAATGCGTTAAATTATTTTTCTTATTGTGGGCACCTCTGGTGGTGTAACGGTTAGCAAGCTAGACTAGCAAACCTACACGAGTGAGTTCGAGTCTCATTGGGTACCCCATTCATTCGGCCTTGTCCCACATCGAAGCAAAGAGCTTCGTAAATTACTATAATCATTTCTTGTACAATAAAATTTTAAACCGTTCTACTTAACCCAGAGTTGAGAACCAAACCGGTATTATAAAGAAATTCATATATTAACGGTATGAGATAGATATGGTTTTGGGTCTTTGGGTTTCTTTGTTAAATGGTATATCAATTTTGTGGTATATTTAATGCCAAAGCCTTCTTTATAGAAGCACGGCGATAATACTATTTAACCCCTAGTTAGGGTAATAAGGGGGTTCATATCTTTCCCAAGAATTACTTGATAAGATGGTTTATTCTAAGTTGGTCTCACTGTTTTATAGTATATCAACCTTTGTAGGTTATTTAATGCCAAAGCCATTCTCCTAGAAGTACAATAGTGGTAGTATTCAACCCATAGCTGGGAGGATAAGGGGGTCCATACCTTTCCCAAGGGTATTTGCCCGAAAGTGAACGTAATAGCACGACTGGAGTAAGAACTCGCTTACAACGATTCCGCAGTCCATTGCTTTAACCATTACCCGACGAGTGTTATATTTTGACCTTCGACCCGGCCCAAAAATACAATTCCAAGGTGATGCACCAGAAGGAAGTGACACATTCCAATGGCCAGTAATTGAAAGAGATCGGGTGGGCGTATTAAGGCTTATAATATGGGACACGGTGAAGGTCCCACGGTGCCACTACAGTGATGCACCGGAAGAGAGTAACCTCTGAACTGCATGACAGTGATTTCCGCTTGATGACGATTAAACATCCGATTTCAAAGATCCAGTGGGCGATCGTGTGGGCGTTGAATTATTATTTAACTCAGTTGAGTTCGGGGTGCCAAAGCAGTTGCCAGCAGACTTCCAGAGAGTTAGAGACGAGATGTGATAAGGAAAGCCACACCAGGCTTGAAGCCCTGATGAACTGGGGTCCAGAGAAGATACTGATAAAATGCAGTAAAGAAAGCCAGCATCCAGCAGTGGACCCCAAGACCTCTGGTTGAGCATCTAAGAGAACAAGAAAGACACAACGTGACGGTCATAAGTAGTGGAGGTCAAAATATGAAGTTTATGTTCGGTCTCCAGCTCCCTCTCACATGCAACCCTTGAACAACCCTTTCGAACACTTGCAATAAAGTGAGAGGTAAAATATTGTTAAAGAAGTCCTTCTTGCGTCATTTATTAATGCGTCTGTTATCATTGCGTCGGTATGTATCCAGAATATATATGTATACAACACGAGGACACCACCACTTGATAAGAACAAAGTCATATATATATAGAGAGAGAGAGAGAAAGAAAGAAAGAAAGAAAGAAAGAAAGATCATTGCAAAAGAAGAAAGGAAAATGAAAAGATATGATTTAAGCGAAATAGATAGATAGATAGATAGATAGAATAAGAGACTGAGATAGATAGATAGATAGATAGATAGAATAAGAGACTAAAATAGATAGATAGATAGATAGATAGATAGATAGATAGATAGAATAAGAGACTGAGATAGATAGATAGATAGATAGATAGAATAAGAGACTGAGATAGATAGATAGATAGATAGATAGATAGGCAAAGGCTGTGAAAGAGAGAAAAAACAAACAAACAAACAAATGGGATGAAATAGATACGTAGATAGATTAGAAAGAAAGAAAGAAAGAAAGAAAGAAAGAAAGAAAGAAAGAAAGAAAATCATTGCAAAAGAATAAAGGAAAATGAAAAAATTGAACTGAAAGAAAGACAGATATGATTTGAGTGAGATAGATAGATAGATAGATAGATAGATAGATAGATAGATATTAAAAGATTATCGTCAATTGATTGATACATAGATTATTACTTAATCATAGATAGATATAAAAAGACTAGATAGATAGATAGATAGATAGATATTAAAAGATTATCGTCAATTG
>OY757946.1:36059096-36096596 GCA_963585895.1 Sepioteuthis lessoniana | reverse complement strand
TTTTCTGCCTGTCCATTCATATGTATGTATGTATGTATGTATGTATGTATCACTAGCGTTTATTGTTACAGTATGTACATTGTCCTACCGTCTCGACCCTACTAATATAAGTATTATTCAAAAATTATCTTACAAACCATAGACTTTTTTTGTTATATAATACGCATTGCAAATTAACAATCTTATGAATTTTCATGCATAAATCATATGAATTTCTGATATTCTATAAATTGTATAAACTGTATAAACAGTGAAATAAAAGACGTGTTTTATCTCATGAATAAATTTAAAATATTATTTCTTTATTTCACTTGTTCGTCTCTTGTGTTCTTTGACAATGTTATCAAACAATTCAACATTCAAAAACATGGCTGAGGTTGTAGAATACACTTACTGCACTTCAGCAGAGGGGTAAGACACCCCCACACACACAACGAGTGTCATGTAGCCCAATCGGCTGAGGTTGTAGAATACATCAACTGCTTCTCTGTAAAGGGGTAAAACTCCCCCAACGAGTGTCCTGGATATGACACTAAACAATTTGATGCTGAGGCTCCAGTAATGCTGGTCCTTTGGAGAATGCACAGTCTCTCTTTATTGCCATCGCACCCACGTCCTTTCTGGCCGAAATTGGTTGCATCTAATAGCTCCTTATCTATGGGTCAAATAAAACTAAACTGTGTACTTATGCTAAACTGAATTGCTTCAAATAGGACTGTTTTGACATTTAACTTTGCGTAAACAAAAACTATACTTATACTAAACTGAATTGTTTGAAATAGAACTGTTGGACTAAACTGAATAACTTGAAATAGAAAATTTTTTCACGATTAAACTTTGTACTTTTGCTAAACTGAATTGTTTGAAATAAAACTGTTTATTTGTATAAAAGTGGATTTGGCATTAAATAACCTTCAAAGGCTGATATGCCATAAAACCCAAACAAACATACAAAAACACATAATCCGACAAAGAAAAACATTTACAAGTTTAATGTGTAATTGTCATAACTTAAGAGCCTCAAAAACTAAGTCGTCTGGTACTCGAGAATACACCGACTACATTTCTGCAGAAAGGCAAGACACCACCAACGAGCATTTTGAATATGACATTTAAAATCTGATTGTAGACTTTGGGGAAGATGGAGCCCCCCGCTTCATTGCCCTTACTTTCCGGTCCTATCTGACCCGGAGTAGTGTTGTATAGCCACATACATACGAATATATGCAGAACATAATCAAATATAATGACGAACTTCAATGAACGAACGAACACACTTCTTTATAAAAAATATATCTCTCACACTTTATTCTCGAAAGGGTTGATGTTGGTTGTGTGTGAGAAGAGAGTTGGAGACAGAGACAGACTGCAACATAGTGACCCAAGTTCTTCTGACTATAGCAGCACTTCTTTCTCATCTTGGCTGGGGTTGCTCAACCGTGGGTCTCTGAGGGCCCAAAGCCTTCTGTCTGCTGCTGGCTCTCACTTCGGCATCTGGTTCCCAACTGACTCCAACTGACTCAAGCCGTCTGTCCCCTGGTTATATTATTGTTTAACGTTCACCTGCTTCCGCTGCCCATCCGCCTATTTACACAGGTCCATCTCTTGATTGACGGCTCGGTCGAGAGTCAACATGTTATAGTAGAAGTACTTGATAAGGTCCTATGAATGGGTAAAATAGAACTGTTTGACATTTAAATTGAGTACATATAAATAACTTACGTTAAAGCGAATTGTTAGAAATATAACAGTTTTTACATTTAACTGTGTGTAAACCAATGACTGTTTAATTGAATAGCTATTGATATTTAGCAATACTTGGAACAATTTATCAATGTGCTTAGGAATAAGTAATGCTGAGTAGCATTATTTGTGTTAAAAAGTAATTGTTGAAACTTTATAACTGAGTGCTTAAGTTGAAATATTCTATAACATAGCCATACTTTGAAACATTTGACTTTCTGCAAATGAATTAGTAAATAAAGTAGTAAAGTTATCTCCCTTTATTCGAGGGCGACCAGAAGGCTCCCTTTTCAATAGCTACTACACCGAGGTGTCGGGGAGGGTGCTACTCCTTTCCTTGGATTGCTCCACTTTACCCTCGATACGTACCTTATATTGCTGAGTGTTAAGCAAGGAGGTATCAAGTACCTATTTTAAAAGTCTTTGGTATGACGTGACCTGGGATTGGCGAACACTCTACCCACTAGGCCAGTGAGCCGGCAAATGAATAGTCTTCTAATAAATTAGTGTTTTATAGCAATACTTGTAACCACTTCCCCGTGTGCAGACAAATAATTAATACTAAAAAGGATAATAATAATTGAAACCATTTAACTGTAGAAACACTAGCAATACTAGTGTGCAAACAAATGAGTTCTAACTCCCCAGTCGGCTTGAATTGTAAAATACACCGACTGCTTCTATGCCCCCCCACCAACGAGTGCCCCGGATATGACACGAAACAATCTAATGGTGAGTTTCCAATGATGCTTGAGCTTTGGGGAATGGGAAGTACCCCTTCATTGCCATCGCTCCCTGTTTCACTCTGACCCGGAGTGGTAGCACCTGATAAGGATCCTATCTATTGGACAAATAGAAGTAACTTCATACTTATGCTAAACTGAATTGTTTGAATTAGAACTGTTTGACTAAACTGAATAGGTTGAAATAGAAATGATTTGACAATTAAACTGTACTTACATTTAACCAGCGTATTTATGCTAAACTGAATTGTTTGAAATGGAACTGTTTTTGACATTGAAACTGTTCTTACACTAAACTGAATTGTTTAATATAGTTTTGACATCTAACTGTTTTGACATCGGTTTGTAAACAAAATCTGTACTAACACTAAACTGAATTGTTTGAATTAGAATTGTTTGACGAAGCTGAATAGCTTGAAATTGAAATGTTTTTGACAATTAAACTGTGTACTAAGCGTAAACTGAATTGTTTAAAATAGAACTGATTATTTGCGTAAAAATGGATTTGACGTTAAATAACCTACAAAGGCTGATATGCAATGAAACCCAACCAACCAAACAATCAGCAATCTGACTTACTTAAAAATGAAATTACCAAAAAACTATTGACTCACAAAACATCTATGTATATCAATTTAAATTAGCACAAACAAAAGACTGATGTTAAATTGTTACGGTTACAAAGCAATACATAAAACCATTTAGCTATGTGCAAAAAAATGATTTATTATAGATACGTGGTGAATTCAATAAGTTTCCAGACTTTTTGTACAGACATTTAAAATTGTCGTAGACTCTTGAAAGTTCAGTATGTTATTGCTATACATCTTATGAAATGACTGAATGATGAATTCTTATGATTTCAAGATAAAATCAACAGCTACAGCAGAAACTGGAATACACCCTACTAAAGCCAGATGGTCACAGCTGGTGAATTTCAAAAATGCAATCTGGACGTGAGGAAGAACGATATGCAATAAAATTTTAAAAAGTTTTAAACTTGGAAAAATACCACAGAAATGTATGGAATACTTCAGACTGCTTTTCGACCTTCTTGCATGACTCGAGCATCAGTTTTTGAGTGGTATAAGAGATTCAAGGTAGGCAGTGAGTCTGTGAGGGATGATGAGAGGTGTGGGAGGAGTAAGGATGTCCACACACCAGAGTTGATTGGCCAAAGGTTTAAGGTTAGGGTTACTATGTTAAGGTTTTAAGGGAGTTCAGGAAGAGACTCCGTCGGAAGAGGCCAGCACTCTTCAAATCGGGTCAGTGGCATTTCCACCAGGACAATGCACCAGTCCACAATTCCATCCTTGTTACAGACCATTGGGCCAAGATGGATATCAAGACAGTTCCTCACCCTCCATTTAGTCCAGACATTGCTCCCCATGACTTGTGGTTATTCCTGAAGCTCAAGGAAAAACTTAAAGGCTGTCGTCATGAGACAATTGAGGAGATGAAAGAGGCTTTGACGAAGGTCATTGACACACTCACACAAGAGGACTTCCATGGGGCCTTCCATTAGTTGTTGGAACGATACACTAAGTGCATTGCAGCCGGAGGAGATTATTTCGATGGGGACTAGAGTTTCATGTGTGCACTATCAATAAAAGTGCCCATACGAAAAAGTATGGAAACTTATTTAATGATCCTCGTAGAATTATTTATGTTAGATAGAAATACTTAACCATTTAACGTAGGGGTGTCCTCGTGGTGTAATGGTTAAATCAATGCACTGCGGAATCGTAGTACGCGAGTTCGTACTCCAGTCGCGCTATTACGTTCACTTTCGGGCAAATACCCTTGGGAAAGGTATGAACCCCTTATTCTCCCTCCAGCTATGGGTAAATAGTAGGGCAGACTAGGTTCTTCAGCCTTGGTGAGGTAGCTAGCCTAGGAGAAGGAAAACTCTGAATTCAAACCTGTTAAACTCCGCTTAAAAATTGACCTTGTGTCATATCCTGCCCGAGCGGAGGGGTTGGTAAATAGTAACCATTTAACGTAGTGAAAATAATGAGCTTAGGTGCATTAACATTTAGAATATATGCATAAAGATTTGGCATTAAATTACCGACAAGTTTTGATATGCCATAAAAACCAAACCACTCAACCTGAAATTTATATCACGTTCGACAGAATGATGCCTCGAGTTTGCAAAGTTACAAAAATTCAGCATCGATCTTATTTAAGATATAATTTTACTGCAAGAAGGAACAATATTATTTGTCTAGATTTCTGAGATGAAGTGCCATGACTTTTATCACTTATTATATTCGGACTATTGACCCCATCTTTATTGTTATACTCACAATGTTTCGGTCGATATGTCCTTTGGCCTTCTTCAGGTGCTGCATGTCGAACTCGGGGGCCTATAAAGAACCTCGAACTGAAGCGTTTATTTACTACCCGGGGCGGGCTGTTCCAATTCGGTTAACCAAGACCGGCAATTGCCCTGTCGGCTAGGGCTGTAGAATACCCTGACTGCACCTCTGCTGAGGGGTAAAATCCCCCCCTACAGAGTGTCCTGAATATGACACTAATGAATCTGATGGTGAGGTTCCAGCAGTGCTGGAGCTTTAGGGAATGCGGAGTACCCCTTCATGGCCATTGCTTCCAGGTCAACTCTGGCCCGGAGTGGTAGCACCTGATAGGGCCCTATCTATGGGTTAAATAGAACTAACGGCATACTTATGCTAAACTGAATTGTTTGAGTAAACTGAATAGCTTGAAATAGAAATGTTTTTGACAATTAAACCGAACTAACATTTAAACCGCGTGCTTATGCTGAACTGAATTATTTGAAATAGAACTGTTTTTCGACATTAAAACTGTATTTACACTTAACTGAATTGTTACATATAACTGCTTGAATAGTTTGAAATAGAAATGTTTTTGACGATTAAACTGTGTACTTATGCTAAACTTAATTGTTTTAAATAGAACAGATTATTTACATAAAAATGGTTTTGGCGTTAAATAACCTACAAAGGTTGATATGCTATAAAACCCAACAAACCAACCAAGACTGGCAAGGACACTTAGCCCAGTGAGTAAGGCGTTTGGTTTAAAAGTGCTTCTGAATGAGATCATCTGCAGGTTCAATCCCAACTTATGGTAAGAATAACAAGGAATACTTACTATAGCTTAACAGTTGTCCCTTCTCGGTCTAGGGCTTCACTGCCTCCTCCAGGGACTTGATGTAGATCTTTGGGTTGAATCTGAGGCCATGTGAGGAGAGGAATTTAGGCATAACGTCACCATTGGTAGCAACCACTACGATGTATGACTTTTATCAATAGAAATACAAATCTCTTCTCACAAATAAATTACCCTGAAAACGTTGGCCCTTTCTGTGTGAATACTAAGCTTTACAGAGGAGTGAATTGAGAGACAGCGCTCAACTGACTTAACTTTTCTGCACAGTAGACAAATCTTTAAACAAATAAGGCGCATGTGCGAAATCTATAATTGAAAATGGCGACAGTTTACCCATCACACCTTGTAAAAATTCAGTTGTATTTGTTCTATATTGTAAAGTGTTCGTAGTGCAACGGTTATCGTTGTTGGAAATGGACACTGCACCTAGAGTTCAAATCCTGGACGAGACTGAATTTCACAAACACCTGTGGGAAAAGTATGAATCCAATTTACACTTACATATTTTTTTTTGAATGGCTGGCGATGAGAACTCGTTTTCTTCCACGAAACAAAAATAGTTAGGCGCAAAAAAAAATTAATTTCAGGAACCTGATCGAACAGAGTAGTCACGTGCCGGTGCTTTAAACAAGGTTTGTGTATTTTGAATTCGTCCCGGGCAAAAATAAATCTTGCGTTTGGATCCGGTCACGTGACATGGCTATATATATATATATATATTCTACTCCTTCGAAAGTTCTCTCTCTCTCTTTCTCACTTGCTCTCATGATCAGTTCATCCTTGCGAGCAAACCATAGCTCCAGACAACTCGATCGCTTCGGACACAGAGCCGGAAAAATGGTAGAACACGCAGCCAGCAAAACTACGTTGATTGCCAAAATGAAATTTGTGTATTTTCCACACTGCAATATTCTAAACTTTGCCTGGACGTCAAAATCACCTGACACATACAGATATAAACACCTCAGTGTAGTATCTATTGAAAAGAGAGCTCTCTGATCGCCCTTGATTACGGTCGCCAACTTGACTTTTTACTTTACTATATAGCGGGCAAATGAAATTGATGTATTTTCCACACTGCAATATTCTAAACTTTGCATGGACGTCGAAATCACCTACAACATACAGATATGTACACCTCGGTGTAGTATCCATTGAAAAGGGAGGCCTTTGATCGCCCTCAACTACGGTTGCCAACTTTACTTTTTACTATACTATATAGCGGGTAGATGAATACTTCACTGCTATGTTCTCTTTAGTTTATAGCACGTGCACATACATACACATACATATATGTAAGTAAAAATTGTTACCTTGTCTTATAAACGAACACACGTACACACAGATACGTTCGAACATACCACACTTAAATTCACATAAGAGTCTTATCGGTCACAAATACATGCACACATGAATGCATAACAAACAATATCCGGACATTTTGCTACTTTGTATTTTTTTTAGCTGTTCAATAAATAAAATTATCGGTTTTATGTTATCATGTTTTGGATTTTCTTTTGTCAATGTTGTTCTTTATCTTGTAAATTGTGGAACGACAATTGAAGTTTTGTTTCTAACAAAATCTCGAGAGAACTAAACGGTTAAAACATCGTCCGCATCTCCAACTCTGTGTAAGCAGTTGAGCTTACTGGCTTCTTTAACCTTGGTAAGACAACCGGTCTAGGAGAAGGAAAATTCTGAATTCAAATCGGTTAAAATCCGCTTAAAAGTTGACCTTGTGCCAAGCCTGCTCGTACCGAGGGGTTCGTAATTACGTATATTGTCGTGTGCCAAAAATATTTTTAAAAATGTATCACGACCACTGATTAAAAAAAAGCAAAAAAAAAAACAAAATATCAAAAATTACCAATGACCTGTCTAGACAGCATTTGATTACATAAGTATCTCCGGTGAGAATTGATCTTTATTCAAATTTAAAATTCTATAATTAAAAAAAATATAAATATTCAGTCTCGATGATATTTTTTTTTCAAAATCTTGCCTTTTATCTGGATTTCCCTTGGAGATTAGTTAGTTCGGCGAAACCAGACTTCTTGGGAATGTTTAGAATTGCCTTATCTAGTTGAATTACTTCTTTGAAACTTGATGTAGGAATTTTTTTCTTCTGCCTTCAACCCAGGTAATTAATTCCTCGAATGTAATCATCAAGAGTGTCTTCAGCTATTCTGCATAGACCGAAGAAAAGTTTTGATGTGATACCATAGAATTTTCTCTTCCTGGATGCACATATTTAGGTGTAATAATGCATACGTACATTGGTGCACGCATGTTTATATGAATATGTATGCGTCAAGTCGTAGCAAACGTAGATGAAAATGCAAGTTACGTTAAGCGTATCTGTACGGATATACGTAACATTTATTGAATTATGCACATGGATGTGTGTATATAGTATTATCAAAATGATATCAGCCCAGCCGGCTGGGGCTGTAAAATACACTGATTGCATCTATGCAGAGGGGTGAGACTCCCCCAACGAGTGTCCTGGATATGACACTGAACAATCCGATGATAAGGCTCCAATAATGCTAGAGCTTTGAGGAATGCGGAATACCCATTTTTGCCAATCACTCCCAGGTCCACTCTAACCCGGAGTGAAAGCACCTGAAAGGGCTGTTTGATTATTAAATTGTCTGTATCGACAAAATGTGTTTTCGTATCATATATATCATGTAATATGTAAAAAGGATTTGATATTGAATATCCAGATATGCAGTAAAACCAAACCAGAAAAGGATATCTCAAACCAAACCAACCCAAAATTATATATCAAACCAAACCAAACCAAACCAAAAGGATATCTCAAACCAAACCAAAGCAAACCAAAAGGATATCACAAACCAAACAAAACCAAAAGGATATCTCAAACTAAACCAGAACAAAAGAATATCTCAAACCAAACCAAACCAAACCAAAAGGATATCTCCAACCAAATAAACAAACCAAAAGGATATTTCAAACCAAACCAAGCCAAACCAAAAGGATATCGCAAACCAAACCAAACCAAACATAAAGGATATCTCAAACCAAACCAAACATAAAGGATATCTCAAACCAAACCAAACATAAAGGATATCTCAAACCAAACCAAAGCAAAAAGATATCTCAAACCAAAACAAACCAAACAAAACAAAACAAAAGGATATCTCAAACCAAATCAAACCAAAAGGATATCTTAAACCAAACCAAAAGAATATCTAAACAAGTTAGGGGGATCCACAGAATTTCAAAGATAAGATAAAACAGGTTTATAATAAGGTTTTATCATAGTTATTATTATTCATCTTGTTGTCCATTATAGATTCAAATATTCAGCACTAGAAAAGCTATTGCTCAGTCGGCTGGGGCTGTAGAATAAACCGACTGCTTCTCTGCAGAGGGGTAAGACCCCACTAACGAATGTCCTGGATATGGCACTAAATAATCTGATGGTAAGGTTCCAGCAGTGCTGGAGCTTTGGGGAATGCGGAGTACCCCTTTATTGGCATTACTCCCAGGTCCACACTGGCTCAGCGTGGTAACAACTGATAGGGCCCTATCTATGGGTTAAATAGAACTAACAGCATACTTATGCTAAACTGAATTGAGTAAACTGAATAGCTTAAAATAAAAACGTTTTTGACAATTAAACCATACTTACACTTAAACTGCGTGCTTATGCTTAACTGAATTATTTCAAATAGAACTGTTTTTCGACATCAAAACTGTATTTACACTTAACTGAATTATTATATATAACTGCTTAAATAGTTTTAAATGGAAATGTTTTTGACAATTAAACTGTGTACTTATGCCTAACTGAACAGATTATTTACATAAAAATGGATTTGACGTTAAATAACCTACAAGGGTTGATATGCCATAAAACCAAACAAACCAAACCAAACTAGAAAAGCTAGAATCCGACAAACAAGGAACTTATTTTATAAAATATATTTTATTTCTGAAAGGTCCACATGTGAAAAGTGGTTTTCTTTTCTAAAATCTGAGCCCCATACGTGAATGGAAGCATACCATCAAGTCACGCTGACAGCACAGATTTCTCTCGCTCGCTCACTCCATCCGTCCCTATAATCTATTGCTCTCGTGGGTTTTCCAAACAACTGTTCGCAGAGAGATGATGTAAATTACTTATTGCTGGTCGACCAACACTGGGACGTCCATGTGCAGGGGTTCATAGAAGAACGTCACTCATGAGTTCGTCCTTGCTTCTTCACCAGTTTGTCTTACTTGAATGGTTTTAGAGATGGGAGGAATGTGGTCGTACAGCTGTTGTTTCGTGGACTGTTGCTTCCAGGATTTCTTCAAAATAGCTCGTAACATTCTTGTGCAGTTCCCATAAATCTTTTTCTTTCTGCTTTTCTCAGCGTTCATTTGACGCATCCATTCACCAATATTGACTCAACCGCTGCCCGGATGAAATCCCATTCAATTTTATCGAGTAGATCAGACTTCCCTATGATCGATAGCCTATCGATAACAGTCCATACTTTCACTAGGTAAATATTGACATAACTTTTGGTAGATGAGACACTACTCCAATGAGTGTACAGACCCTGCCGAAGTACCCCTTTATTGCCATCGCTCACAGATCCACTATGGCCCGGGATGGAAGCACCAGATAGGTTTCTATATATGGCTTAAATAGAACCTAATAGTGTACTTATGATAAACTGAATTGTTTGAAATAGAACTGTTTTGGTGTATAAAAATGAATTTTGCGTTAAATAACCAATAATTGTAGATGTGCCATAAAACCAAACCAAACTAAACTTTAAAAATGTGTGGAGGCAGAGGCGTTTATATAAATTTTTGAAAAAATGGATCCATGAGTTTTAAACAAGAAGGGGCCATTTTCACGTTAATAGGTAAACCTCTCAAATAAGTAGACCAGTTACCATAATTCAGCGACAGCATCTCATCTACAGAATGTGGTGGCAACATATACCAGCCAAATCGTCGATTACTATTAATAGGTTATCAATCAGATGGAAATCGGATCTCCCAGATGATATAAACCAGGATTTCTTCTAAACAATGGCTGTGTCAGTACAACTGTTTGGATGCACCAGACTGATGCCAACGAAATACACTTCGAAAGGGCTAGATAGGAGCTATACAAGGTCAAATCCATGAAACAGGATCCTATAAAACAGGATCTATATGTCGACTTACCTCCCTTCTCACAAACCATCCATGAAAGACGAACTGAAAAGACGAACTCATTAGCAACGTCCTCTTAAGGACCTCTAAAGTTTTATCCGAGCAGGAAGGACTTATAAACATTAGCTCTTTCCGTACACTTGATGCAGCCTAGAAGACCTACCAGGAGCGATGAATGATACGGACGGATATGCAAGAAGACAGACAGAGATAAAGAAAGAGAGAGTCAGTGTAAGTATTACTGGAAGTCGATGGTAATCTGACATTTTCATGATATACAAATTTCTGATACGCAAGAATTTAGACGATGAAAAGTAAACATTTCTCAAAAGAAACATGAATAAAGTCATATTCTTGGAATACTTCTTTGAAAAAAATTCTGTTTTTTTCCTACCATCAACGAAATTGTTGTAAAAAAGAAATGGTGCCGTATTGCGCATACAGCACCATTTCTTTTTTCAGCCGTTCTAATCAAAGAGAAAGCTATTGCACTCCCTCTTCTCTTCTCTCTCTCTCTCTCTCTCTCTCTCTCTCTCTCTCTCTGTCCCCATTTTTGACTGAGTTTTTCGCTCAAAATATTAACAGATTGTATTTCTCCTGAGATTGACCTTTAGTAAAAAGTAAATAAATGTTTTCAGCATTTTCAAATATTATTAAATAGACACTAGCCGAAAACCTGTGCTTCAATAGGAATTCTAAGCTACTGTAATATCATAGGATGGTAGGTATGGCACTGACTATGGGATAGCATACATACAGCAGCCGATATCTGACCTAAGGGAGACGGTCAAATTGGAAAGAAAATGGTCACAAACCTGCTCAAGAAATCCATCGGTACATATTGCAAGAAAACTTTAATAAAAGTGTCTTTATATTCATTAGTTTTAATGTTTATACTGAGTGGTTAGAATTGTTTGAACACATGGCCTCAATTAGCCGTCCTCAAGGCCTTTACCTGCGTATAGGACTAATTCCATTGCTTGGCGCCAGAAGCGCCTCAATTAAAGAATATCGATGAGGCCAAGAATTTTGTCCCTGCCTCGAATGGCTTTTTATCCGTGAGTGGCCGCCAATATAAAACGGCCTTGCTACATATTCTGGCACGGTGAGGTATCAGATAAATACCCTTTAATTTTTATAATGACCGACTTCAAGTCGTATGTAATATGATGTTAGTTTGTTGGTTGGATTTTATGGCATAACAACCATTGTAGGTTAATTAATGCAAATCCTGTATATATATATATATATATATATATATATATATATAATTTTTAACAGGATAGTTGTAGGTAACGTTTCCTGGTTCACACTGGCCCGGAGTGGTAGCAACTGATAGGGTCCTGTCTATGGATAAAATAGAAGTAAATTGTGTCCTTAGGCTAAATTGATTTGCTTAAAATAAGACTGTTTTGACATTTAAACTGTATTCTTATGCTCAGCTGAATTGATTGGAAAAAAAACAACTGTTTTTGACATTCCATGTTAGTCTGTAGCTCAAGAAAAGGAAGGTCTAGGCCATCTGAAATTGGTCTTATAGCAGAAGAAATATGGTGCTTGTTCTTCCGATTCATTCCTTTTAGATTTATCATGCAAAAATAGCTGTCTGTGATATGATCATTTCCTTAACTGAATTTTCAAGAGTCTACGCCAACTTTAAATGCCTGTACAAAGAAAGTCTGGAACCTTATTGAATGTACCACGGATTACATGATGCCTATGGTGCTGCACGTAGGGGTAAATGACAACGTAGACTTAGCAGGGCTGGTAACCGTGCATTCAAACGCCTCGAACGAAAATTTGATCTTGTGTTGCATCCTGCCAGTACAGAGTGCAGCCATTTAAATTGTGGGTATAAGGCCAAAGCTGGAACAGAAGTGTAACATAAAAAATTAATATCTATTGTTAAAGTCACGTCGACCGATCCTGCTAAGATGATTGTGTCAATAATAGCTTCCTACCTAGATGTTATTTACTAAGATTTGCTGAAATAGACCACACAGGCATCAGGTTGCTGACAGTACCTGCTGTTACTTAAGTGGTCACCCATCTAAGAATTAAAACTGTTCACCGTTGCTTAACTTTGAAAATACTTTAAAAACCGTTAGACTGTCAAATGGCATACTCTTTCTCTTACTATTCCTCCAATTTCTCAAGTTCTCTACTTTATAGCTAACACAGGGAACGAATGGCTTATTCTGATCCCCTATTTTGGCTCCAAAGTCATTTCAATATGCCTTCTTCATAAAGTCAGTAATTTTTGCTTGATGGTTAGGAAGAACTATAATACTGCAGATATAACAGACCCTGCCTGGTTATTATCACACTTGCGATTCATTCTTACAGAAATACAAACATCAACCGGAAAAATAAAAAAAATCAGCTCTCAGTTTGTCATTGACACTTGACACAGTACATTTAAATCATTTTAAGCTGAAGGATAAGCCTCACCACCTGTAACTACGTAGGTGTTAGCGAGTAGGGTGGTACACAGTAGTTAGGTACACATATAACATTATATTCTATTCTAAACATCGGGAACCCACGATCAGTCGTGACAAGTAGAGTTGAATAAGCATTATAACTGAGTACAGCTTGTAAAGTATTCAAACACATCTGAAAAACCAGTGAGAGAGAGAGAGAGAGAGAGAACCTGCTGACTTTTGGACTTTCCCGTCCCGATGGATAACAGAGTTAAAACCAAAGAAAACAAAAAGAGAGACAGGTACATAGTTTTAGCCAGAGGATTGAAACAGCTAGGAAGCATGGGTGACAGTGATACCAATGGTAATTGGTGCACTTGGAACGATCCCTAAAAATCTTTATAAGAGAGATGGAAGGTTGGAAATCGGAGTACGAGCAGAGATCATCCCTACTACGAAATTACTGAGATCAGCTAGATTACTAAGAAGCCATACCTGTCTTTCCAATGTCTCACCGATATAAAAATAAAGAAATAAATCGATATTTATTTATTGATTGATTAATTCATTAATTAAGAAAAAAGTGGCGATAAACACAATTGCTAATATCAAACTTATTTTGTTTATTTAATATTTTAAAGGTTTCTGTTAATTTTTTACAATGAAAATTTCGTCTTTAATTAATTTTTAATATTTTTCTATCTTTTAAAAATTCTGAATACTGCCATTCTAATTACTGTTAATATCATTAATATAATTATGATAATTACTAATAATTAATCTTATTGGTCTAGTGGGTACAGTGTTCACCAATTGTCCGGGAGACCAGGGTTCAATCCCAGGTCGCGTCATACCAAAGACTTTATAAATTGTACTTGATGTAATATAATTACCCTCGACCGAACCCTCAATCAAGAGATCCACCTGTGTAAATAAGCGGAAGAACAGCCGAAGCAGGTGAATGCGAGACAATTATATAAACAGGTGCCCGAGGTGGTTCGAGCCAGTTGGAGTCAGTCGGGGACAAGATGCCAGCGTGAGAATCAACTTGCAGACTGAGGGCTTGCGGCCCTCAGTGACCCATGGTTGAGCAACCCCGCCAAGATGAGAAAGAAGTACTGCTGGATCTATATAGCAATCTGCTCCCGTCTCCAACTCACCTCTCATGCACAACAACCATCACCCTTTCGAGAATATTATATTTTTATAAAGAAGTGTGTTCGTTCGTTCATTGAAGTCGTCATTATGTTTGATTATATTCGGCATATATTTGTATATGTATATGTATGGGGCTATACAACATTCATACCTCCTTGCTTAACACTCAGCAATATAAGGTATGTATCAAGGGTAAGGTGGAGCAATCCAGGGAAAGGAGTAGCGCCCTTCCCTACACCTCGGTTTTAGTACCTATTGAAAAAGGAGCCATATGGTCGTCCTCGACGACTGTTGCAAGATTTAATTTTATATATATTGTTTAAAATTCAAGAAATTTTGAAATTGTGTTCTATAATAAATTTATTTTGCATATTAAAGCTCGTCAGGTGGATTTAAAGAAATATTTTGTATTGATACCTCATTGCTTAACACTCAGCAATATATGGTACATATCAATGGTAAAGTGAGGCAAGCCCGGAAATGGAGTAGCGCACTCCCCTACACCACAGTGTAGTAGCTATTGAACAGGGAGCCTTCTAAGCGCCCTCGACTACGATCGCCATCTTTACTTAATTTTTTTATTATTAATAATTTAATGTAACTATTTTGGGAATTTTGGCTAATTTATCATTAAAAACATCATTATACTTTATTCTTTTGGGAGCTTTTAATACCAGCGTTAGCTGATGGTTTTCCATAAGAGTTTGAGTGACAGCAAGTCTCCTTAAATCTTCAGGACTCTTCTCAGTATTCTGGCCAGTCTCAATATTGCTGATGTTTCGATGATCTCTACTCGTCCTCTTATTTCCAAGTCCACCAGTCCTTGTACCTATCCTTTAGTGACTATACTAAGATCACCAATTACAATTGGTATCACCGTCACTTTCATGTTCCACAGTTTTTTTCACTTCCCAAGCAAGGTCCAGGTACTTATCTTTCTTTCTTTTCGTTTCCTTTCAGTTTTACTCTGTGGTCAGCTGGGACAGCAAAGTTCACAATTCGGCAAGTTATCTTTTTCTAGTTGATTGTTACTAGGTCTGGTCGTCTAGCCGAGATTGGTGTTCCTTTAGTATCTCAATATCCGATAGGAGTTTATGTGTCTCATTATTTTCATTACTAAGATTATATTACCAATAATATTAATAGTAAACTGACACTATTAATTTTATCATTATCATTAACTTGTAACACTATGTCGGAGATCCGCCCAGCAGACGATTCCTTTGTCTGTTTTGGCGCGAAACCAGACAAAGGGTTTTGGACTCGAGATCTCGGCGTGACCGGAAGTGGGTAAGGGAACGTGAGAAGGGAGTTGGACAAAAGAACTCGAAGAAGGCAGTTGGCGACGGACGAAGGACAGGGCAGTCGACACCGGGCAGCAGAGAGACAAGTCGGATGAGATGAGGTCCAGAGCAGTGAGGGAAGACGAGTCAAGATGAATCAGCACTCCTCATGGGTTGTAGAATTTTCGCTAGAAATCCACGCTAGCGTTAGTCTATATATGCTCACAGGAATGCAGAGTGTTACATAACACCTTGTCTTGCACTTTGAGTTAACCCCAGGCTAGTATTGTTCGTTTTGTTCGTTTCTTTTTCTCCCACTCCCTCGTTTGTATTTCTTGTAGCCGAAAAGAAATGTGCGATGCCCCTATCGGGACCACTAGATGATCACCGGCAAAGAATATCGAAATGTTTCGAAGAAGTTGATGTAACGTGGGGGCTGAGGGGTTAACGTCACAAACTCATATGCAGAAAGGTTAATAATAGAAAAATTAATAATCCATAATCCCAGACATTACATTACATTACATCTGCTTTGACCGAAACTTCTTGCCCATGTATTTTTTATGATTTTTTTATATTAATCATTTTTCGTTAATTATAGTTTATCATTCATTTTGGTTGGGTTTCGAATTATTCGGGTTAAGAGTTCAGATGCATTGTCATTGGGTGCAGTTTTACGCGCGCGCTCAAAGGACATGACAGTCACCATTGTCATAATAAACCCCAGACAGATAATGGAGCTGGAGTGTGGATGACGTCATGCCCGGAAGAGATGATCCAGAGAATTTGAGGATTTTGAAAAAGAATCAGTTGAGAGTTGAGATTGGACCATGGAAGCAGACAGTTGAGTTTCTGCCATTGTGGCGAGAGTTGGATTTTGACCATTGAAAGATGTAATTGGGATTTTCGGATCTCTACCGACAGAGATCTTGAATATCACAAGATACGCCGCGCGTTGGGGATGGTTAGCATAGTCAGAATTGTGTCTCTTTCCTCGTGTCTCCGTGAACCGAAGTCAGAAGTTAATAAGCCGTTTGTGTCTGAAACGACAGTGTCCGCCTATGTTTTTCATATACATACGTGTAGCATACAACACAAGAATTTCTATTAGTTCACTGTAAAATTAGTTTTAAGTATTGCTATTAAACACTAATAATTTTATCTGCACACAGTAAAAATTGTTTTGAGTATTGCTAATAAACACTAATAATTCTATTTGTAAAATGCTTTCAAGTATTGCTATCTCAGCATTCTCTCCCCTTTAAGATGAAAAATGTTTGATACTTATCTACCACCAGAGCAATTTAAAGAATAGTGTGGCAACAACTTTATTAGGTGCCAGGGTTTGACAATAGACAGCAGCAGTTTCTTGCTCTGACAGATAATCTTTAAATAAACAACAAAAATGTCACATAGCAGCACAAGAAGTTTATCGTAAGCTACTCATAATAAAGGCAAACTGACAAGAACAATAAAAGGGTTCAGAGAGAAATATTAAGATGTGTAGTGAGAGTAAGCAATTGTACTTGATTGGTGGATACAGATAACGTGATAGAGAAAATTCAGTCATGGAGAAGATACAGAGACTGGCTGATTGGTGATGGACTAGTTGTCTTTGAAATATAAGTTAAGGAACGCAAAATTTATGGAATAATGTTGTCATGACTTTGTTTTTACAGGTTAGCGTCTGAAAATAGAATAGTTTCTCTTTAAGTAATTTGGAGAGAAAATTGCAGAGATTTTATTCCAAAGACACCCTTTTCTCATTTGACTGGGGCAGCAGAATACACTGATTGCAGAGAGGTAAGACTCGCCCAACGAGTTTCCTGATATGAAACTAAGCAATTTGATTGTGAGGTTCTTATAAGGCTGGAATTTTGTTGTATAGCGGTGATACAACTATACGTATACATATACATGCGGAAACATAATCAACAATAATGACGAACGAACACACTTCTTTAGAAAAATATACCTCTCACTCTTTATTCGAAAGGGTTGCCAAAGGGTTGATAATGGTAATGTGTGAGAGGGGAGTTAGAGACGGAACCGACGGCAACATATTGACCCCAAGTTTCTCTGTCTTTAGCAGCACTCCTTTCTCATTCTGCTGGGCTGCTCAACCGGGGTCCCTGAGGGCCCAGCCCTCTGCAGGGAGCTGGTTCTCACTGTCTCGAACTGCAACTCGAACTTCAACCAACTGACTCCTACTAACTCGAACTGTCTGTGTAACCGGGTTATATAATTGTTTGACATCCACCTGCTTCAACCCTTCCACGGTCAAGGGGATATCTTCGATATCTTCGACCGGATGCACCTGTTCCTTGATTGACGGCTGGGTCGAAGGTCAATATGTTATAGTTTGGGGGAATGCAAAGTACCCCTTCATTGCAATCGCTTCCAGGTCCACTGTGACCCGGAGTGGTAGCACCTGATAGGGTTGAATAGAACTAAACTGTGTGTTTTTGCTAAAGTGATTTGCTTGAAGTAGAACTCTTTTTATATTTAACTGTGTGTAAATAAAAAATTGTAATAATGCTAAACTGAATGATTTGAAATAGAACTGTTTATAAGTATAAAAATGGATTTAGCATTAAATAACCTACGATGGTTGATATGCCATGAAACCAAACGAAACAATTGTTTTTTTTTTCCATTCTGATGGAATTTATGCGGGAAACGCCAACCATATTCTTCAATTATAGAAAAACAGTAATTAATAGGTTGCGTCGTAGAAAAAGACTCAAGTGAATTATTATTTAATAGACCAACCTTGTTTTTCAATTCTTTTAGAACCTTCATCTACCTTTACAAAGAATAATATCCAAAATACTTTTTGCAGCCTTCCAGGGAATTGGGATTTTCGAGAAAATATTGGAATGAATGGTAATCCTAACATACAATATCTGACCAACAAAAAAAAACAATTTTCATTTAAAATAAGACAAGGAATTATAATTTTGTGGGGTCTGCATTCAAACCGATCGTTATTTCTATTCATTTACTTTATTGAAGATAACATTGAAATGCTAATTAGAAGCCATATCTCTTTTCTAAATAGAAGCATTAATATAATCATCGACCACAGTTCCAATGGACTATTCTCATCACCATCATTATGTCGCAATCATATTTACCAACCCCTCCGCTCGGGCAGGATATGACACAGGGTCAATTTTTAAGCGGAGTTTAACAGGTTTGAATTCAGATTTTTCCTTCTCCTAGTCTAGTTGCCTCACCAAGGCTGAAGAACCCAGTCTGTCCTACTATTTACCCATAGCTGGAGGGAGAATAATTGGATTCATACCTTTCCGAAGGGTATTAGTGCTATGTGAAATGCAATCAGTCAGGTCCAGGATTTGAACTCGTGTCGCCGTGTCCATATCCTGAGACGATAACCATTACACCACGGGCACCTCCTCATTATGTCGCAATGCTAGCATGGATCTCCCTGACCCTCTCTAGCCACCCGTCTCTATCGTCCATTGTTCCCGGGAGGTTTTCCTGGCTACATCCTATATCGGTACAGAGCTGTTTTATTATAGGTTATAGCTGGTCGTCCAGACTTTGCTCATCCCAGTGAAGGGGTCCACAGGAGTATATCGCTTATGAGTTGGAGATATTCTGAGTTATAATAATTATCAAGCAATCAGATATTTAAAGAAATAGATAACCCGAAATTTCAAAAGTTTGACGCTTGCCACGAACTTTATTTTAAGCCGACTTCCATTTGATGCTTACAAAAATCATGTCAACGAATAGTCGACTTACTCTATATAGATGAGTTGACGATGATTTACTGACTTTCTGTTTTTTTTAGTTTTTTTTTTTTCAGTCCTAAAAAGATTAACGAGGGAACAAGAGGACGTCTGATACAGTTCAAACCTCCTCGAAATATATTTTTAAAATATTCTGACAAGACAGACATTCTTTCCTTCGATCAAAACGCTTGCCATTTTTGTCAGGGTCTCTCATGTCAAACGAATTATATCTTCCGAAATAAAACTGTCAAAAACGACCGAAATAATTTTAAGCAAATTGAAACCAATTGTTTGACTACCCCATTGCAGGTGATGCGCTTTTTTCGCTGAATCTCTATCGCAAAGACCCCCAAAAAGGGGGACTTGGTTCTGACACAAAACTCCATCTGATAGGAAGACTACAGCTTCATAAACTGCCAGGTCCACTCCGACCCGAAGTGGTAGTATCAGTTTTGGTCTTATCCGTGTGTTTGATCAAATACATACGGGGTGCAGAAGTGAAACGTAGAATAATTTGTATAACGTTTATTTTTACTCTGATTTGTTCAAATTTTGAAAAAGAAACGCGATACATCTAAATTTTCATGATTAGCTCTATTATTCTAACACTTTTTAAAATTAAAACTCTGCCCAATAGGAGTGAGCAAGAAAAGAAATGACAAAGAATCTATGATTTGCTTAACACCGAAACCAAGACAAAGTTTCTTTTTGAACCGTCAAAAAAGTAAAGAAAAAAATTACAGAAAAGGGGCTTTTTAAGAAAAAGGGGTCGTGGAGCATTGAACCAGAAAAAAAAGAAACGAAAAGAAGGCAGTTTAACTGCTCTTGCTACAGCGCTTAAGAAGGACCCCCTAACATCAATAAGCAAACTAATGAATTGGAAGTCCACAAGAAAATGGCGAGGACAGTATTTAAACAAGATTCAATCCCAGACCGTAACCCCTTTGATTTCGCTGTATAGACTCTTTCAGAAAACAAAACAAATGCACTTCTTCATCTTAGTATTGGGTCGGTTAAGACTCCTATTGAAGAGGTATAGAATAAAAATTATTTTGAAGGCAGGCAAATAATTTCGTGTTTCTACAATAATTGAAAAAATGGTGTCTATATTGAGTAAATTTACTGTTTGTGTCTATTTTATTTTGTTGTTTATTTTTTTTAAAATTAAAATCAATATTGTTTTATAATAGAAGCTTTTATTATGATATTTGAATACTCGAAATTTTGCTTCCACACTCTCTATGTTTAAAGATTATTCATATTCGATAGGACCATGTGTACAAAAATCTTAACAAACCAATGTACGAAAAATTTATGTATGAACGTACAATGAAACCTCTAGACGTCAAATTAGCAGAGACAGGTTAAAATGCCTTTAAAATTGATCTACCAGTCATCTTTGATAAATCTTTCTCAGTGTTCGATCATTCAGATTAATATCTTTGCATTTATCATTCAGAATTCTCCGTTTTTTTTCGGTAGGTTATCCGACCGTTCTAATGTAACCTCAAATTAAGAGGTGAAGAGTACTCAATATTTAGCGAATTCTTTAACAGAATCATCATCATTATCATTATCATGTCATGCCGCTAGCACGGATATCCCTGACCCTCTCTCGCCACTTCTCCCTATCATTCATCGTCTCTGGCAGGTCTTCAGGGTTACATCCCGTATCCCCACATAGCTGCTGTATGTATGTTCGAGCTGATCGTCCTGCTTTTGCTTGGTCATATGCTGAGGTCCATAGGAGTACATTACTTATGAGCTCGTCCTTGCTTCTCCAGCAGTGTCCTGCATGTCTGGTTCGTCTAGCTTGGATAGTGATGGGAGGCAGTTGGCCGTATAGTTGGTGCCTTGTGGGGTGTTGCTGACAGGACTTGTTCAATATTGATCGCAATAGTTTGGAACGAGCCGCTGCAGGCATTGGCCTCCATTTCAATACACACAAAACTTAATATATATGCTATAAACAAACAAGTGACATTTCCACACTAGACGGAACCTCTCTGAAACTGGTAAACAAATTCACCTACCTAGGAAGCTGCGTCTCATCAACCGAAAAAGACATCGACACACGGCAAACGAAGGCATGGATAGCTATCGATAGGCTTTCGATCATATGGAAATCAAGCCTGACCGATAAAATGAAACGCAGTTTCTTCCAGGCAGCGGTCGTGTCGGTACTACTATATGGATGCACTACTTGGACGCTAACTAAACGGCTAGAGAATAAGCTGGGCGGCAATTACACAAGAATGTTCTATGGAATAAACGACTAATATTACCATCTTTGTTATTTGGATTACTCCTTTGCGATCAGTGGAGTTTAAATAATGACAGATTCTAACTAATTATTTAAGTAATACAAGTAATTCTTTTTACAGCTAAACTTGTAGTTCGAAATTGCGGGTTTTCATTTTGTAAAGGTCAAGTCGAGTAATCCTTTGTTTTCCTGGATATATATATCATATCAGGATAAGAAAATTTTAAAGTTGAGCACTTTGTTTTATAACCAGATAAACAATTAGGTTGATATCAGCTGATATTTAGCAATGATGTATCACTAAAGGGAGTCATCATCATCATCATATCGTGCTGGCAGCACGGATATCCCTGACCCTCTCTCGCCACTCCTCCCTATCGTTCATCGCCCTAGGTAGGTCTTCAGGACAAAAACCTGTATCCTCACATAGCTGCTGAATGTACGTTCGAGCTGGTCGTCCTGCTTTTGCGCGGCCATGTGTGGCCGATGACATAGCGATACTGGCAAATACACCTGACCAAGCCGAAACACTTCTGCATAGTTTGGATCGAGCAGCAGCAAGCATAGGCCTCCATGTTAATGCACACAAAACGGAATATATGTGCTATAACCAAACGGGGGACATCTCCAGTCTAGAAGGAACCCCACTTAAACTAGTAGACAAATTCACGTACCTAGGAAGCAGCGTCGAATCAACCGAAAAGGACATCGAAACTAAAGGGAGTAATGACATGTAATTAAGGTATTTGGTTTGGTATAATTTTAAGAAGATACTTAAGAAAGCAATTCGAAGATACCTGGGCTTATACGAGTAGTGTCCGCAGACCCCAGACCAGAACAGACAGGTCCCAGGGGAGCGAGGCTACGAAAGATGTCGGCCGACTGTGAAGCCGCACATGTACAGTGACAGGCGGCTAAGCAATGAACTTAAAAAGTTCTCCCGCAACCTATTCCATCTATCTAATAGATTGACGGATATTTCTCTATTTATTCATCTCTTTTCACTTTTTGCTATGATTTATCTTGACAATAAATTTTTGTCACCTGCAACTAACAGAAGTGGTTTTGTGTTCGAACTATTTTATAATGGCGCGGTTTCCACGGGTCCAACTGAAAGGGTAACGTTACACCTTATTCTATTAAGTACCGTAGTGTGAGAAGGCTTCTTTGTCTTAAATCAAGTTTAGAGGGGTTTATGTGATTAAGTGGTTAATGTGCTGGACTGTGACATGTTAGAAAGTGGGTTCGAACTTTCGCTGAGTTCAAACTCCCTAATTTTTCAAGCAATCAGTTACAAAGTATCACTGTAACTCTTCTGTAATATAATGGCCGAGGGATTTCGTTTTATGCCTTTGGGTTTAGTTAGGCTGAGAACCTTTCGGCTCCGTGCATGGGTTACTTAGGTGCAACGTTAACGCAGGTGTTCGCGCGCACGCGGAGCGGACGTGTCTCTCAGAGATGTCACAATAGAAACCCGAGATGGGAAACGTGGCAAGCAAGTGCGAAAGCACCGAAAGCACGCGGAGGATTTTGTGAAATTTGAAAAAGTCAGTTAGTAGAGTTGAGAGCTGGACACCGAACGAAAAGTGTTGACTTTCGAGGCTCGCTGAGGCCAGACGAATTTGTGCACTACGGGCATCGCCCGAGAAGGGAGGTAGATGAAAAAGCCAGAATAGAAAGAATGTGTATCTCTCTCCTTATGACGAAGAACCTTTAAACTCAAAGGTAATAAAAAAGTTTCGTACCTGAATTAAGAAGTCGTAAGTGTTTTTCGTGTTCCGAGATTCCTATGTTCTATGTATGTATGTAATGAACATTATATGTCCATTTCGCGTATTCATATCTGGTTATGGTACACTTCTACAAGGTTGGCTTTTGAATTAATTTATCCAGGAAGGTTGATATGCCGTAAAAAAGGAACCCTAAAACAAATTCTCTGATTATGTACAGTCTCTTTCCGCGTATTTTAGGGGTGGGTTGGAAAATCGTTTATATATTGGAATCCATAAATTTGGGGGAAATGCCCGTGGTTATCGTCGGAGGAAATGGACACGAGTTCAAATCCTGGACGGGACTGATTGCATTTCACATAGCACTAATACCCTTGGGAAAGGTATGAATCCAATTTTCCTCCCTCCACCTATGGGTAAATAGTAGGGCAGACTGGCTCTTTAGCCTTGGTGAGGCAACTAGTCTAAAAGGAAAACTCTTAATTCAAACCTGTAAAACTCTGCTTAAAAAAATTGACCCTGTGTCATATCCTGCCCGAATGGTGGGGTTGGTAAATATGATAAGGTTTGGGGAAGTTTTTTGCGTCATTTTCAGGTGGTTGTGACATTTGTTAATATGAGATATTTCTCTAGAGTTTTATGAAATACTAAGAAAGAAAAAAAACAAACAAGGAAGGAAAGAAACAAAGAAAGAAACAAAGAAACAAAGAATAGAATAAATAAAGAAAGAAAGTGTTGTGGCCTCGGAAAGTGTCACTAATGAAAACGCAAACACATATATTAGATAACAGATTATATTACAGAAGAAAGATAGAGTTACATAGAAAAGGTAAGAAGTCTCGTACTGTTCGGATAACACCGATATTGATCTACCTCTCAGGCAGCAAAATCTCTCAGTACTAATAACGGTGAGAAGAGTCCATTATGGTGAGATGGGTAAGCCTCCCACAACAGAAAGTGAGAAAGAAGGAATAAGACTGAAAGCAAGCAAGAAATAAGAATAAAGTTGGTTGGTTTGTTAATTGGGTTTTATGGCATATAAACCTTTGTTGTCGTCCAAACTTTGCTCGTCTATGTAAAGGGGTACACAGGAGAATGTTGCAGATGAGTTTGCACCTACTTCTCCAACAGTGTCCCGCATCTCTGGTTCGTCTAACTTGGATAGTTTTGTGATGGGTGGTAGGTGGCTGTACAGCTGCTGCTTTGTGAGATGTTGCCT
The DNA here is from genome assembly GCA_963585895.1 of Sepioteuthis lessoniana. NCBI lineage: Eukaryota > Metazoa > Mollusca > Cephalopoda > Myopsida > Loliginidae > Sepioteuthis > Sepioteuthis lessoniana. The sequence goes on along the minus strand of OY757946.1, from coordinate 36,071,933 downwards.
CTAGGACTTGTTCAATATTGCATTCTTGTGTAATTGACATTAAGCTTTTTCTTCATACGTTAAGTAGTGCATCCATATAGCAGTTCTACACGACCACTGCTTGGAAAAAACTGCGTTTTATTTTATCGGTCAGGTCTGACTTCCGTATGACCGATAGCTTATCGATAGTTGTTCATGCCTTTGCTAGTCGAGTGTCAATGTCTTTTTCGGTTGATGAGACGCTGATGATGACTCGGTTGATGAACTTGTCCAATAGTTTCAGAGAACTACCATTTAGTGTGGATATGTCGCCTCTGATTTAAATACATGTATCCCGACTTGTCTCAAAAAACATGGAAGCATATGCCAGCAGCCGCTCGTTCAAGACTATGTTGCAGGGTTTCGGTTTGGTTGGGTATATTTGCCAGCAGCGCTATGTCATCGCCGTAGTCCGCGTATGTAATTGTTTATGCGATGTATCTTCTGCTTTTTTCCTTTGCCAGCTTGAAACAGTTATCTTCCATCTTATCTATAGACGTTCTAAGCACATAGTCTAGACAGATGATAAAGAATTATGGGGCTAATGTGTCTCCTTGCAGCACATCTGCAACGATTTCGAAGAAGTCTGTGTTTCCATTCGAGAGGTAGACTTTTACTTTTCACACAAATAGATTGTTTTAAATATTTCTATCTCACACTAATAATTCTATTTGATATTATTCATTTGTTTGTGGAGCATAAAGCAAAATTGAAATCTGCAAGCCAACAAGAAAGAGTAAAACTGTAGAAACAGCATTTCGAAAATCTACTTGGAAACCCACCGAAAGTAACGAATGAACCGATCACCAGAATTATCAGTAAGCAATTACACATTAAACTAGGTCCGTTCACCAAAGAAGAAATCGACTCGGTTCTCAGAAAAATTAAAAATAGCGAAGCTGCTGGGCTAGACGAGATTCCCCCAGAATTAGGGAAGACCAGACAATTCGACGACATACTGCTCCGACAATGCAACGCAGTCTATAATCAAAATTGGATAGAAAGATGGACGAAGGGATGCATCCTTTCTTTTCCCTAAAAAGGGCGGATTAGCCAAGAACGATTAGCTCGAATTAGCCCTGGGATAACACTTACATCCATAGCAGCCAAAATCTACAATGCCCTACTACAAAACCGCATAGAACCCAAAATAGACAACATCCTTAGGAAAAACCAAAATGGCTTCCGGGGAAATAGATCCACAACCTCACAAATATTGACCATCCGTAGAATCCTTGAAGGCGTTCGGGCAAAAAACCTACAAGTGACATTACTATTTGTCGACTTTACCAAGGCCTTCGATTCCATACACAGAGGGAAGATGGAGCAAATCCTACTAGCATAGGGCCTACCAAAAGAAACCGTAGCAGCAATAACGATTCTCTACAGAAACACCAAAGTGAAAGTACGTTCACCAGATGGAGGCACAGAATACTTCGACATTGTTGCAGGAGTACTACAAGGAGACACGCTAGCCCCATACCTCTTTATCATCTGTCTAGACTACGTGCTTAGAACTTCGATCGACAAAATCAGAGAAAATGGCTTCGAGCTGGTGAAGAAAAGAAGCAAAAGGTACCCCGCAAAAAACTATCACCGACGCCGACTACGCTGATGACTTAGCGTTACTGGCGAATACGCCAAACCAAGCCGAGACACTATTGCATAGTTTGGGACGAGCCGCCGTAGGCATTGGCCTCCATGTCAATGCACACAAAACTGAATATATGTGTTACAACCAAACAGGTGACATTACCACACTAGACGGAGCCTCTCTAAAACTAGTAGACAAATTCACCTACCTAGGAAGTAGCGTCTCATCAACCGAAAAAGACATCGACACACGACTAACGAAAGCATGGACAGCAATCGATAGGCTCTCGATCATATGGAAATCAGACCTGACCGATAAAATGAAACGCAGTTTCTTCCAGGCAGTGGTTGTATCGATACTACTATATGGATGCACTACTTGGACGCTAACTAAACGACTGAAGAAGAAACTAGACGGCAATTACACAAGAATGTTGAGCAATATTGAATAAGTCCTGGCGACAACACCCCACAAGACACTAACTATACGGCCACTTGCCTCCCACCACGAAAACTATACAAGTTAGACGAACCAGACACGCAGGACACTGCTGGAGAAGCAAGGACGAGCTCATCAGTGATGTACTCCTATGGACCCCCCGCATATGGCCAAGCAAAAGCAGGACGACCAGCTCGAACTTACATACAGCAGCTATGTGAGGATACGGGATGTAACCCTGAAGACCTGCCAAAAGCGATGAATGATAGGGAGAAGTGGCGAGAGAGGGTCAGGGATATCCGTGCTCGTGGCATGACATGATGTTGATGATTATGATGACAAGTTTTCTAGTATTTCTAACACGAAAAATATATTTAAAGATTTATCATTTGTTTGAACACAGTTAAATGGTTAGCACTCGTATTTAAACCCTAGATGGGACCCCAACACTTAGGAATAATGACAATGAAAGAGTATTACACATACACACCTATGACTGCTTTTGTGTCTAATCCAGGACACAGGTTGGGGAATGTCTTATCCTTCTGCAAAGGTGCAGCCGGCAAAAATAGATAGATAGATAGATAGATTAGCAAAGGCTGTGAAACAAACAAACAAACAAAAAACAAACAAACAAACAAATGGGACGAAATAGAAAGAAAGAAAGAAAGGACATCATCGCGAAAGAAGAAAGGAAAAGGAAAAGATTGAACAGAAAGGACATAGATCGATCGATAGATAGATAGATAATACCTTATAAATAAGCAGAAGATATCAAATATGCTATATCAGTATCCTCTTCAACGAATGCTATTAATTTATAAAAGAGATATACACACGTGCACACGCTATGAGATACTCTCTTTCAAATACATATATAACTAAAATATATATATATATATATAGAGAGAGAGTGATAGAGAAAGAGAGAGAGAAATAAAGAGAGGGAGAGAGCAAGGGAGAGATGAATATATATAATTTAAAGAGGTATTGTATATATCGCTGTTAATTTGCGACCGTTCTCAGACCTTCCTTTCTTTTATTTATTACGTTAAAGATCTCAAATGGATAATGGATACTACAGTAATTCAACAACCTCTGCCACTCTTCAATTCAAGTGGAAATTACACGCAGTTATGGCCTCCAATCAAAAACATTACGAAAATGTATCTTCGTAATTATTGTAAACGGTTAAGACCAGATAACATTCATTATCTCAAAGAGAAGTGTGTCCTACGTATGATACTAAATTGTATTTCCATTACAATAACAATAGTCAATATATGCATTTTCCCAACCCCTTCGCACCATCAGCATGTGACGCAAGGTCAATCTTGAAGCAGAGTTGAACGAGTTTGAACAGGTTTTTCTGCTCCCGACCCCCGACCCCCGATATGTCAGCTGTAACCGTAGAAAGAATGCACCGACTACACTTCTGCAAAGGAAGAAGACCTCCTCCCACCTCAAAGAGTTTAACACTAAACTACGTCTTCTAGTGAGGATTGTTGAATGCACCAAACTTACTTTTACTCCCACGTCCACTCTGATTCAGATTGACAGTAACTGTTACCCCCCATCTCCCATCTCTGAGTCAGTTTCTGTCTATCATGTTGTGAAATACTTCTAAGGTTTGGTTTCGTTGGTTGGTTGGTTGGTTGGTTTATTTTATGGCATATCAACAATTTTAGGTTATTTAATGCCAAATATATTTTATACATATAATCAATTTTATTTCAAAAAATCAAGTTTAGCATGAATAAACTGTTTAGTTCTATTTGACCCATAGATAGGACTATATCAGTTGCTACCACTACGGGCCAGAGTGGACCTGGGAGCGATGGCAATATAGGTTTGAGTAAATTTTGGTAGCCATCTTGTTTTCAGTTCTGCGATACAAAAAATACGCCCTCTAAGTAAAAAGGCTGGAACATGTCTTAAGTCTAGTCTTGTAGCTTGCTGTTGTTCACATATGCTTTAGTCATCTCTGATAGGCCAAACTACGGCTACTGCTACTGGGTGAGCTTATAAATATTTGCTGACAATTTTTAGACGGCTGATACTCATCTAACCAGCCCCTAAACAATCCAACAAGGGCACTCCGCATTCCTCAATTACTGGAACCTCACCATCTCATATCCTGGACACTCGTTGGGGGTCTTAACCTTTTGCAGAGATGCAGTCGGTATATTCTGCAGCCCCAGCCGATTAGGCCAATGTTCGGTTTGGTTTGATTTCGTTTTATGGTATATCAACCATTGGACGTTATTTAATGCCAAATTCTATTTATACATATATATTAAATAAAGATGGTTTGAACATATAACTCAGCGTTGTTAAATAGTTCCAAGTATTCCTATATATCAATTGCAATTCAATTAAGCATTAGTTATTTGTTTGCACACAGTTAAATGATCAAACAGTTCTATCTCAAGCAGTTCAATTTAGCATGCCGTTTCTTTGCACTCAGTCTGAATCTCAAACAGTTTTATTTGACCCATAGATAGGACCCTTTCAAGTGCTGCTATTCTAGGCTAGAATGGATCTGGGAGCGATGGCAATGATGGGATACTCCGCATTCACCAAAGGTCTAGAATTACTGGTGTCTCAACATCAGATTGTTTAATGTCATATCTAGGACATTCGTTGGCGAGAGTCACACATCTCTGGGCTCTCATAGAACTGTGTTCAAATCATTTAAATTCTATAACAATTTTTGATAAATACAATAACTAATATTAAGTAGCAACACTTAAAACCATTTACATATGAGCAAACGAATGATTAATATTAAATAGAATTATTACTGTTCCTTTGCTTAATGGCATATCAACATTTGTAGGTAATCTAATGTCAAAGTCAACCTTCCTGACGAACAGTAGTTATACTTAACACACAGCTGGAATGATTCGGCGGTTCATAAGGATGTTTGTCCAAAAGTGAACATAATAGCGCGACAGGAGTTCGAACTCGCTTACTACTGTTCCCCAGACTATTGCTTTAACCATTACAGCACTAGGACACCCCCGAATTGTTTGGGGTAAGCAAGTTCGTACTATAGTTGCGCATTTACGTTCACTTTCGAGCAAATACCCTTAGGAAAGGTATGAACCCCCTTATCCTCCCAGCTATGGGTTAAATAGTACCACTACTGTTCTTCTAGGAGAATGGCTTTGGCATTAAATAACCTACAAAGGTTTATATGCCATTAAACAAAGAAACCAAACCAAACCTAATTGTTTGTGCTGAATAACAATACGTGTAACTATATGTTCGTGTTCAAATTCACTCTAAATAACGATACCTACAAACTATTACTTCAAAAACACGTATATATATATATATATGTATATAGGATTTGGTTTTAAATTGGATTGATATGTTATACAACACCAACCAACAAAAAATTTCTTTGACCGATTGCCGTTCCAAAGTAAATGAGTCTAGTCTTCCCTACTATTTACTCACATATGTGGATCAAATTGAACTTTCAAATCACAAACAATGGACTGCAAACCTAACTTGCAATCGGATCTTCTGTGGGGGTGTATTTTCATGGATATATATAATTTTTTGTTGTCGGCCGAAAGAGCGAATAAAAATACTTTTAAATGAGTTGGTCCACGAAGAGATTTGTCTTGTTAGGATTGATCTATTTATTTTGTCTTACATACGTGTATATTTCCAGCTTGATGGTTTCGTCAGAGAACATGTATGGCACAAGGCCTTGTTTATGGGGTATTCAATGAGACGTGAACTCTCTCATGTTTCCTGTTTGAATGGGTTTCACACGTACCTAGGAAGCAGCGTCGAATCAACCGAAAAGAACATCGAAACGAGGTTAACGAAAGCATGGACAGCTATCAATAGGCTATCGACTATATGGAAATCAGACCTAACCGATAAAATGAAAAGCAGTTTCTTCCAGGCAGCGGTCACATCGATACTGCTATATGGATGCACTACATGGACGCTAACAAAACGGCTGGAGAAGAAACTAGATGGCAATTACACAAGAATGCTGCGTGCAATCCTCAACAAGTCCTGGCAGCAACACCCCACAAGACACCAACTGTACGGCCACCTGCCCCCTATCACGAAAACTATTCAAGTTAGGCGAACCAGACATGCAGGACATTGCTGGAGAAGCAGAGATGAACTCATAAGAGATGTACTCTTATGGATCCCCACACACGGCCGCGCAAAAGCAGGACGACCAGCACGAACGTACATTCAGCAGCTATGTGAGGATACAGGTTGTTGTCCTGAAGACCTACCTAGGGCGATGAACGATAGGGAGGAGTGGCGAGAGAGGGTCAGGGATATCCGTGCTGCCAGCACGATATGATGATGATGATGATGATGGTTTTTTTTATAAAGGTTGCTTCTCTCTTTTTCTAAGAGCGTGTATCTTATTCAAATTTTACCCCTCATTCGCTTTTGATATGTGATACGTTTTGTGGATTGCGGGTTGGAGAGGTTTTGGATTTCATTTACTGTTTTTTTCTTTGTGTATATGTGAATGTGTGTTTTGAGATTATCTTCGTGGAGCTACTCATTTTAAGAATATATATATATATATATATAAATGGAAAGATGGTTAAATAAAACACTTACAAATGGTTTAGTAGTAGTTATATTTCATTCTTTTATTCCAAGAACTTCCTCAAACTAAACATTTCTTTAAATTTTTCTTCGTGAAAGCAAATGAGGAAATAGATAAAATATCGGGGAAAAGGCATAAAAGGAGATGGGAGAGGATCTAAAGATATGGGGTTATTCTCGTTGACTATTCAGTGGACTGCCTGGCATCCGTGCCCGACAGTTAATGCTCCATGGCAGATTTGAGGCTGAAAGGCCCCCGGCTTCGGCTGAACCACCTTCGGGTAGGCGAGCTGCAACACCTTTGTACCCCTTATATAGTACTGGACCTTGCTAAGCTAAAATCATGCATACGTGCCTGGACCCAGATTTGGGTCCAAGAACAGCTAGGCTCATCAGGCCCACAATGCACAAAGTGGGCCGATGACCAGCATAGTCCAGCAGAGCTCGAGCCTCGGCTCAAGCCCGACCATCCCCTACTCTTAACCCCCACTATAATTGACCTTCGGGTCATTGACTTTGTGTCAAGTCCTGTCGGGTCTAAAGATAAGAGGTTAGTAAAGGGAGAAATTCAGAGGGAGGTTGACGTGAGTCTAGGACAACCCGTAGGCTCCCTTTTCATTAGCTACAACACTGAGGTGTTGGAGATGGCTCCACTTTACCCTTGATACGTACCTGATAATGCTGAGTGTTAAGCAAGGCTGCATCAAATATCATTTTTTGAGTTTTTGGTATGATTCGATCTGGCACTGAACCCTCCATCTCCGTTGAAGCAGGATGGGGGCTTGAATTCAGCATTTATTTTTCTCCTAGACCGGCTGCCTGACAAAATTTAAAGGGTCTAGTCTACCCTACTATTTACTGATAGCTGAAGGGCGAATAGTTCGAGGCATATCATTCTCAAAAGTATTATTAGTGATATGTGAAATGTAGACAGCCTCTTCCGGGATTTAAACTCGGTTTGTTGTTGTCTCCATTTCCCACGACAGTTTTATATACCAACCCCTCCGCAGGATGCTCACATGGCCAATTCATTCAGTGTGGTTCAACAGGCTTGCATTCAGAGTTTTACTCCGCACCAGAATCGAACTCGGGTCACAATTTTCATGTCCAACAACGATAACCATTACACCAAGAGCGGCTCAAAGAATATTTAATACAAGACTCCATTAGTCGTCAAATATGGTTTCTCAAGATTTTTGTAAAAGAATTTGATGATCTCATAGTTGTTGCCAATTCGATTAAATTTTCTGACTATGCTGAAGGAGTTATTCAATAAAATTAAGTTTGAATTCAAAAATACTGAAGTGTTTTGTTGTTTGTTTTTTTTGATTTTTTAGTTTTGTTTTTGTATTTTGTTTTGTTGTTGTTGTTTTTTTTTTTCTGGTTCTTTTATTGTTTTTTCTTTTCTTTCTTTTCTTTTTTTTTTCTCTCCTTCGTATTTATTTATTGATTTTCTTAACTAAAAATCAACAGAAGTTTCTTCCAATTTCCTCATCTGTTTACAGCGATGATTCTAAGAAGGTTAAAACAGATGATGAATTTTCAGTGGAAATTTGCATTGCCTTTAAGTGCTTTGTTTGTTTGTTCGTTTTCGTTGTATTTTTTCTTACTTTCATTTTTTTTTAATCTTTTGTTTATCTAAATCGGAAATGCAGAATAAAAGAAATTATTTCATTAAACCTTGAAATCAATCCCCTCAAAATATATATTACAGTTTTATAGCAGGAAAGAACTAGTTCTTAACAATCAAGTTCTCGTAATTTAACTATCATCATATGAACCATCAAATTCATTTTTGATCAGCTGAACATTCAGGACAACAAGAAAATTAACTGCCTCTCAGCTATCCTCATAGAAAAAACACCTTGAATCTAGTACAGAGATAGATAGATAGATAGATAGATAGATAGAATAGGCCGGATATATAGGCAACATTTCCACACTAGACGGAACCTCTCTGAAACTAGTAGACAAATTCACCTACGTAGGAAGCAGCGTCTCATCAACTGAAAAACCCATCTATACACGGCTAACGAAAGCATGGACAGCTATCGATAGGCTCTTGATCATATGGAAATCAGACCTGACCGATAAAATGAAGTACAGTTTCTTCCAGGCAGCGGTTGTATCGATACTACTATATGGATGCACAACTTGGACGCAAAATAAACGGCTGAAGAAGAAGCTAGACGGCAATTACACAAGAATGCTGCGAGCAATATTGAACAAGTCCTGGCGGCAACATCTCACAAAGCACCAACTATACGGCCAATTGCCTCCCATCACGAAAACTATACAAGTTAGACGAACCAGACACGCAGGACACTGCTGGAGAAGCAAGGACGAAATCATCAGTGATGTATTCCTATGGACCCCCGCATATGGCCAAGCAAAAGCAGGACGACCAGCTCGAACTTACATACAGCAGCTATGTGAGGATACGGGGTGTAGCCCTGAAGACCTGCCAGAAGCGATGAATGATAGGGAGAAGTGGTGAGATGTTATATAGTCATCTACAACATCACAACGACTTAATAATTAAGACAGATGCAATGACAAAGACGCAAGAAGGAAGACGCAGGAAGACTTCTTTAACAATATTTTACCTCTCACTTTATTGCAAGGGTTCGAAAGGGTTGTTCATGGGTTGCATGTGAGAGGAAGCTGGAGACCAAACATAAACTGTAATATCTTGTCCCCACTGTTATGGCCGTCACGTTGTGTCTTTCTTGTTCTCTTGATGCTCAACCGGAGGCCTAGGGCCCACTGCTGGATGCTGGCTTTCTTTATTGCATCTTATCAGCATCTTCTCTGGACCCCAAACTCCATCGGGATATCCGAGGGCCCCCTTGGTCGGGTGTGGCTTTCCCTACCACATCTGGTCTCTAGCTGTCTGGAACCCTACTGGCAACTGCTCTTGCTCGTCGAACTCAACTCAGTTATATAATCGTTCGACGCCCACTCGATCTTTGAAATCGAATGTTTAATCGTCATCATGCGGAAATAACTGTCATGCAGTTCAGAGGTCACTCTCTTCCGGTGCATCAGTCTGTATTGGCACAGTGGGACCTTCACCTTGTCCCATATTATAAGCCTTAATCCGCCCACGCGATCTCTTTCGATTACTGGCCATTGGAATGTGTCACTTCCTTCCGGTGCATCACCTTGGAATAGCATTTTTTGGGGTCGGGTCGAAGGTCAAAACATAACAGAGAGAGGGTCAGGAATATCCGTGCTGGCGGCAGGACATGATGATGATGATAATGATATGTTTATGTATATGTGTGTGAGTGCTTTGTGTGTGTGGTTAGGCAGCATGTGTGTGGTTAGGCAGCATTAGTGTGTGGTTAGGCAGCATTAAGTATGTTTGATAAAATGATGAAATCACATTTTGTCTTTATAGATACTTAAAGATCCTTTCAAGTTTCCAGACAAGTGTTTTGGTTTTAGATTAGAACTGGTAGATGAATTTACCAAAATTGTTTCGGACCTTTCATCGGCTACCATCAGGGGTTGTTTGCTTATATAAACAGTGTTTGTCTGTTTAGCTTAAGGTTTTTTTATCACATTTCAAAATTACGTAAACTCAAATTTAGATAAAACTAAGATGCTGATGATATCGAACGAATTTAAACACAACACTATCAACGGAAATAGAATATTGTATCATAACGGTACAAACAATAGAGTATGTTCCATAATGGCACTGAAGAGACATTCGTACCTCTACGACTCCATTGTGACCCTGCCGTGGTAAAATTTGACGAACACGCGAAACTCTGTTTAACTATCCAAAGGCTAATTTACAAATACAATCTGTTAGTAATCGCTGGACGAAAGAAAGAATGTATAGAAGCTGGGTTGACCGCGTTAGCTAGGCAAAGAGAAACAACTTATGGTGAGAAAGTGAAAGGAAACACAGACCCTGAATTTTCCTCCTGATTTTCTGTTGTATTTCTAACATGCTGGCCCAGCCCAAAAAACGGGGCTTGTAAACTTTCATCTCCTAACATCTTCGTGGCTGATATTTAACTGGGTGTCTTTGTCGCATCACGTCTCGTTCGCAACACTAAAAAAACAAATAATCGTCACCCTCCCTTCACCCGGTGTCGGTGGGACAAACATCCGCTTCCACTGATTGCAAACATGCATAAAAAATCTTGGGACCTCCAGTTTTCTCAAGCCATCCTCACCTAACGCAGTCATTAACCTGTGACCAGCTGACCTATAACTGCTTTAGCCAAAGTCACTCAGAGGTCAATTACCTGCCTCCATTTCTGCCTTTTTCCCAACGTATTTTTTCTTCTCTTTCTTAGAAATAATTAGCCTTTCGTTTTCTCTATAACTTACCATATCACGTTAAGATATCATTAAAAAAAACATTATTTTTAAAAATAAAATACTAAATGAAAAAGGTAAGAGTAAAATCATTTCAAAACATTGTCGTTATTTTTAAAGTTACTTCTAGTATTTCTTATATATATATATATATATATATATGTAGGTCAGGTCGAGTGGTTTGTCTTGAAAGAGTCATAATTGTAAGACCAACATACGTCTTATTTTCCTACAAGACACCATCTCCCAAGGAACATTGGAACATATATACGACGTTTGTCCTATCAAGAAGTTCAGTGGAGAGGGAAGAGTTGTTGGAAATAATTATGTTGGGAGTTTTAAATTTCTTGTAGTAGATGATAAATTTTATTTTGGGAGAAGAATAAAAAAAAATAAAAATTATATATATATATGTAAATATATAATTTTCATTTATATACTTGTTCTATAATTCTGACGATGTGAAAAAAAAACCTAATGTACAATTTGTAAATAAATTTTTTTTACACAAACTGATATTTAGGGAAAAAATCAAGACTGAAAAATTCGTACAGTTTGAAAATAATCAATCAATACCGTAGTGCCTTGTCAGAATCTTTAAAAGAATACAGAATCCCCTAAGCTGAAATGTAAGATTGCTCTATACACTAAGGAGAACAATCTTCTAATAACGAGAGAACCAGTAGGAAGTTGTGTCCGTAATAGAACCTCAGCAGTCGACCTCTATAGGAAATACATTTTATTTAGCAATTTCTGAAACATTGTTTTCGCAGATCTAATTTTGCCAACTAACGCTGATGTACGTAGATAATATTTTACCGAAAAGTATGTATACGAAGAAAATTGTTTGCGATATTTATAAACAAACAATACTCAATATCACTGATATATTTTATTTACGTTATCCTAGACAAAGAATCATTTGTGCCTGGTAACGAAGCGTTGTGTCAACGCTAACTTTATATATATATATATATATATATATATATAATTTATGTAAATAAAGTTGGGGACAATCGTCAATCGAGACCGGAGGGACTTCCTTTTCATAAGCTACTACACCGAGGTGTAGGAAAGGGCGCTACTCCTTTCTTTGGATTGTTCCACTTTACCTTTGATACGTTCCTTATAATGGTGAGTATTAATCAAGAAAATATCAAGTACCATTTTTTGAGTCTTTGGTATGACTCGACCTGGGATTGAACCCCGACCTCCTCGACCGGTTTATATAGATGTTTGTGCGTGCGTGCGTGCGTGCGTGTGTATGTGTGTTGCGGATAAGTGTGCAAAGGCTTGAAAAAACACTTATCTATAAATTAATGAGTTTTTTTTTTTTTTATTGAATGAACTGATTGTTGATGAAATAAAAGCTGAGAAGTTGGGGGTTTTTTTCACGTAAGAAACGATAATATTTCTTAGGGCTGAACTATTTTACAATATTTACATTCAAGAAAGTACACTTTCATTGATGAAATGCTACTAGATATATTTGATGTGTGTAAAGGGTTGGTTGGTTGGTTGGTTGGTTGGATTTTTATGGCATATCAACCTTTGAAGGTTATTTAACGCCAAATCCATTTTTATACAAATAATCAGTTCTATTTCAAACAATTCAGTTTAGCATGAGTACACTGTTTAATTGTCAAAAACATTTCTATTTCAAGCTATTCAATTTATTCAAACAGTTTTTATTCAGCTAATTCAATTTAGTATAAGCCCAGAAGTTCACTATTAAACAATTCAGTTTAGTGTAAGTACAGTTTTAAAGTAAAAAACACTTCTATTTCAAACAATTCGGTATAGCATTAGTGCTCAGTTTAAATGAAAGTACAGTTTAATAGTCAAAA
>OY757946.1:36044096-36054096 GCA_963585895.1 Sepioteuthis lessoniana | reverse complement strand
TCACTCAAATCCAAAACATTGCTGTCACGCCATTTAACAATTTGAAACTCTAGAAATTACCCTACGGATATAGTAAAAGCAATAAGGTACTCACCGTCACAGTTGGATTCAAACGAGCATCCAGTTGGCAAACAAGGGTACAAGCTATAACCAAGTACAGTTACTAGTATTTATTGTACGCCCTACGTATGTGCAAGTACTGCATAAAGCCTTTTTTATTGTGGATACCAGGTGCTGGCCTGTAGCCAACACAGGCCCGGTGGTTCCGAAAATACTTTTTTCCAGGAATGCCGACGAGACCCGAGGAATATTTGGGAATACCGAGCATGTCTGGGCCACGGCCCTGAACCTGGACCCACCATAAAAGATATTTTTTGCCGCGCTCGTTTAGTTGGTGGGACGTACAACAAATACCGTTGTAAACAACCGGTCCCTTACTGATACTGCTCAACACAACAGTACACTGACTTACTCAATCCAACAGAAATTATTCAAATTCTACACGAATTGTCAATAATAGAAATATAAACAAATTGGCCAATGATTTACCAATTGAAAATAATTTTTATTGCAGATATACATTGGCTAATGATTTTTTCCCAAAGAAATACACTGACCAATCCTTTTTACTATAGAAATCCATTGACTAATTATTTTTACGATAGGAAGGAATTGGCTAATGAATTTTTACTATAAAAATACATTGCCCAACGATATTTCTTTTAAAAATGCGTAAGCTAATGATATTTACTATAAGGATGCATTGAGTAAGGAGTTTTACTAGAAGAATACATTGCCAATCATTTTTACTATAAGAATGCATTGGCCATTGATATTTATTACGGGAATGAATTAACCAATGAATTTTAAGATAGGAATGAACAGATCAATGATCTTTACGATAAGATTGCATAACCCAAAGTTTTTACTATAAGAATGCATTAGCATTTTTTTACAATAAGAATGTATTGGCCAATGATTTTTACTATTAGAATACATTGCCCAATGATATTTCTTTTAAGATATGTTGGCCAATGATTTTTACAATAAGAGTGCTTTGACCAATGATTTTCACTAAAAGAATACATTGGCCAATGGTTTTCTCAATCAGACTTTATTGGCCTATGATTTTTACCATAAGAATACATTGACCAATTATTCTTACTTTAAGAATGCATTGACCAACGATTCTTACTATAAGAATACATTGGCCAATGATTTTACAGTAAGACTCCATTGGCTAATGAAGTTTACTATAAGAATACATTTGCCAAGTATTTTTACAAAAAGAATGCATTGGCCAATGATATTTACTATGAGAATGCATTGGTCTATTAATTTCCTATAAATAATGCATAGGCGAATTTATATATTATTATAGGATTCTATTTTTCAATGATTCTTACTATAAGAATGCACTGGCCAATCATTTCTACAGTAAAAATGAACTGCTTTTTCTCCAACGAAGTTCCTTTGTGATATTTTCTCTGCTTGTCATGTGACTTTTTTCAATATTGGTAAATTATGTTTTTCATAATCGCAGATGTTCATACTGTCATGTTGTACTCAAAATAGTTGTCTAATTCAGCGATGTGAACATAAGTTTATCTTTGACAAAACCTACGCGATGTGGTACTTCCGTCTGTACACAAATACTTCAGTCTGCAGCATTATGTAAAGTGTAGTGTTATCCCAATCTACTTTGGGAGATATATTATATGTATTTAAGCTGAGAAAACTTATTTTTACATGAGAATTTTATAGCAGAGAATCGAGCTACTTTATTTTCAGTTCGGTAAATTTTCCTTTGAATGAAAAAAAAAAATTTGATAAAATAATTTAATAATAAATTTCAACAAGTAATAAAGTTTAACTCTATTAGAAAATTCATGACACTAAATTATATATATATATATATATATATATATATATAAATATATATATATATATATATATATATATATATATATATATATATCCCTGGACAAAAATATAAGACCACCCTCGGAAATGAAGAAAAAGATATTGTTTACAATTTTTAAATTATGAAAATCAGATATATGAAAGATAAGGTCAAGAGACATTTAAAATAGGAAATTTCAATTAATTTTTTTTATATTAGCATTTATGCAAAATTTTAAAATTCATCTTATTCTGATATATATATATATATATATATATATATATATATATATATATATATATATATATATATATAGAATACTTAGTCCAGTTAAACCGGAGTTAGGAGTAATTCCATCAGGACAAGAAAATATTCGTGAATATTTAAATCTTCCTGGTAAAGAGCTCAATGTATCAATTATACAGAGCAATAATTTCATTAAGAAAAAAAACAACGAAACCAATCACAAAGGATTATAAATTTATTTCAATCCTGTTACGCATTTTTGAAATTTTCAAAAAGACGAAAAAAAATTAACAGGACTTCATCAGATCAATTAGATAAAAAACTCTCGTTTTTTTTATCTAATTGATCTGATGAAGTCCTGTTAATTTTTTTTCGTGTTTTTGAAAATTTCAAAAATGCGTAACAGGATTGAAATAAATTTATAATCCTTTGTGATTGGTTTCGTTGTTTTTTTCTTAATGAAAATATATATATATATATATATATATATATATATATATATCAGAATAAGATGAATTTTAAAATTTATATATATATATATATATATATATATATATATATATATATATATATATATGCTGGGACCATTAAATAAGTTTCCAGACTTTTTTTGTACCGGCATTTAAAAATGTCGCAGACTCTTTAATATTCCGTATGTTATTGCTATACATCTTATGAGATGACTGTCCAATTTTTCTGATTTCAGGTTCAAATGGACAGCTACAACAGGAATTGGAATACACCCTACTCAAGTTAGATTGTCACTGCTGGTGAATTTCAAAAATGCAATCTGGACGTGAGAACACTTTAGAAGAACGATATGCAATAAAATTCTGTTTTAAACTGGGAAAAAATGCCGCAGAAACGTATGGAATGCTTCGGACTGCTTTTCGACCATCTTGCATGAATCGAGCATCAGTTTTTGAATGGCATAAAAGATTCAAGGAAGGCAGGGAGTCTGTGAGGGATGATGAGAGGTGCGGGAGGACTAAGGAAGTTAGAACACCAGAGTTGATTGGCTAAATGGTTAGGGTTAGCTTTGGCTTACTATGTTGAGGTTTTAAGGGAGTTCAGCAAGAGATTCCATCGGAAGAGGCCAGCTCTCTTCAAATTGGCTCCGTGGCATTTCCATCAGGACAATACACCAGTCCACAACTCCATCCTTGTCACAGACTATTTGACCATGATGGGCATCAAGACAGTTCGCCAGCCCCCACCCCATAGTCCAGACCTTATTCCCTGTGACTTTTGGTTATTCCCTCAGCTTAGAGGCTGTCGTTATTAGACAATTAAGGAGATGTAAGAGGCTGTGACGAAGATCATTGACCCGCAGACACAAGAGGACTTCCATGGGGCCTTCCAGAATTTGTTAAAACGGTAAAACAAGTGCATTGCAGCCGGAGGAGATTACTTCGAATGGGACTAGAGTTTCATGTGTGAACAATCAATAAAAGTGCCCATACGAAAAAGTCTGGAAACTTATTTAATGATCCTCAGATATATATATATATATATATATATATATATATATGTGTGTGTGTGTGTGTGTGTGTGTGTGTGTATGTAGAAAAATTTATAACAATTTGTTATCAATTTTTACATATTGTCGGATTACAATCCTTTATTTACTCTCGTATATATATATATATATATATATATATATATATATATATATATATATATATATATATATATATATATATATATATATATGTGTAATTCAGTCCAGTTAAACCAGAGTCGGGAATAATTCCGTCAGGACAATAAAATCATTCAACTATGAATATTTAAATTTTCATCGTAAAGAGCTCAATGTAACTGACATCACAGAGCAATAATTCCTTTAAGAAAAACAAAAAACGGTCACACTAGGACTATAAATTTATTTCCATCCTGTTATGGGTATTGATATTAATAAATAACCCCAACAATAACAGGTCTTCTTTGGATCCAATGGATATAACTAATACAGCCAGAATAGACACAGGACACAAGGGGAGGGGGTAGAAATGGGGAGGAAACTCTTCACCCTTCGTCTACCACCTTCCGCCCTTCCTTCCTGTGTCCATCCTGGCTTCATTAATCATATCCAATGGATCTGAAGAAGTCCTGTTATTTTTGGTGCGTGTGTCAAATGCATTACATATTATAGGTAAAATATATTGTAAGCTTTTGACGCATAATTTTTCTCCAGTTATTTGTTTGACAATTAGCCAGTATGTCTCGTTCTTGAATAATACCTTTTAAATAGGTGTTTCATTTTAAAATTACCCAGAGTTTCTAACTTATATAAACTAATTATGTAAAAGTGGACTTTGATATTTTCATAATCATAATCTTCATCATCATCGTGTTGATAGCATGGGGTTCCCTGATTCTCTCATGCTATCCGTCCCTATCGTCCCTCACTCCTAGCAGGTCCTCTGAATGACATCCAGTGTCTGCACAGACCTGATGTATGTACGCCCTTGCTGATCGGTCCACACTGGTGTGTCCGTGATTAAGAGTATGTAAGGGAAAGTCGACAAAGTTGGAGGTGCCCGAGGTGTAATGGTCATCACCGTCGGAAATGGACACGGCGACACGAGTTCAAATCCTGGACGAGACTGATTGCATTTCACATAACACTAATACACTTGGGAAAGGTATGAATCCAATTATTCTCCCTCCAGCTATCGGTAAATAGTAGGGCAGACTAGGTTCTTCAGTCTTGGTGAGGCAACTAGTCTAGGAGAAGGAAAACTCTGAATTCAAACCTATTAAACCACGCTTAGAAATTGACCTTGTGTCACATCCTGCTCAAGCGGAGGGGTTGGTAAATATGATATGATAAGAGAAAGTCGCTTATCAGTTCGTCCTTTCTTCAACCTGCATAGGCGCCTTGGGTTGTGAAATGGTTAGCAAGCTGAACTTGAAGAAAACCTTCACTAGTGAATTCGAGTTTCATTGGGTGTTCCATTCATTCGACCAAGCGCCACATCGAAGCAAAGAGCTTAATAAATAATCACTTGTACACGCGTGTTTTGCTTGACTTACTTGAATGGATTGTCAGATGGGAGGCAAGTGACCGTACACCTTTTTTTTTGGGGGGGGGGGCGGAATGCTGTTTCCACGATTTATTCAAATCGACACGTAACGTTCTCTACACGTATTTTTCGTTAGCGTCAATGTGATGCATTTATATAATAGTATTGACACAGCTTGAAAGAAATCCCACTTTATTTCAACAGAGAGATTAAATTTCCATCTAACAGATAAGCTCTCCTTGCCTCTTTAATTCAGTATGACGCTGTGTAGCTACTTGTGATTGCTTTGTTTATGTCGTTTTTAATCAAGTCATTAATTGCCGTTTTAATTTAACATTTGTTTTCGTTTGGTTTGGTTTGGTTTGGTTAGGTTTGGTTCGGTTAGAATGGGTTTTATGGCATATCAATCATTTATACATATATATTATATATATGATGTTGGTTGGTTTGTTAGTTGGTTGGATTTTTATGGCATATCAACATTTGTAGGTTATTTAACGCCAAATCCATTTTTATGTAAATAATCAGTTCTATTTCAAACAATTCAGTTTAGCCTGACTACACAGTTTAATCCTATTTACCAACCCCTCCTCTCAGGCAGGATATGACACAAGGTCAATTTTTAAGCGGAGTTCAACAGGTTTGAATTCAAAGTTGTCCTTCTCCTAGACTAGTTGCCTCACCAAGGCAGTAGAACCCAGTCTGTCGTACTATTTACCCCTAGCTGGAGGGAGAATAATTGGATTCATACCTTTCCCAAGGGTATTGGTGTTATGGGAAATGCAATCAGTTTCTCCAGGATTTGAACTCGTGTCGCCGTGTCCATTTTCTACGACGATAACCATTACTCCACGTGCACCTCCACGTGCACTGACCACACAGTTTAATTGTCAAAGACAATTCTATTTCTAACTATTCAAGCAGTTATATATAACAATTCAGTTTTGTGTAAGTACAGTTTCAATATCAAAAACAGTTCAACTTCAAACAATTCAGTTTAGCATAAGCACACAGTTTAAATGTAAGTACAGTTTGATTGTGAAAAACAATTCTATTTCTAGCTATTCAGTTTACTCAAGCAGTTCTAATTCAGTTGATTCAGTTTAGTATCAGTATAGATTTTGTTTAGACACAGTTAAATGTCAAAACAGTTCTATGTTAAACAATTCAATTTAATGTAAATACAGTTTCAATGTCAAAAAACAGTTCTATTTCGAATAGTTCAGTTTAGCATAAGCACGCAGTTTAAGTGTAAGTACGGTTTCAGTTTAGCATAAGCACGCAGTATAAATGTAAGTACAGTTTAATTGTTAAAAACATTTCTATTTCAAGCCATTCAATTTAGTCAAACAATTCCGTATAGCATGAGTATGTCGTTAGTTCTATTTAACCTATAGATAAGACCCTATCAGGTGCTACCACGCCGAGCCAGAGTGGACCTGGGAGTAATGGCAATGAAGGCGTGCTCCGTATTCCCCAAAGCCCCAGCATTACTTGGACCTCACCATCAGACGGTTTAGAGTCATATCTAGGACACTCATTGGGGTGGGGCGGTCTTAACTCTCTGCAGAGGTGCAGTGAGTGTATTCTACAGCCCCAGCCGACTGGGCAAAATATATGATTTGTAAACACATTTTGTTGATAAAATTTTTTAATTAGTCTACGCTCATTTTCTTGGAAAGAATTAATTGGTTTCAGGTATTACTATATAACAGTCACGAATTAACATCATCTGTTTGCTCACATTGTTTGCTTGTGATTTCATTTTTAAATAAGTAAAAACCAACAGGTTTACTCACAAGTAACGCAATTATTTCTACACTGTTAAATGGTTTCAATTATTGCTATCTAACTCTAATAATTCTATTCAATGTTAATCATTTATTTGAAAACAACGAAGTGGTTAAAATATTGCTATTTAACGCAAATAATTCTATTGGACACTTCATTCATTTGTACAGTTAAATAGTTTCAAGTATTGCTATGTATCATTAACAATTTAATTAATCATCAGGTATTTGTTTACACGCAGTTAAATGTAAAACAGTTCTATTTCTAACAATTCAGTTTAAAATAAGTCATTTGTTTATATGTTCAAACAGTTCTATTTGACCCATAGATAGGACCCTACAAGAGTGCTACCACTCCGGGTCAGAATGGACCTGCGAATAATGGCAATATAGGAGTACTCCACATTTCTCAGAGCTGCGAGACTGAAGCCTCACCATCGGATTTTTATGACACATGCTGGACACTCGTTGTGGGGTGGGGGTTGACCACTCTGCAGAGATGCAGTCGGAGTATTCTACCGACTGGACCAGTTATCGTTAGGGCCATACAATACGAGCATATTCTTCTTAGGATTAGTGCTAATGAATGAGCTAAGCGTTCTTTGAAGTATTTGAGGTGAGAAGATTTCAAATGGTGATTGTAGCGTGTGTTAGTTCGGTATATATATATATATATATATATATATATATATATATATATATATATATCATGCGCGTATTTAGTGCGTGTGTATGTGTGTGTGTACGTGTGTTTTTGCTTGTAAGTGTGTGTTTGCGTTTCTCTGTTTGTGTGTTTCTGCATGTGTGTGCGAACCGTGCATGTTGGCGTGCCTAGGTGTGAATGTATTTGTATGTGTCAGTATGTACATGTGGGTGTTTCTATGTGTGTGTGTGGGTGGGTGGGTGTGTGTTTGTTCGTTTCTGTGTGCATGTGTGCGTGCATTTGTGTTCATGTGTGTGTCTATTTGGGTAAGAGAGTCTGTTTACTTATGTATTTGTGTGTGTGTGTGTGTGTGTGTGTGTGTGTGTGTGTGTGTGTGTTCTTAATGTGTGTTTATATTTATGTGTATGTGTGTATACTTATGTGTATGTATGAGTATGTGTTCTAGTGTATTTGTATGGATGTGTTTGTGTGTGTGTATGCGAGACTGTGATGTATTTAGATGACTCAGACACTGATCAGTGAACATCAAAGGTTCTAATGGACGGAGACTGGCATTAGACTCACCTCAAAGTTGGTTGGGTGTGTTTAATAGCATATCAACCATTGTGGGTTATTTAATGCCAAATCCTCTTCATACATATATATTAAGTAAATGTTTGGTTTTGTTTTGTTTTATGGCATATCAACTCTTGTAGATTATTTAATGCCAACTTCTCATTAAACATATGTGTCAAGTATATATATTTAACTGGGTCGGCTTTTATGGCATATCAAGCCTTGTAGGTTATTTAATGCCACATTCTCTTTAAACATATACATTAAGCATATATGTTTTTTTATTGGGCTTTATGGCATATCAGCCATTATAGGTTATTTATTGCCAAATCCTCTTTATATATATATATATATATATATATAGTAGTTGGCGACCGTAGTCGAGGGCGACTCGAGGGCTCCCTTTTCAATAGCTACTACACCGAGGTGTTGGGGAGGGCGCTACTCCTTTCCCTTGATTGCTCCACTTTACCCTTGATACCTAACTTTTATTGCTGAGTGTTAAGCAAGGAGGTATCAAATACCATTTTAACGTCTTTGGTATGACGCGACGTGGGATTGAACCCAGGTCTCCCACGGCCATTGGTGAACTGCTCGAATCTTTTAGCTTGATGTGATATTATAAAATTTTCCTCAGATAATAAATAGAGAAAAATTATTCAGTCAAAATTTAGCTTTTAAAATGCAAAACGTGTAGTAAAACATATGTAATATTTTCACGGATCACTTTTATTATTTCAGCCAGAAATCTTTTCGTCTGAATCATGGTATTAAAGTGCTTGCGTTTGTTTGTTTTTTGTTGTTGACTTTTTTGTTTTAGTTCTTATTTGTTGTTGTTTTTTTTTCTTTCTTTCTTTCTTTCTTTCTTTCGTGGGCCCAAAATAACTCGTCACGACGTTATTTTTTTCTTCCTGTGCAATTATTATGAATACTGTCAGCAAAATTTATCTAAAACAAAGCTATAAAAGTTAGTGATTTAAAATGATAGTTTAAGTCTGAATGAAGCGTGTAACGAATGACTTGTTCTTAGAGAATTTTTATTGATTTGAAATAGATCTGAGAGTAGAAAGCGAAAAGTACAAGACACAAAGTCAACAGCTAAATATTTGCCCCTCACGTTCTTCTAATAAATTAAGCACTCCAGTCTCTGTTAATGTAAGTAAAATAAAGTAAAGTTGGCGACCTTAGGCGAAGGTGACTTGAAGGCTCCCTTTTCAATAACTACAACACCATGGTTTAAGGGGGGGCGCTACTCCTTTCCCCGGATTACTCCACTTTACCTTTGATCTGTACCTTATAATGCTGAGTGTTAAGCAAGGCGGCTTGTACCATTTTTTGAGTCTTTGATATGACTCAACCTAGGATTGAACCCAGGTCTCCCGGGCCATTGGTAAACAGTCTCACCATAATGACAAAACCAGGCTATTGGCCTAATGAGTTGAGTGTTCACCAATGGTGTGGGAGACCGGGGTTCAGTCCTAGGTGGAGTCATACCAAAGACTCAAAAAATGGTACTTGATTCCGTCTATCTATCTATCCGAATCTATCAAGAGATTGTGGGTTCGATCCCAACTACTGGTAAATAATAAAGAAAACATACTATAATTTTATTACTTGTAACCGGTTATTGTTAATGAAACAAGAACAATCTACCCACAACCGTTGATTAAATAAAGGTTTACGGTTTGAAGTTCCGTGTAGGTTCCCAAGTTCGATATGAAGTACCCGAAAAAGACCGAAGGACGCATCGACCGGAACATTGTGAATGTAATATAATTGCTGAGGGATTTCGTTTTATATATCTTTCGATTTAGTT
>OY757946.1:36031596-36039096 GCA_963585895.1 Sepioteuthis lessoniana | reverse complement strand
CATTTTCATGCAAATAATCAGTTATATATATAACACAGTTTGATTGTCAAAAACACTTCTATTTCAAACTATTCAGTTTATTCAAACAGGTCTAATTCAAACTTTTTAGTTTAGTATAAGTTCAGATTTTATTAACACACAGTTAAATGCCAAAACAGTTCTATATTAAACAAATCAGTTTAGTGTAAGTAGTGTTTCAATGTCAAAAACAGTTCCATTTTTAATAATTTAGTTTAGCATAAGCACGCAGTTTAAATGTAAGTACAGTTTAGTTGTGAAAAACATTTATTTCAAGCTATTCGGTTCAGTCAAACAGCTTTAATTCAAACAATTCAGTTTAACATAAGTATGCAGTTTAGTTCTGTTTAACCCATAGATAGAGCCCTATCAAGGTACGACTATTCCGATCCAGAGTGGACCTGGGAGCAATGGCAATGAAGGGCTGCTCTGCATTCCCTAAAACTCAAGCATTACTGGAACCTCACTATCGGATTATTTAGTGTCTTATCCAGGACACTCGTTGTGGGAGGTGTCTTACCCCTCTGCAGAAAAACAGCCCCAGCGAACTGAATGAGTAATGTTGAATATGATAATTAGTGTTAAATAGCAATACTTGTAAACACTTCTCTGTGTGTAAATAAATAATTAATATTGAACAGAATCATTAGTGTTAAATATCTATAATTGAAACCCATTTAACTGTGTACAAACAAACTTCTATCTCATTTAAAAATGAAATTATCAGCAAACTGTTTACTTACAAATCAGTAAGATTTGTGTAAGCAACTGACTGATGGTAAATTGTTTCTGTCACTGAACAATATTTGAAGCCATTTATGTTATAATTTGACCTTATAACCCGGCCAAAAATGCCATTCCAAGGTGATGCACCGGAAGGAGGTGACACATTCTAATGGCAGTTATGAGAGGAAATCGCGTGGGCGGAAATTGGCTGATGAAATGGGACGAGCTAAAAAAAATTTCCATGGTACACTCATAGACTGATGCACCGGAATAGAGTGACCTGTGAACTGCATGACAGTTATTTCCGCTTGATGACGATTAAACATTCGATTTCAAAGATCGAGTGGGCGATCGTGTGGGCGTTGAATTATTATATAACGCAGTCAAGACGGAAGTCAAGTGCCAGTTGAGTCGCAGACAGTTGGAGGGGGATGAGATGTGGTAGGTAAAGCCACACCAGGCCGAAGGGGCTTGGGGCCCTGATGAGTTGGGGTCCAGAGAAGATGCTGATAAGATGCAGTAAAGAAAGCCAGCATCCAGCAGAGTAGACCCCAGCATCAGGAGAACAAGAAAGACACAACGTTGACGGTCATAACAATCGGGTCAAAATATTGCAGTTATGTTCGATCTCCAGCTCCCTCTCACACGCAAGCTTGAGTAACCCTTTATAACCATTGCAATAAAGTGAGAGGTAATATTTTGTTAAAGAAGTCTTCTTGCGTCTTTATCATTGCGTCTGGGGGTTTTTTTTTGTGTCGTTATGATACGGCACATGAGAATTTAACATTTACCCCTTTCTGATAATAAACGATTCATAGTAACTAGAATTATTCGTATTAGATAGAAATACTAGAAACCATTTAACTTGGCGCAAAATATTGAGCTCAGGCTCGATTAAATATTTTTCTACAAAATGTTTTGACAAGTCATATATTTAATACATATGTATAAAGAGGAGTGATATGCCATATGAGGGTTGTATGCTATAAAGCCCAACCTAACTAAGTGCATGTAGTTGGATGTTTGCGTGGTGTAATGGCTAGAGCGCTGGATTATGGACATATAGTAAATGAGTTCAAACTCCAGTTGCCCTATTACATTCGTTTTCGGAGAAATACATTTAGGAAATGTATGAACCCTTTTATCCTCCCAGCTACGGGTTAAGTAGCGTCACTACTGTTCTCCAAGACAGATGATTTTGGCATTGAGTAACCCATGAAGGTTGATATACCATTAAAACAAAGAAACCAAACCAAATCATGTATACCTAAAACATATGTATAAAGAGAATTTGGCATTGAATAAACGACAATGTTTGATATGCCCTAAGACCCAAACAAACCAAATCTTATATATTTAATATACATGTGTATGATGAGGATTTGGCATTAAATAACCTACAATGGTTGATATGCCATAAAAGCCAACCAAACCAAATCATATATATTTAATATAAGTAAATAAAGAGGATTTGGCATTAAATAACCTACAATGGTTGATATGCCATAAAATCCAACCAAACAGAATCCTATATATTTAATATATATGTATAAAGAGGATTTGGCATTAAATAACCCACAAGGGTCGATATGCCATAAAACCCAAACAAACCAAATCCTATATATTTAATATATATGTATAAAGAGGATTTGGCATTAAATAACCTACAATGGTTGATATGCCATAAAACCCAAACAAGCCAAATCATATTTATTTAATATATATGTATAAAGAGGATTTGGCATTAAATAACCGACAAGGGTTGATATGCCATAAAACCCAACTAAAACAAATCTATCCATTTATCTGCCAATCAGCATAGTTTGGTTTTCTTTTCATTTTTTTATTTTCATTTCCTTTCTTCCTATCTGTCTTTAACTCTTTTCTCTTAACTTTTAAGTCTCCTTCTTGGTTTCTATTTCTCTCCATGTCTTTTGTATCTCTTCTCTCTCTCTCTCTCTCTCTCTCTCTAGCTCTCTCGCTCTCACACACACACACACACACTCACTTTTTCTCTCTCTTTCTCTATTTCGCTCACTTCTCCCCCTCCTTTCCCTGTCCTTTTCGACCTGTCTATCTTTATCTGTCAATTTTCTATCAATTAATCTATCAATCTAGCAAGCAACTATCTCGCTATTCATATCTTTGTTTGTATTTTTTTTCTCTGTTTCCTTTCTCTGTTTGTATGTTAGAGTGTTCGCTAATGGTCCAGGAGACCGAGGTTCAATCCCAGATTGATTCATTCGAAAGATTCAGAAAATGTTACTTTATACCTATGCTTAACACTCAGTATATTAAGGTACTGGTCAATTTAAGTGAAGCAATCCAGAGAAAGAAGTAGCGCTCTTTCCCTACACCTTCGTGTAATAACATGTGAAAAAGGACCCTTTGGCGCACCTTCCACAAGACAGCTAACTTATGTATGTATTGTCATCTACAGACAGACAATTTCGTCAAATCACAAGAAATCCGTGTGGCTAGGCGCACAAAACTCTTAAAGCTGGGATCGAAACGCGGCTAACTATACACGAGACTTGGTATCTAACCGCTCAGCCAATTCGGTGACACACGTCAGCTTCAGAATAATAACGCATATATATTAGCTTTTGTTTGTTTACATTTTTCGCTATCGGATACCAGAGTGCTAAATTCGCGGGCGGTAGCCGTTAATTCCTTCGGCAGAGTGCTTAACCCCCGGGATATATATATATATATATATATATATATATATATATATATATATATATATTGTCATCCACAGACAGACTGTTTCGTTCTATCAGAACTCTTCAGTGTGGCTAGACACGCAAGACGCTGGAAGCCGGGATCGAAACCCGTACAAGTTTCAGACCTCTCGGCCACCAAGCGGACCACGTTGGCTAAGGGAATTTTTAAGGTATTTTATTTTAGCAACAGCAGCAGCAGCCTTTGTTTACATTTTTTTATACCCTATCGGCTACCAGAGTGCTCAATTCTTTCGAAGAGCTTTACATTACGCTAGCGGTGGCCGACAATTCCTTCGCCAGAGTGCTCAATATATAATTATTTTCTCTTTCTCCTCTCATACCTGTTAATTTTTTTACATTATTCTCTCTCTTTTTCTCTCTTTTATTTTCTCCCTCTCTCTCTCTCTATCTCTCTCTCCACCTATCCATCTCTTTTTTGTGTGATCTCTCTCTCTCTCTCTAAGTCTTGATTTCGTCTCTCTCTCTCTCTCTCTCCACATATCCATCTCTTTTTTGTGTGATCTCTCGCTCTCTCTCTCTCTCTCTCTAAGTCTTGATTTCGTCTATCTCTCTCTTCTCTCTGTAGTAGATCACTCTCTCTCACTTAATCTATATCTATATCTTTATGTATATAAATCCACCTCGCGCTCTCTCTCTCTCTCTCTCTATATATATATATATATATAGGTATCATACAAAAACTGATGTTTATACAACAGCATTACTTCTAACCAAGTCTTCATCAGATGATGTCTCTGGGTTTAGGCATGGTTTTGGGGCCGAAACATCATTACCAGTAACCCAGAGCACCCCAGCAGTATCTCACGACACCACCAGACTTTGTTAGATTGTTATCGCTCTATGGGATTGCCAGATCCATGCTGATACCGTTAGAGCCTTATCTTGAATCTTTTCCATGTATTTCCTCTGGTCTCATGAAGGAAGTCCAAGATCAGTCAAGAAAACGGAGTTTGAGTTGGCAATAAAACCTCGGTATCCGACTTCGATAGGAAATAATACATATATATTCCCCTCCCCCCAGTAGACCGCCTCCCAAAACTACCTAAAATTCAGTAGTAAATAAAAGTTAAAACGAAGAAGAAGCATTTGAACTCAGGAGCCAACAGAAAGAAATATATCAATATTGGTCAGTATGTCTTTAAGCCCTATCAATTTAAAATGCTGAATTTTACAAAATGTTATGCTGTATTTTGTTTGTGAAATAATGCTTAAACTATGCGTTTTAAATGTAAAGACACGCTTACTCTACTATAAAGCCAAATTGATGTTAAGTCTCTTTCCAAATGTCAGTGAACAAGACAGAATGTTTTTGAATCTCTTCTATAATATAATTTAAAAATTCGTAAAGAAAGCCCTAACAGTAGTTTCGAAGAAAAAAGTAAAAGCCTAAAACACAAAAAAAAAAAAAAAAATTTTAAAGCTCTATAATCCCCAAAGCCTACTAGGTTCCCAACTGTAGTATAAAAAATAAAAAATAAAAAACCAAGGAAAAGTCTCAATACCGCCACAAAAAAAAAGCAAAAATACAGTACCAATGAAAGTCTGAAAGTACATTAATCTTGGACTCTAACTAAGTTAAAACTTAAGAAAACTCAAATCAAAATTACCCCCACCTTTTTTTTACGTACACATGGGAAGCAGCATGATGTACGTAAAAGTATTTGAATAAACCCATGGACGACCAAACTCAATACCTAAACGGGTCCTGGACGTGAGGTTGACGACTTTACGCTCAGGATCGTTAGTTCGATCGGGGAACTACTGCTGCTCCTCTATAAGAGTGGCTTCTATAGAAGAGAATAAAACAGCCATCGAAAGATAACGATGACCCACACTCAAACCACATACACAAACCGCATCGCTCTTCGCGCGGGAAAAAAAAAGGGCGCGTCCTGCTGAGGTTGGAGCCCTGGCCTCAGTGTTCGAAAAATCAGCTACAGAGCTCAAACAATCAAAACTACTAAAATGCAAGCAAACACTACAAATAGCCACATTTAACGTAAGGACCTTAAATAGAATAGGACAACTACCAGAGCTAATCGCATCGGCCGAAGAACATAAGATAGAAATAATATACATATAAGAACACAGATACATGCACACCGAAGATATCAAATATCACGAAACTAGCAAGGGATGGTCGCTCGTCACTGTATCCGCATGGAAAAACTCTGTCAACGCCGCAGTAGGAGGGGTAGGATTACTTATAGGACCTAGAGCATTAAAAACGCTTAATAGCGTTAAGAAAATACAACCTAGAATGATGGTAGCTACTTTTAACGGCAACCCCAGAGCAACAATCATCTCATGCTACAGCCCCACCAATGTTAGTGAAGAAACTGAACTAGTCACCTTCTACGATGAGTTATCCTCATTAGTACGTAGCATCCCGAAACACAACATGTTAGTCATTGGCGGAGACATGAATGCCCAAATCGGGAAAAACGGAAACAACAAATACAGCCTCCACAACACGTCAAATAGGAATGGGCAACATCTAACAGATTTCATGATAGAAAATAGATTAGCATGCCTCAATACAAACTACCAAAAAAGGAAGGGCAAACTATGGACATACACGTACGCAAACAATACTAAAGCTCAGATAGACTACGTCCTTATAAACAAGAAATGGAAAAATAGTGCAATGAATTGCAAGGCATACTCCTCTTTTGAGGCAGTGTCCACCGATCACCGAATAGTCACGGCGAAAATACGGTTAAGCCTACGAAAAAACGCCAAACGAACAGCGACCACCAAACACTATGACTGGGCCCTATTGAACAACAAAGATATAAGAGATAAACACGTATTAGAATTAAGAAACAGATTCGAAACACTACAAGAAAGGACGGAAAAAAGTACACCAAACGACAAATATGAGAATTTCGTCAATGCACACCTCGAGGCAGCAGCAAAATACATTCCAACAAAACTTAAAACTAAATATAGAGTCCCTTGGGAAACTTTAGCGGTGAGAGAAAAACGTGCACTAGTGAAAACAGCCTCCATAAACTATCGAAAAAACCCAACAAACACAAATGACTTAAAACTAAAAACGGCACAATATCAATTAGCAGGCATATATATAAAGGAACAGAGAGAATACATTCAAAATCAGATAGATAAGATTAGAGACTCGGTGGAAGATAGACAATCTAGAATAGCCTGGCAAACAATAAACGAAGTGAGCAGAAGAAAGAACACAGCCAAAGCAAAACTTAAAGCAGCAAACCAACAAGAAAGAATAAAACTGTGGAAACAGCACTTCGAAAACCTACTAGGAAACCCACCGAAAATAACACAGGAACCAATCACCAGAATAATTAGCAAACAATTAGACATTAAACTAGGACCGTTCACACAAGAAGAACTCGACTCGGTTCTCAGAAAAATTAAACATAGGAAAGCTGCAGGGCTGGACGAAATTCCCCCAGAAGTATGGAAGACCAGACAATTCGACGACATACTGCTCCGACACTGCAACGCAGTATACAATCAAAATCCGATAGATAGATGGATGAAGGGATGCATACTCCCCTTCCCTAAAAAGGGGGACCTCGGATTAGCCAAAAACTACCGAGGCATAACACTTACATCCATAGCAGCCAAAATCTACAATGCCCTACTACGAAACCGCATAAAAGCCAAAATCGACAACATACTTAGAAAAAACCAAAATGGCTTCCGAAGAAATAGATCCACGACCTCACAAATATTAACCATCCGTAGAATCCTTGAAGGTGTACGGGCAAAAAACCTACAAGCGACATTAATATTTGTCGACTTTACCAAGGCTTTCCTTTCCATTCCCAGAGGAAAGATGGAACGAATTCTACTAGCGTACGGCATACCTAAAGAAACCGTAGCGGCAATAACGATTCTCTATAGAAACACTAAAGTAAAAGTACGATCACCGGATGGAGACACAGAATACTTTGACATTGTAGCAGGTGTACTACAAGGGGACACGCTGGCTCCGTACCTCTTTATCATTTGTCTAGACTAC
>OY757946.1:35971596-36026596 GCA_963585895.1 Sepioteuthis lessoniana | reverse complement strand
GCGAGAGAGGGTCAATGAGATCCGTGCTGGCAGCGCGACATGATGATGATGATGATGATGATATTAAACTGAAATTTGGAAATATAACTCTCTCAATGCATACAAACGGATTTGGAATGAAATAACCCACAATGGTTGATGTGCCATATAACCAAACCAAACTAATCTGTTCTAGTTGCAGTATTTAGGCCTTGTTCGTTGGCCTAAACTGACCTTAAAAAAGGCAAATCAATCACGTACAGTCTTGTGTTCAGCACCAATACTAATTCTTAGTTGTCACAAATGTCCTCTACAGTAACTCTCCTGTCAATCAAATTTATTTTGCTATTTCACAAAAATATTGATATAATTATTGAATGACACTTGTATATAGAATTATATAATGATGAACACAGGTTGGAATTCAGTATTTTCCATCTCCTAGACAGGTTACCGAAGTAAGGACAAAGAGCTCAGTCTGCCCTTCGATTCTCCAATAGGTGGAAAGAGAATAATTCGATTCATTTGTTTATGTTATATCGTGGTAATGAAGAGATACACAATGAAATAAAGAGTTAATTATTTATTAACTGAAGTGGTACAGTCCAACAAATATTTTAAGTCTTGCGCTGTGGGTGTTACGTTCGAAGTTGATCTTACTACTGAGCGAGATCTTGCAGAACCTTTGTGCTTAAGAAACACGACGTATTTTACACGTCCGCAATACCGGAAGTCACGTGGTGCGAGCCACTATATAACCAAGGATATTAGTGCAATGTGAAATGCAAATAGCCTCATCCATGATTTGAACTCGTGTCGCCGTGTCCTTTCCGTACGACGATAGCCATTACAGCACGGGTACCTCCAAATATATGATTTGTAAGTGAATAGTTTGTTCGTAACATCATTTTCAAAGAAGCCAGTTGGTTGGTTAGTTGGTTGGGTTTTATGGCATATTAACCTTTGTACGTTATTTAACGCCAAATCAATTATTATGTAAATAATCAGTTCTATTTCAAACAATTCAGTTTAGCATTAGCACGCAGTTTAAAAGTAAGTACGGTTTAATTGTCAAAAACATTTCTATTTCAAACTATTCAGTTTAGTCAAAGAATCCAGTTTAGCATAAGTATGCCATTAGTTCTATTTAACTCATGGATAGGGCCCTTTCAGGTGTTACCACGCCGGGCCAGAGTGGACCTGGGAGCAATGGCAATGAAGGTGTGCTCTGCATTTCCCAAAGCCACAGCAGTACTGTAACCTCATTATCAATTGTTTAGTGTCATATTAGGACACTCATTAGCGGGGGGTTGGGGGTTTTACCCCTCAGCAGAGGTGCAGTCGGTGTATTCTAGAGCCCCAGCCGACTGGGCAATCAAACGACCCAGAGCCCAATTGTTTGCACATAGTTAATTATTCAAGTATTCATATTTAACATTAGCGATTATGTTTATCAAGTTCTCCCATCTTATACAAACAAGTGGTATACAGCTACCGAGTTTCCCGGTCAGACGACCAGACCTAGTGATCATCACCAAAAAAAAAGAGAACCAACCGAACAGAGGAAATGAAGATAAGTACAGAGACCTTGCTATACAACTTTTAAAAAACCATGGAACATGAAGGTGCCGGTGATATTTATCCCCAAATGCTTGATAAAAGGACTAGAAGACTTGGAAATAAGAGAACAAGTGGCGTATATGTTTGGACATGATCGACTTCCCCTGCAAACCAATCGTATTCTATCTAGGTGGTTGGGTTTTATGATATAAACCCTAATAGGCTATTTAAGGTCAAATTTTCTTTATACATATGAATTAAATATATATGATTCGAAACACATTTTGTTGATATTTTTAAACGAGCCTGAGTTCATTTTTTACACACAGTTAAATGGTTTTAAGTATTTCTATCAAATACAAATAATTATATTTACTGTTAATCATTTGTTTGTTCTCAGTTAAATGGTTCCAATTACTATTATGTATCCTTATCAAATCAATTAAACATCAATCATTTGCTTAGATAGTTAAATGGTCAAGCAGTTCTATTTCAAACAATTCAATTTAGCAGAAGATATTTTTTTGCACAGGGTTTAAAAGCCAAACAGTTCTTTTTAAATAAATTAATTCCATAAACGAGAGTCATTATATTATATGTACAACACGAGTCAGCCTAGTTGACTGGGGGTGTAGAATACACCAACTTCATCTCTGCAGAGTGGTAAGACACCCCAACGAATGCCCTGATATGACACAAAACAATCTGATGGCAAAGCTACAGTAATGCTGGAGCTTTAAGGAAATATGGAGTAACTTTTTCCTGCCATCGCGCAAAGGTCCACTCTGGTCCTGATTGGGTTATGTAACATATTGACCCTAGACCGAGCCGTCAATCAAGAGATGCACCTGTGAAAATAAGCGGAAGAACCGCGGAAGCAGGTGAACGTTAAACAATAATATAACCAGGGTCAGACGGCTTGAGTCAGTTGGGGTCAGTTGGGGACAAATTGCCGAATTGAGAACCATCGGCAAGCAGAGGGCTTTGGGCCCTCAGTGACCCACGGTGGAGCAACCAAGCCAAGATGAGGAAGAAGTGCTGCTATAGTCTAAAGAAGAACTTTGGGTCAAAATAACAGTCTGTCCCCGTCTCCAGCTCATCTCTCACACACAACCAACATCAATCCTTTCGAGAATAAAGTGGGAGAGATATATTTTTATAAAGAAGTGTGTTCGTTCGTTCATTGAAGTTCGTATAATATGTTTGGTTATGTTTCTGATTATATTTGTACATGTATATGTATGCGGCAATACAACAGTTCTATTCATTGGTCAAGTGGAACTGTTTAATACTTAAACAGTAAGCAAACATATTTTGCTAAATTGTAATGTTAGAAATAGAACAGTTTGATTATTTAAATGTGTTTGACCAAATGACTGATGTTTAATTAAATTATTAGTGATATATAACAATACTTGGAACCATTTAACTTTGTTGACTTATGCTAAATTGCATTGTTTGAAATAGAACTGTTTGATCATTTAACTGTGTGTATCTAAGATGTATGAATATAAATTAGATATACATTTAATGTATATGTAAATACAAGATTTGGCATTAAATAACCAATAGTGGTTGAGATGCCATAAAATTAAGCCAATTGAAACCAATTATATTCATATAACACCCTGGTGTGCTAGGGCAGTAAAATATGCCGACTGCCTCCTTGTAGAGGGGTAAGGACCCTCACTAAGCTCTTGTAACTCCCCAGCCTAACGAGTGTCCTGTCCTGTACATGACACTAATCCATTTGGTGATGAGGCTTCAGTCTTGGAGCTTTTGGGAATGGGAAGTGCCCCTTTATTACCATTAAACGATCTTAAGTCGTTGGACTCATTAGAGCCACATCAACAAGTCAAAAAGAATTATTTGATCTTTTTAGTCTGTTCAAACGTAAGACTGATCTAAAATTATTAGTGTTACATAACAATATTTGAAACCATCTGAGTGAAAGCAAATGAGTAATGTTGAATATAATTATTAGTGTTAACCAAAGTGAAAGTACGTTCACCAGATGGAGACACGGAATACTTCGACATTGTTGCAGGAGTACTACAAGGAGACACACTAGCCCCGTACCTCTTTATCATCTGTCTAGACTATGTGCTTAGGACTTCGATAGACAAAATCAGAGAAAATGGCTTTGAGCTGACTAAGAGAAGAAGCAAAAGGTACCCCGCAAAAACAATCACGGACGCCGACTACGCTGATGACTTGGCGCTACTAGCGAATACGCCTAATCAAGCAGAGACACTACTACATAGTCTGGATCGAGCTGCAGCTGGCATTGGCCTACATGTCAATGCAAACAAAACCGAATATATGTGTTACAACCAAACAGGCAACATTGCCACACTAGACGGAGCCTCTCTGAAACTAGTCGACAAATTCACCTACCTAGGAAGCAGCGTCTCATCAACCGAGAAGGACATCGACACACGACTGACGAAGGCATGGACAGCTATCGATAGGCTCTCGATCATATGGAAGTCGGACCTAACAGATAAAATGAAACGCAGTTTCTTCCAGGCAGCGGTTGTGTCGATACTGCTATATGGATGCACCACATGGACGCTTACGAAACGGCTGGAGAGGAGGCTGGACGGAAATTACACAAGAATGTTGAGAGCAGTATTAAACAAGTCCTGGCGACAACACCCCACGAGACTCCAACTATACGGACACTTGCCCCCCATCACAAAAACTATACAAGTTCGACGAACCAGACACGCAGGACACTGCTGGAGAAGCAAGGACGAGCTCATAAGCGATGTACTCCTGTGGACCCCCACTCATGGATGTGCAAGAGTGGGACGACCAGCACGAACTTACATACAGCAGCTATGTGAGGACACGGGTTGTAATCCTGAAGACCTGCCGGAGGCGATGAATGATAGGGAGAAATGGCGAGAGACGGTCAGGGATATCCGCGCAGGCGGCGCGACATGATGATGATGATGACCTATGTGCAAACTCTGAATGTTAGATAACGTACTTAGAACATCGATTGACAAAATCAGAGAGAATGGCTTCGAGCTGACGAAGAAAAGGAGCAGAAGGTACCCCGCAAAAACAATTACCGACGCCGACTACGCCGATGACATAGCGATACTGGCAAATACACCCGACCAAGCTGAAACACTACTGCATAGTTTGGAACGAGCAGCCGCAGGCATAGGCCTCTATGTTAATGCACACAAAACGGAATATATGTGCTATAATCAAACAGGGGACATCTCCACTCTAGACGGAACCCCTCTTAAACTAGTAAATAAGTTCACTTACCAGGGAAGCAGCGTCGAATCAACCGAAAAGGACATCGAAACGAGGTTAACGAAGGCATGGACAGCTATCAATAGGCTATCGATTATATGGAAATCAGACCGAACCGATAAAATGAAACGCAGTTTCTTCCAGGCAGCGGTCACATCGATACATCTATATGGGTGCATTACATGGACGCTAACAAAACGGCTGGAGAAGAAGCTAGACGGCAATTACACAAGAATGCTACGTGCAATCTTGAACAAGTCCTGGCGGCAACACCCCACAAGGCACCAACTGTACGGCCACCGGCCTCCTGTCACGAAAACTATTCAAGTTAGACGAACCAGACATGCAGGACACTGCTGGAGAAGCAGGGACGAACTCATAAGAGATGTACTCTTATGGACCCCGACACATGGCCGTGCAAAAGCAGGACGACCAGCACGAACATACATTCAGCAGCTATGTGAGGATACGGGATGTTGTCCTGAAGACCTGCCTAGGGCGATGAACGATAGGGAGGAGTGGCGAGAGAGGGTCAGGGATATCCGTGCTACCAGCGCGACATGATGATGATGATGACTTAGAACAATTTAACTGTGTACAAATAAATTCTAGCTTGTTTTTCGTGCTTCCTCCTGTCTATTCGTTTACAAATCATATATATGATATATGGGAAAGTAAATGATGGAAAAGAAACCGATGGTAAGGAGAAAATTGGGAAAACAAATTAATCCAAGAGTGAAGAATTTATTACGAAGAAAAATCGACGTTAAAATGTTTCGGTTTTAATAAACCTTCATCAGAGCAAAACAAGTGTTGATAGATGTAAAAAAAAAAATCCATTGTGGTCCTATCAATAATTTTTCACCAGTTAGATCTTTTTGTTCAGAGAGAAATTAGGAACAAATCGCCAAATCAGATAAAAAAAGGGGGACAGTTTAGAAAATGTTAAGATTTCATAGAATAAGAGTAGAAAAAAATGTTTAAAAAAAATTAAGATATTTTTGAAAACTATCGGATAAATTGCTTGATCTGTATAAACGGGATCATTAAATAAGTTTCCAGACTTTTTTCGTATGTTCACTTTTATTGATAATATAGACGTGAAATTCTAGTCCCCTTCGAAGTAATTTCCTCCGGCTGCAATGCACTTGTTGTACCGTTCCACCAACTTCTGGAAGGCCCCATGGAAGTCCTCTTGTGTGAGCGTGTCAATGACATTCGTCACAGCCTCTTTCATCTCCCCAATTGTCTCATAACTACAGCCTCTGAGCTTAGGGAATAACCAAAAGTCACAGTGAGCAACGTCTAGACTATAAGGAGGCTGAGGAACTGTCTTGATGCCCATCTTGGTCAAATAGTCTGTGACAAAGATGGAGTTGTGGACTGGTGCATTGTTCTGCTGGAAATACCACTGACCCAATTTGAAGAGTGCTGGCCTCTTCCCAAGGAATCTCTTCCTGAACTCCCTTAGAACCTCAACATAGTAACCCTAACCATAACCCTTTGGCCAATCAACTCTGGTGTATTGACTTCCTTACTCCTCCCACACCTCTCACCATCCCTCACAGACTCCCGGCCTTCCTTGAATCTCTGATCCCTCACAAAAACTGATGCTTGATTCATGCAAGATGGTCGAACAGCAGTCTGAAGCATTCCATACGTTTCTGTGGTAGTTTTTCCAAGTTTAAAACAGAATTTTAATCCATATCGTTCTTCTAAAGTGTCAGATTGCATTTTTGAAATTCACCAGCTGTGACAATCAGGCTTTAGTAGGGTGTATTCCAGTTGCTGCTGTAGCTGTTCATTTGAACCTGAAATCATCGTAATTGGTCAGTCATCTCATAAGATGTATAGCAATAACATACTGAATTTTCAAGAGTCTACGACAAATTCAAATGCCTGTACAAAAAAAAGTTTGGAAACTTATTGAATTCACCACGTAAAAGGGAAAAAGAGAGTTAAAAGTTGTGATGCCCCAAAAGACAAGAAAACCAAAAAATGTAGACAATTAATTTGTTGTAAATTGAATTACCATGACCAGAAAATCCAGCGAACAACTTACTCACGACATACAGAAACACTGGACAGCTGTTTCGACCTTATTATGCCTCATCAACAGTCTATACCATGATCTTCACCAGTGGAGATCGAACCACGTCGACAGATATCAGAGCCGAAACTCTACAACTGAGCCAGCAGTTCATATCGCACCCAAGTGATGCCAAATTAACTAGTCATGGTAATTTCGCGGCCAATTGACCTGAATGTGTCTTGCAAGTTATATCCGTACTCTTTAGAGAGGACACGGTCTCCTCCAGGGCAACGTCTTCCCAAGTGGATTAGAAATACGCATCCGTGTAATTATGAGCTCAAGGGCAAGGATATAGATCTACATTTTCTTTTCTAAGTAGAGGAATTATATTGTAAATTGAATTAATTTTTTATCACTTCTGTCATGAGCTATAAAGGTTGATCTGCTATGAAATAAATAAACCAGATTTTCGTTGATTTGACTCATTCTCTAGCAATGCTCCAAGTCAATTATACGGACCTTTCCCTATCATGCTGTTTTTTCTTCTTTCGCTTTTTCTTCTGATTTTTTTTTCAGAAAACAACGGGATTAGCCTATCGTGTTAGAATGGAAGGACAAGATTGAAAAATAGTTTGGTCAGGTTTGGTTGAGTTTTATGGCATATCAATTATTGTAAGTTATTTAATTCCAAAATTGTTTATATATATATATATATATATATATATATATAATTTGTGCATGCATTTTTAGGCAACAGTCTTAAACAAGCCTTAGATCTTTTTTTGCACGCAATTAAATGGTTGGTTGGTTGGTTTGATTTGGTTTTATGGCACATCAACCTTCGTCGGTTTTTCAACGCCAAAACTATTTTTATGTAAGTAGTCAGTTCTATTTCAAACGATTCAGTTTACCATGAGTAAACAGTTTAATTGTCAAAAACATTTCTATTTCAAGCAATTCAGTTTATTTAAACAGAGCTAATTCAGTTTAGTATAAGTACATATTTTGTTTACACAGAGTTAAATATCAAAACAGTTCTATATATAACAATTTAGTTTAGTGTAAGTACAGTTTCAATGTCAAAAACAGTTCCATTTCAAACCATTCAGTTTAGCATAAGTGTGCAGTTTAAACGTTAGTACAGTTTAATTGTCAAAAACATTTCTATTTCAAGCTTTTCAGGTTAGTCAAACAATTCTAATTCAAACAATTCCGTTTAGTATAAGTATGCCGTTAGTTCTATTTAACCTATAGATCAGGCCCTATTAAGTACTACATTCCAGGCCTGAGTGGACCTGGGAACAATGGCAGTGAAGGGGTGCTCCACATTCCCCAAATCTCCAGGAACACTAGAACCTCACCATCTGATTATTTAGCGTCATACCAGGACACTCGTGGAGGGGGGGGGCTTACTCATTTGCAGAGAAGCAGTCGGTGTATTCTACAGCCCCAGCCGACTTGGCAAGCAATTGAATGGTTTTATATAATTAGTAAGTACTTCTCTGTATCTGTTATGTTGAAGAATGTGTCGATACCGATTCGTGTGGTAAACACGGATCACCAACGACAAAAAAAAAAAGAACTGTTGAAATTGATTTTACAACTGGGGTTACGTGACTAGAAAGAGAAAATATATAAATCAGTTAGACGGGGGTCTGACAAGTGTGTGCGTGTGCGTGCTGTGAAATGTAGGGTTTCGTCTCAGTATTGCCTTAGAATTCCATACTAAGTATTCATCATTATAAAGTGTCGACCACAATAACCCTCACTTCACGGAATATTATAAAAATAAGTCACAATTTAACATCAATCCTTTGTTTGCACCCTCAGTTAGTTCTATTTGACCCCTAGATAAGACCCAATCAGGTGCTACAACTGCAGGTCATAGTGGACCTAGGAACAAGGGCAATGAAGGGGTACTCCCCATTCGCCAAATCTCCTAGGCTTGAGACTCGCTATCAGTTGATTTAATGTCATATCTAGGCCTCTCGTGGAGGGTTGGGGTTTTTGACCCCTCTGTATAGATGCAGTCGCTGTATTCTACATGTAATATAATGGTCGAGGGACTTCGTTTTATGCCTTTGGGTTTAGTTAGGCTGAGAACCTTTCGGCTCAGTGCATGGGTTACATAGGTACAACATTAACACAGGTGTTCACGCGCGCGCGGGCGGAGCGGACGAGTCACTCAGAGATGTCACAATAGCCCAGATGGGAAAGGGGGTATAGCAAGTGCGAATGACGTCACGCACCGGAAGCGCATGGAGGATTTGGGGGATTCTGAAAAAGTCAGTTAGTATAGTTGAGTTGAGACTAGATACCGAACGAGAAGTGTTGACTTTCGCTTGCTCGCGGAGGCCTCGCACGAGATGGGGGTGGCAGATGAAAAAGCCAGAATAGAAAGAATGTGTATCTCTCTCCTTATGTCGAAGAATGTTTAGATTTTAAAGGTAATAAAAAGTTTCGTACCTGAACTAAGAAGTCGTAAGTGTTTTTCGTGTTTCGAGATTCCTATGTTCCATGTATATATATATATATACGAACATTATGAACGTTTTGCGTACGGGTATGAATATGTTCATTTTCACGTATTCGTATCTGGCTAAGGTACATACAGCCCAATTTTGGGCTGAAAAAAATTAACATTTCATTGGAAAAATCTTAAGAACGTATCACAAAATAATTTGTAACGGTATAGTATCGGCTATATTAGAACATTTTCGCTGTTTTGCATCGAAAAATTGGTCCAAAATTGTTGATAGATTTTTTTTCTTATTTTAGTCAGTTCGGAATTAGTAATCAATCTCTGTTATTCTCTTTGTTTTATTGTTCTTTTGGGCATTGATTTTTGCGATATTTTTTTCTTTTGTTCGATTCTTTTTCTTTTCATGTTGAGCATGACTTCTTATAATTCGATTTCAAAAGGAATTGTATTTGTATTTTGTTTATGGATCTATTTTGGATCATTTGTCTTTTTTATTCTCTTTATTGATTTCGTTTTTTCATCTTTTTTTTTTCTTTTTAAATATTTCCTTTCATTTTGCTTTGCGTCGCTTTTTCGTTGTTTCATTCATTCTTTTTTTTTCTTTACTTGCATCTTTCTTTCTTTCTTTCTTTTTCGGTCCTTCTTTCTTTCCGTCTTTCTTTTTTTTTACCTTCTTTCAATTTTCCTGTCCTTCTTTCTTTCTTTCTTTCTTTCTTTCTTTCTTTCTTTTTCTGTCCTTCTTTCTTTCTTTCTTTACTTTCTTTCTTTCTTTCTTTTTCTGTCCTTCTTTCTTTACTTTCTTTCTTTCTTTCTTTTTCTGTCCTTCTTTCTTTC
This sequence comes from Sepioteuthis lessoniana, assembly GCA_963585895.1. Lineage (NCBI taxonomy): Eukaryota > Metazoa > Mollusca > Cephalopoda > Myopsida > Loliginidae > Sepioteuthis > Sepioteuthis lessoniana. The sequence continues at coordinate 36,016,436 of OY757946.1, read as the reverse complement.
TTTCTCTCTTACTTTCTTTTTCTGTCTTTATTTCTTTCTTTCTTTCTTTTTCTGTCTTTCTTTCTTTCTTTCTTTCGCTACCTTCTTTCATTTTTCCTGTGCTTCTTTCTTTCTTTCTTTCTTTCTTTCTTTGTCTTTCTTTCTTTCTTTCTTTCTTTCTTTCGCTACCTTCTTTCATTTTTCCTGTGCTTCTTTCTTTCTTTCTTTCTTTCTTTCTTTATTTCTTTATTTCTTTCTTTCTTTTTATCCCCTGTTTCTTTCATTCGTTTCTTTCTTTCTTTCTTTCTTTCGTTTCTTTCTTTCGTTTCTTTCTTTCTTCCTTTTTTTCTTTTTTTTTCTTTCATCCACGACTATTTATAATTTCCACGCCGACTACTATACAATTACCTTTTTTTCTTCGATTGATCGATCGATAGATAGATAGATGTAATGGTTAATGTACCAGACTGCGTCTTCCAAAAAAGCTAGTTCAAACACTAGCCGCCCTGTTATCTTGACTTTCGGATTAATACCCTGGAGACAGGCATGAAACCCCTAATTCCCCAGCTATTGATTAAATAGTTTCACTGCAGTTATTCTACGGGGAATTTTTGGCACTAAATAACCTAGGAAGATTGATATACCATTAAACAAAAAAACTGGAAAAAATAGATGGAGAAATAGATAGATATAGAGAGTAATAAGTAAAGATTGATATAAAGAAACAAAGAATAATACAGAGGGTGCTACTGAGATAACTTCTTTTCTTAGATAGATAGATAGATAGATAGATAGATATGAACAATTATATGGAATGAATAAAGAAAAAAGATTAACATCAACAAAAAGAAGGAAAGAAAGAAAAAAGAAAAGAAAAGAAAAGAAAGAAAGAAAAACGAAAAGAAAGAAAGAAAGAAAGAAAGAAAGACAGAAAGAAAGATACATTCATACATACGAAAAGACTAAAATAGATAGATAGATAGATAGATAGATAGATACACACTGAGACACAAAGCTAAGATTAGCACTGAGATAGATAGATAGATAGATAGATATGAATAGAATGAGATAGATAGATAGATAGATAGATAGATAGATAGATAGATAGATAGATAGATAGATAGATAGGAACTGTGATATGGAATAAATGAGGGAATGAAAAATATGCATAAATAGAAAGAAAGAACAAACGAAAGAAAGAAGGAAACATAAATACATACATACATAAAAGAGGCTAAAATAGATAGATAGATAGATAGATAGATAGATAGATAGATTCTGAAAGGGGAGTGAGGAGAGAGAGAGAAATCTGAACAGGCTGAAGTATATAGATAGATCTGATAGTTATATAAAAACAGAGATGGACATATACAATCAGACTGAAATAGATAGATAGATAGATAGATAGATAGATAGATAGATAGATAGATAGATAGATAGGTTTTGTTTAATTTGGTTTGGTTTGGTTTGGTTTATTGGCATATCAACCACTGTAGGTTATTTAATGACAAATCCTTTTTATAAATATATATTAAACATATAGAATCTAGTTTAGATTGTTTTTATGGCATAAAAACCATTCTCGATTATTTAAAGTCAATCCTCTTTATACTTATATATTAAATATATCATCATCATTATGACGTGCCACTAGCACGGATATCCCTGACCCTCTCTTGCTAGTTTTCCCTATCGTTCATCGCCTCTGGCGGGTCTTCAGGGCTACATCCCATATCCTCACATAGCTGCTGAATGTATGTTCGTGCTGGTCGTCCTGCTTTTGCCCGGCCATATGTGGGGTCCATAGGAGTACATCCCTTATGAGCTCGTCCCTGCTTCTCCAGCAGTGTCCTGAATGTCTGGTCCGTCTAACTTGGATAATTTTCGTGATGGGAGGCAGGCGGTCGTATAGTTGGTGTCTTGTGGGGTATTGCTACCAGGACTTGTTCAATATTGATCGCAACATTCTTGTGTAATTGCCGTCTAGCTTCTTTTCCAGCCGTTTTGTAAGCGTCCATGTAGTGCATCCATACAGCAGTATCGATACGACTGCTGCCTGGAAGAAACTGCTTTTCATTTTATCGGTTAGGTCTGATTGCCATATGATCGATAGCCTATTGATAGCTGTCCATGCCTTCGTTAGCCGCGTGTCGGTGGCCTTTTCGATTGATGAGACGCTGCTTCCTAGGTAAGTGAATTTATCTACTAGTTTAAGAGGGGTTCCGTCTAGTGTGGAGATGTCACCTGTTTGATTATAGCAGATATATTCCGTTTTGTGTGCATTGACATGGAGACCTATACCCGTGGTGGCTCGTTCCAAACTATGCAGTAGTGTTTCCGTTTTGGTTGGGTGTAGGTTCCTGTTTAGTTTGGTTTCAGGGAATATCAACCATTGTATGTTATCTAATGACGAATCATTTATATACATATACATTTCTAAACACATTTTGTTGATAAGATTTTTAAATGATCCTGTGCTCATTTGTTTTTTGTTTTGTTTTTTGTTTTTATCTATTTTTGAAATAATTAAATTGTGTCACGTATTTCTATATAACAGTTTTAATTACTTGATTAATTAATTAATTGATTTTCTTGCACCCACTTAAGTGTATTGATATTTAATACAAACAATTTAATTAAACAGACATTTGCTTCTACATAGTTTAATGATCAAACAGTTCTATTTCAAGCAATTCAGTTTAGCATAAGTACACAGTTTATTTCTATTTTATTAATTTATTTCTATTTGACCGATTTGTTTGCGCTCAGTTTAAATGTCCAAGTACACAGTTTAAATGTCAGACAGTTCTATTTGACCCCTATCAATCTGAGTCAGAGTGGAGATGGAAGCAATGGCAATGAAGGAGCACTCCGCATTCCCCAAAGTTTATGCATTACTAGAGTCTCACCATCAGATTGTCTAGTTGCGGAAGTTTTACCTCTCTGCGGAGATCCAATCGGTGTATTCTGCAGCCCCAGAAGACTGGGCCAGATAGATAGATAGATTGATAGATAGATAGGTAGATTAAGCAAGCCAGCTAGGTACATCGATTGATATATATATATATATATATATATATATATATATACTGGAAGGAAAGGGGAGTATGAGAGAAATCTGAGCAGACTGAAATATATTGATAGATCTGAACACTGGAATAGATAGATAGATATTGAAAACGAGAGTTTCATAATGTGCCGACTAATATATACTGATATGTGGGTGCTAGTGTGTATGTCTCCATGTGTGAGAGTGTGGGTCTCCGGCTATTTATTTGTCGGTGGGTGTGAAAATGATTACCTATATATATACACATCAACTCGCCTTCAATGGCGTCACGAAATTCAGAAAGATGAGTTTATTGGTTTAAAAAAATAATATCGTCTGATTTAATTTGCATATGCTTTCAACAAGACACAGATTAAAGCTCAATTTGGGAGGTGCAGGTGGTGTAATGGTTATCGTCGTAGGAAACGGACACAGCGACAGGAGTTCAAATCCTGGACGAGACTGATTGCATTTCACAAAGCACTAATACCCTTGGTAAACGTATGAATACAATTATTCTCCTTCCAGCTATGGGTAAATGGTAAATAGTAGGACAGACTAGGTTCTTCAGCCTTGGTGAGGCGACTAGTCTAGGAGAAGGAAAACTCTGAATTCAAACCTGTTAAACTCCGCTTAAAAAATTGACCTTGTGTCATATCCTGCCCGAGCGGAGGGGTTGGTAAATAGGATTGAAGCTCAGTTTAACTAATGTGTATTTCGATGGAAACATTTCGGAAAAGAAATATAATGTTAATTTGTCGCAGATATTGCTATCAAATCGTTTCGTTATATTAGAATTATCCGGCTTTTTTCATGAGATAATAATTATAAGCAAAAACTTGAAAAAAAAATTTAAAGAAATAATATTTATTAGCATAATTCTAATATATAAATATAGTTTAACATCTGTGGGGCATTTTAGCCACAGATTGTCTTTAATAACATCATTACAATATTTATGGCTTTTGCGTTGATGTTTGACAATTGCACCATTTCAAGATGAAGGTGAGATTAATTTGGCTGGATACTAACACCCTACTGTGTTATTTTATTCAATATAGGCTATGCCTACTATATATATATATTATATATATATATATATATATATATATATATATATATATATATATATATATCCTAGAGTCGGCTGAAAAGTTTATAAGCTGACCAAGATAATTTCATAGAATGCGACTAAGTGTTTATTTTTTAAAACAGACTCCCTTGCCGTATAACAAACACTTCTCAGTAACCTCACGTTTATATATATATATATATATATATATATATATATATATATATATAGGGCGGGGTTAAAAACGGAAAAACTGGTTTTAAGGACACCATTGTCATATTTGATTTGGTTGGGTTGGGTTTTATGACATATCGACCATTGTTGGTTATTTAATGCCAAATCCTCTAAATACATATACATTAAACATATATGATTTGATTTGGGTTAGTTTTATGGCATATCAACCATTTTTGGTTATTTAATGCCAAAACATGTCTATACATATATATATTAAATATATCTGATTTGTTTAATTAGGTTTTATTTTGTTTAATTGGATTTATATATATATTATATATATATATATATATATATATATATATATATATTGAAAACATGTTTTGTAGATAGCTTTCTTATAGAAACCTGATTTCTTTTTTTCAAACATTTAATAGTTTCTAGTATTGCTGGATAACAGTCACAATCTAACATCAATGATTATTTGCACACTTACTTTATCATATTTGAGCTATAGGGAGGAGCATCCCAGATGCTACCACTCCAGGTCAGAGTAGACCTTGGAATAATGACCATTAATGGGTACTCCACATTCTCCGATTCTTCAAGAATGGAACTATGCCATCTGTTCGTTTAGTGTTATATCCAGGACACTTGTTGGAGGGGTTGTTCTTACCCCGGCAGACATGCAGTCGGTGTATTCTACATCCATCCCCTGCCGATTGGGCTGTAGCATATCTAAGTTTATTGTAGTTAACGTGACGTAGTGGTTAACGTGCCGGACGGCATCATTGGAGTTAAAGAGTTCAAACTCCAGTCGCACCATAACATTCACTTTCGGATGATTGCACTTTGTAAATATATAAACTCCCTTATAACTCCATCAGTGGCTTAATTAATTCGAGTACTGTTATTCTTCCAGAATGGTTTTAGAATTAAAATGACCGTAAAGATTAATATGCTATTAAAACAAATTATATAAAATGTCTCGATAAAGTCAAGGATGATATATACACTAAGGTGCGTAAAAAAAAATTGCAATATTATGATTGGTTATAGGTTGCATATCACGTGACGGAAGCTGTTTAACCTATGGTAGGTTCACGCTTTGTTTGCTAGTATCGTGTTAGATGGTGCACTGAAACGTTGATCATTGCTTCATTCCAAATGTGATTTAAAATCCGGGCAGTTTTTAATGGAATTCTGGAACTTACGGTTTATGAGTTGGAACTAGACCCTAAAGTCGCAAATATATATATATATATATATATATATATATATATATATATATATATATATATATATATCCCCAAACGGTATGTACATGCAAAATTTAAAAGGTTTGACCCCAGTTTACTGTGTCAATTTATATATATATATATATATATATATATGTATGTGTGTGTGTGTGTGTGTGTGTGTGTGTGTGTGTGTGTGTGTGTGTGTTGATGTAAATATGGATCTAAATCCGATATTATGAAGAAAGAAAAAAAAAGCAGAATACCAAATTAGATGAATTTATTTTGATGTAAAAGAAAAGATAATGTATATATAAATCCATATTTTCTTCCACACTGTCTTTTTGGAAAAACAAATACCCAATACACTCATATACAACATTTAACATGGATGAATTCAAGATTATCTGGAAATATAAAAACTTACCTATCTCTACATGTTTCTCTGAAAACAGGTAGATTTTTCTGATCTCTTTAAAATCCAACATTTTAAAACATCATTCCACGTTTCAAACACATACTTAATACTTTTAAATTAAGAACGCTGAATGAACGTTTATGAATATTACGTAATATACATATTTTTGGCTTCTGTTATCTCGACAAGCATCCATCGGTGTGTGAATAACATTACTCATAATATCAAAGTCCTGATGAAGGTTATTAAAACCGAAACATTTAACGTTGGCTTTACATCAAAATAAATTCATCTAATTTGGATTATTATGGTTTTTTCTACTTTCTTCATATATATATATATATATATATATATATATATATATATATAATGACTGCTACTTCTTTTCAAAAGATGGCGTTCTCCCCAATTACGCAAAACCAATGTGACCCCCATGTGACCCCTCAGGTAAAATTTATAATTGCAGATTCAGCTGCATATATAAAAAAAACTCTTCAGCAAGACATTAATCCCATGCATTCTCGTAGTTTTTCAGACCTGTTGAAGACCCACAATGACAAAGAATTGATGCAAATTACCTGAAGGATATTGAGGAAGGACCTGTGTAAAATCAACCTGCGCCTGACATTTCATCCGACTAGCAAATCCAACTTTGGGGAAAATGACTCAACAACAGATTTTACAATATGTTCAAGCTGAAAAGATAGCTAGATAGTTTTGTTTTGTTTTGTTTTATGGCATATCAACCATTGTAGATTACTCAATGCCAAATCCTTTTTATACGAATATATTTAATGTATGACTTCTAAACACATTTTGTAAATAAACATTTTCTAAGGAGAATTAGCTCAATTATTTTGCACACAGTTAAATTGTTTCACTTGTTTTTATCTAATATGAATAATTCTATTTACTATTAATTATTTTTGTACACAGATAAATGTTTTTAATTATTACTGTTTAATACTAACTATTCAATTAAACATTCATTTGTTTACGGGGGTGTCCTTGTGGTGTAATGGTTAAAGCAATGGACTGCGGAATCGTAGTCCGCGAGTTCGTACCCCAGTCTCGCTACTACGTTCACTTTCGGGCAAATACCCTTGGGAAAGGTATGAACCCCCTTATCCTCCCAGCAATAGGTTAAATAGTACCACTACTGTTCTTCTAGGAAAATGGCTTTGGCATTAAATGAAATACAAAAGTTGATATGCCATTAAACAAAGAAACCAAACCAATCATTTGTTTACCCATAGTTAACTGATAAAACAGTTCTATTTGCAGCCATTCAATTTAGCCCAAGTCATTTGTTTGCCCTTAGTTTAAATGTGGAGTTTCCTCGTCGTGGTTAAAGCGATGGACTGCGAAATCGTAGTAAGCGAGTTCGAACTTCAGTTGTGCTATAACGTTCACTTTCGGATAAATACCCTTGGGAAAGGTATGAAGCCCCTTATCCTCCCATCTATGGGTTAAATAGTACCACTACTGTTCTTCTTGGAGAATAGCTTTGGCATTAAATAACATACAAAAGTTGATATGCCATTAAACAAACAAACCTAATATAACCTCAATTTAAATGTCAAAAAGTTCAATTCGACTCATAGGACAGTATCATGTGCTACCATTCCGGTTTATAGTGGTTCGGGACAAAAGTCAAATCTTGTTTCCTATCTTTTTATTTCAAGATAAACAGTTCGATTCTTTTAGTTACAAATGGTTTATTACCATCGTAGATCACCTTTTCCAAATGAATCGATTATCTATCATCTTCAAATATGTTGATATTATCATAAGATGCTTTATTAGCGATTTTGTAAACTTGTGGCTTCTTTTGTCTTTTCATCCTATCTAGTTCAGTGGCAACCATATCTCAGGTATCCTTGAAAACCCCTAAAAAATTAACCAATATTTCTATAAAAGGTCGGTATTTGACACAAAAACTGAAGTATTGAGCACCCAGTGACACTCTGGCCCATTTGACAGGGGCTACAGAATACACCAACTGCATCTCTGCAGAGAGTTAAGACACCACCAACAAATGTCCTGATATGACACTAAACAATCTGATGGTTCGGCTCCCGCCCGGGAGCTTTAACAAATGCTAAAAACCCATTTGTTGCCATCACTCCTCGGTCCACTTTGGACCGGAGTAGTAGCATCTGAGAGGATTCTCTCTATGGGTTAAATAGAACAAAACTATGTACTTTTACTAAACTGAATTGTTTGAAATAAAACTGTTTTTGACACTGAAACTGTGTACTTACGCTAAACCTAATTGTTTGAAACATACTGTACGTATGCTGAACTGAATTGCTTGAAATAAAACTGTTTTAACATTTAAATTGCATGAATTGTTTGAAATAGAACTGTTTATATCTATAAAATTGATTTGGCGTTAAATAACCTCTAATAGTGGATATGCCATTTAATGAAATCAAACCATTAAAACTCGAACTCACTAAGAATAGCTTAGCGCAGAAACCATTGCATGAGTCTTAGGTATGGTATTAAACCAGCTGATGGTGAGGCTCCAGTCCTGGAGCTTAGAGAATTATAGAGTAATCCTCATTGCCATTACTCCCTGACCTGGAATGGTAGTACCCGTTAAGGTCCCATCTTTGGGTCACATAGAACTGTTTAACCGTTTTACTGTGAGCAAATAAATGACTGATGTTGAATTGAATTATTAGGGCTACGTAGACGTAATTATGAATTTCTCTGGAAGATAACTCTGCGAGAGTTTCTCCTCCCGATGCATGGTATATCTTTCATTATAAAACATTTTATTGTCAATCATCTCTTAAACTATATGCAGCCCAGTCGGTTGGGGCAGTTGAATACACCGACCGAATCTCAGCACAGGGGAAGACCCCATACAACTAACAAGTGCACTCGATAAAACAATAAACCATCTGATAGTAAAGCTCCAGTCCTGGAATTCTGTTAAATATAGATACCACTCAATTACAATTGCTCCCAGGTCCACTCTGACCCGGAGTGGTAGCATCTGATAGGGTCCTATATATGGGTCAAACAGAACTGTTTATTTTTATCTATACTATGTGAAAAAAAATGACTCATAATCAATTGTATCGTTAGAAATAGAACTGTTTTATCATTTAAATGTGTGTAAACAAATGCCTGATGTTTTATTGAATTGTTTGTGATAATTAGAACTACTTGGAACCATTCACCTGTGTGCAAACGGAATTGGTAGTGATGTACCATATCCATGATATGGATACGTGTGAAACGTACATAGAGTGTTCATAACATATATACATAGAACATAGGAATCCTGAAAAACGAAAAACACGTAACGACTTCTCAGTTCAGGTACAAAATTTTTTATTACCGTTGAGTTAAAAGGTTCTTCGACATAAGGAGAGAGATACACCTTCTTTCTATTCTGGCTTTTTCATCTCCCCTCCCCATCTCGTGCGGCGCCCGTAGCGCACAAATTCGTCTGACCTCAACGAGCCCCGAAAGTCGACCCTTCTCGTTCGGCGTCTAGTTCTCAACTCTACTGCCTTTTTCAAATCTCCCAAAATCGTCCGTGCGCTTCTGGTGCGTTACGTCACCCGCACTCTCTAGCCCCGTTTGCCTCTGGGCTATTGTGACATCTCTGAGTGACACGTCCTCTCCGGCCGCGCGCGTGAACACCTGCGTTAATGTTGCACCTAAGTAACCCATGCTCTGAGCCGAAAGGTTCTCAGCCTAACTAAACTCAAAGACATAAAACGAAATCCCTCGGCCATTATATTACAGTGAGGAATACTTGAAACCGTTTACTAGTATGCAAAATATAATTATTTATATTAAATAGCAATACTTGGGACAATTTGACAGTGAACAAATGAATAAATAGGGCTGAACCGAATAATTAGTGTTAAATAGCAATACTTGAAACCATTTCACAATATGCAAACAAATGATTAATATTAAATAGAAATGTTTATGTTACATCGCAATTTATTGAAACCACCAGTGTAGAAAGAAATAGTAATACTTATATGCCAATTAATTAATTCTAACTGATTTGAAATTAAAATTACCTACAAATTATTCACTCGTTAATGACATATGTAAACCATCTAACCGTATGCAAGCAAATAGTTTGTTTGTGTCACAGAGCAAGAGTTTGAAATCATTTAAAAGTGTTCAAACAAATGATTAATAAAAATAGCACTATCCGACTTAGAAATATATTAAATCATTTAACTGTGTAGAAAAGAATAAGCTCGGGTTCGTTTAAACAGGTTATCTAAAAAAGTGTTTACAAATTATATATATATATATATATATATATATATATATCTTTGAGAAAAAACAAAACCGGTCACATTAGGATTATAAATTTATTTCCATTCTGTTTTGGGTTTTGATATAAATCAAAAACACCCCAAAAAAACTAACATGACTTCTTCAGATCTTATGGATAAAATAATTCAGAATAGACACAGGAAAGAAGGGTGGGAGGGGATAGAAACGGGTTGAAGAGTTTTCTCCTCATTTAGCCCACTTCTGTTTTTTTTTTTATTCATTGCCGGTTGGAATTATAGTAAATTGATTTTTTTTATTTTTAAATTCTAAATACATTTCGACTTAATACTCCAGATTTAATATTAATTTAGATAGATACAACTTTCTTTGATAACTTTACGTAAGGATACAGTAATACTTATATTGAAATCAATTCAAAATTTAAAATTGAATTTTTTAATTTGAAATTTTATTTTCGTATCTCTTGATTCAGTTACCCTTTCATTGAAGAGTACGTATAAATTTATAGATTTAAACTATAATTCGTCTATAGTTTAAATTCATAAATTTAAGCAATAGATAAATTATCATAGATAATGCTTAAATATAAAAACATACGATTAAATTGAGATTTAAGGTAAATAAATGAAAGTAAAATAAAATAAAAAAAAATGAGAAGGGATTCAGTTACCCTTCAATGGAAGGGTAACTGAATTAATGGGCACGAAAATAAAATTTCAAATTTAAATTTTAAATTTAATTTAATGTCATACCCTTTCTTTGGCATAATGGTTAGAGTGTTTGCCAATGGTCCGGTAGCCCTGGGTTCAATCCCGGGATGAGTCATACCAAAGACTCAAAAAGTGGTACTTGATGCTACCTTGCTTAACACTCAGCATTATAAGGTAAGGGTAAAGTGGAGCAATCCAGGGAAAGGAGTAGCGCCCTACCCTACACCTTGGTGTTGTAGCTTTCGAAAAGGGAGTCTTCGGGTCACCCTCGACTAAGGTCACCAACTTACTTATATATATATATATATATATATATATATATATCCCAGGTCGAATCATAACAAAGTCTCAAATAATGGTACTTGATTCTGCCTTGCTTAACACACAGCATTAGAAGGTACGGATCAAGGGTAAAGCGGATCAATCCGGGGAATGGAGTAGCGCCCTCCCCTATACCTCAGTGTAGTAGCTATTGAAAAAGGAGCCTTCGGGTCCCCCTCGACTAAGGTCGCCAACTTAACTTACTTTACTATATATATATTATTTTAGAGTTTTTTATACCAGCGTTAGCTGATGGTCTTTTACTGGAGTCTGAGCGACAGCATATCTCTTCAGGTATTCCGGGATCTGATAGTCTCAACTTCTTACTCTTCCAGCCAACTTTCTAAGTCTTTGGAAACCATTCCTAGTGCGCCAAATACAATTGGTATCACCGTTACTCTCAAGTTCCAAAGCCTTTTCAGTTATCGGACGATGTCCAAGTATTGTCATTTTTTCTTTTTTCTTAGATTTTCACTCTACGGTTTGCCGAGACGGCAAAGTCCACAAGAAAGCAGGTTTTATGGGTTTTTTTTTTAATTATGAACTAATTCTTGTCTCCAGACCAAGGTCAGATGATTTATTTGTATCTGTTGTATTGTGGCTCATACTACGTAACTTCCGGTATCGCGGAAGAATAAAAGACGCCGTGTCTCGAGAAACTAGAGAGAAACGAGACAGAAGCTGAAGCAGAGACAGATGAGCTCTGAAGGATGTCGGTCATATAAGACCAACTTCGGTCGTAAAGCCTACAGCGAGAGACTTATAATTCTAGGCAAATTGTAGCACTTGAGTTAATAAATAATTAACTCTGTTTCACTGTGTATCGGTTCCTTATCACCATACAATAGTATCTCAAAATCCCAAAGAATTCTCACGGATGGATTCTGGTTTGTGCATATACCACTTGGCAGTATAGTAAAATTCCAATTTCTTGCACTGTTCCGAATGGATCACTTTTTCCACAAAGCCATGTCTAGACGCGCACTATTTTTGTGCTAGTTTGTTATATTCGCTTATTAAGTGATGTATTGTTTCTTCTTTTTAAAAAATAAACATCACTTTCTATGTGTTGGTCATTATCGATTTTGGCGTTAACATTGTTAATCCTTATGGCGATTTTTTACCGCTATCAGGAGAGATTCAGTCTCTATCTTACTCCATCTCTTAAAATATCCATTAAGTTGTTTTTCCTCTCATTTCTGTTTTCTAGTTTTTCTTATTGCTCTGTTGGTCCTCATGTTGTAAATGCTGTTCCAGACCGCTGTAATTAGTCTTTCGATGCTCGTTTAAATGAAGTTTTCGCGTCCTCGTATGGATGAATCTACGCGATCTTCAATAATGAAGATTTCCAACTTCTTTTCTTGACACCTATGCTCTGTCTACGTCTTTTCTCGAAAGTAAAGCCTTGTACATCGTCCTCAATTTTCTTTGTCTTTAGTACTTTTCTCTGAGTTCTTCCGTAGCACATTATAAAAATGGTCCCGAGTATCTTACAAGGTATTTATCCCTTTGATAAAATTCCAGCTGCAAAGTTTGGTTTCGAGAAGTTTTCTGGTTTGTCTGAGAGACACTTTTATAATAATAACTGGATTCATACCTTTCCCAAAGTTATAATTAATATGTTGAATGCAATCAGCCTTGTCCAGGGATTGAACTTGCGTGGCCGTGTCCGCTTTCTCACTACGATAACTATTATACCATAGAAATCGTGGATTCATACATTTCCCAAAGTTATAATTAATATGTAGAATGCAATCAGCCTTGTCCAGGGATTGAACTTGCGTGGCCGTGTCCGCTTTCTCACAACGATAACTATTATACCATAGAAATCGTTTATAGCTGCGACTTTTGCTCACAATCACTTTTTTCAGACTATTACTTTTGTTTTGTCGTTCGCCGTGGAAATGCGGTCTGTTTTGGAAAGGTGAACTTTGACGTCTTTTTCATAATCCATTATCACTTTAATCTGGCTCTTCAGACGGCTGTAAAAATGCAATTTTCCCGAATTTCAGATATTTTCTTCCTAAATCTTATGTCAATTCTCATTACCCACGTGTCTCTTTCCCAGTCTCGTCCGCTTGTTTCTATTGAGAGTAATTTTCAGATGTGTTTTAAAATACTCCTGGCGTTAAATTTTGAATCTCGGTTTGAATTTGTACATATTTTATTATATTTGGGATAGTTTTCCGACTGTTTTAGATGGTATCTAACCTTTTGCCAATAATAACAGTAGAAGTGGGTTATACAGTATAGAGACGAAACGATCAATCACATCATAGTCGAAAGCAGCACATTTGCGCAAAAAGTGTATAAGACTAGACACGACTGGGTAGGAAAGGTGATCCATTCGGAATTGTGCAAGAAGTTTCGATTTGACCATACAAAAAATAGTATATGCACAACCCACAATCCATCCTAGAAAATGAGACGCACAATATTCTTTGGGATTTTGATATACAAACGGATCTCCTAATCTCGGCCAGACGATCAGACCAAGTCAACAAAAAAGAGAACCAGCCGAATATTGGACATTGCCATTCCAGCAGACCACAGAGTAAAATTGAAAGAAAGCGAAATTGATTGTGTTACATCCAACCAGTGTGCAGGGTGTGCCAAAGGAATAAACAGTTCCATAACGCTACATTTATCTTTCTCTCTCTCTCTCTCTCTCTCTCTCTCTCTCTCTCTCTCCTATATATATATATATATATAACTTGGTCGACCCTATCCGAGATTGACCTGAAGGATCCCTTTTCAATAGCTCCGACAGCATGCTATAGAGGAAAGTGCTACACTTTTCCCTGTTTTGACCCATTGTTCCTTTATCCATACCTTAAGTGCTGAGTGTTAAGCAAGGAGGCATAAAGTACCATTTTTTGAGTCTTTGGTATGACTTGACCAATAAACCTCGGTCTCCTTGACCATTGGTGAACACTCAAACCATAATGCCAATGGGAGGTCAATTGGAGAACGAAGATTAAAATCGCTATTTAAAACAGTTTCGAACGGTGTCTCTGTGGTATAGATGCTAATGTGCTACACTAAGATATTCAGGTAACAGAGTTCGAACTCCAGTCGCACTATTACATTCACTTTTGGACTAATACCCTTGGGAAAGTTATAAATCCATTTATTCTTCTGGCAATGGGTTAAATATTACCAATTCTGTCCGTCTACAAGATTGGCTTTGGATTTAAACAACTATTTTATGGATGAGATACCATTAGATGAAGAAACCACCGTAAAAACCTTTTAAAATGAATCTTTAAGAAAAGTTTGAAATTTAAAGGTTCTAAATTTTTTTCAGTTTCACGTTATAAAAATTGATCACCAGATAGAAAAATAATTTTATTCATAGGTATATCTTCGAATTTATTGTTGCTCTATTCCAGATGTAGAGGTACAACGTAAGAGTCATTATATATATATATATATATATATATATATATATATATATATGTTCGTGTCACTTATACTGTATGGATATAACACATGAACGCTGAAAAAGCCTATAGAGAAAAAACCAGACGAAAACTGCACAAGAACGATACGAACAAGAGTGAACAAGACCTGGAATCAACAGCAGCAGTACGGCTACCTATCTCCCATCTCTAAAACCATCAAAATTAAGACGAACAAGACATGCAGGACACTGCAAGAGAAGCAAGGACAAACTCGTATTGATCCCAGAGTTGGCCGACCAACAAGAACTTACCGACAACTGCAATGTACGGACACTGGGTGTAATTTAAAATGTAGCTGTACTACTAGTTACGGTACCACTTCGAAGTGTCAGACGTTACGATACCCTTAGACGTGTACCCCTTAGATTATCAGCCTAAACGTGGTTACCAGACGTGTGTTTGTTTGTTTCTTTGAGTTTTATGGCATATCAAACTTTGTAGGTTATTTAATGCCGGATCCATTTTTATACAAATAATCGTTACCATTTCAAACATTTCAGTTTAACATATATACACATTTTGATTGTCAAAAATATTTCAATTTCAAGCTATTCATTTTAATCAAACAGTTCTATTTTAAACAATCACCTTTAGCATATATATAGCTTCAATGTCAAAAATAGTTCAATTTCAAACAATTCAGTTTAGCATACAAAATAGTTCAATTTCAAACAATTCAGTTTAGCATACAAAATAGTTCGATTTCAAACAATTCAGTTTAGTATCAATGTGTAGTTTAAAATGTCAAAAAAAGTTCTATTTCAAGTAATTCAGTTTAGCATAAGTAAACGCAGTTTAGTTTTATTTGACCCATAGATAAGGTACACCGGGTAAGAGTGGACCTGATAATGATGGCAATGAAGGGTTACTATGCATTACCCAATGCTCCATTACTGGAACCTCACCATCAGATTGTTTAGTGTCATATCCTGGACACTTTTTGAGAGGGGGGGCTTACTCCTCTGCAGAGGTGCACCCGGTGTATTTACAGCCCCCCATCACCACCACAACCGAGTAGGTAACTAACAAATAGAAGTCATATACGAAACGCACCCGATTATTTGGTAAGTACGAAATTAATCGGTTGGGGGAATCCGACTAAAAGTCAGCCAAAAATGGTGATAGAAAGAAACTTGATGAAGCAGAAGAGAGGCAGATAGTGTACATAGGGGAGATGAAAGAAAAAGACATATGACTTTGTTTAGGGTTTTTTTTTTCTGCTCCCCGGATATTCTGCGCATGCGTGATTTCTGCCTTTGTTTTTCTCCTTTCGAGTCTTCTTCTGTGTATCCACCCTCAGTATCTTAGAGTCTGTCCTTAAATAGATATCCCTGAAATTATTAATTACGTAATTCAAATTACATGTAACTGCTAAGTCATGCATATCAGCCGATTCCAAACAATAGTTTAACTTGGAATATTTTCCATTTGGAGTATTTCGAATTCGCAAATAAACACTTATTATTGAATACTTCATTTTAATTTTTACTTTAATTTTGAATCTAGATTAAAATTGAAATTTGGCGACTCGGTTTTAAATTTGGAGTTTAACAAAAAAAAAATGACTATATATATAATTAATTGGAATCCTAAATTATTTTACATAGAAGCCCTGGCGGGAGTGACGGATTGTAGGGAATAAATAAATAAATCTAAATGGAATTAAAAAAGAAAATTATTAAAATATGCAGAAGCTCCCGGAGGCCTTTGACAGGAAAAAGGGGCAACGCATGCGTAAAGAAAAAGGGACTTCCCGACAAAATGAGGAAGCTCATTCTCTTTCAGCAGTGACCAGCAGAGTAACAACAACTTGCTAACTAGTGGAGGACGTTGGATGACGCGTTGGCTGTCCCTTTCACGAGTAGCAACCGTCTCGGTTAATAATTTGCCAAGATATAAAAAGCTACGAAATGGACCATCGAACTACCAACTAAAACACTGGACTTAGACAAACACCCATAAAGCGACTAACACGTTCTTAAAGCTTTAAAATAACAAATATGGACACATTTATACCAAGAAACGATTAACGTATTTTTTGACGAGGGGATTAAACCATTTCAATTGTATTGAGGGAAAAATCTCGCATCCATTGAATGGTTGTTGAAATAAAGGAAAAAAAAAGAAGTCTTCGTCTCCTATCTATTGCTGTTTTCTTTCGTATAATTCTTTGTGGGCCTTCTTGTTCAAGAAGTTACATCAACAAGTCAACGTGGGGTAAAAATGGAATAACCTCAGAATGAAGTCAGATAGAAAACGATAACACAGCTTGCCCTGACCTCTGCCTGACTCCCATAGGATAATAGGGACAAATTGCGAGAGATAGAGAAAGAGTCCGAGAATATATATCCTACTCATACAGGTAGATAGTTACATAGATAGATAGATATTCTTGGCTCATTCAATAAATAAGGTTAATTTTGTCAAAGGTGTTGGCAGTAGAAAACACAATTTAAAGTATCATTTTTTGAAGGAAATAAAAAAGTGATGTGTCGTTTTCTGCCTCTGAAGACTGTTAGAGTCACCTATTTAACTGACTACTAAGCCCAGAATTTTTCTTACAGGAGAGTCAATGTTTTTCCTTTTTATGGCCTGTCTATTCGTCATAGACTCGTGGGGGGAAATCCTAGTGAAGCTTAATGTCAAGAATTTCTTCACTAAAACATTCTTTCTCCATACACATCACGCAGTGTAGACACCAAAGACTCAGAACAATCTGATTTTATATCATTTTAAATAGCCTAAAACTGTTTTAGAGAGTTTAAAATACTTTTTGCTATAAACCAACTCAAAACAATGCATAGATCATATTTATGGAAAAATTCTGAAAAAAATTATGTGACGTTTTTGGTGGGGTTTTTTTGGTTGTTTTTTTTTTAAATCAGAAAATTCCTTTTTCTATTGAATGGCACTCATATATACATATACATATATATATAAGTCGGCGACTATAGTCGAAGGTGACCCAAAAGCTCCCTTTTAAAAAGCTACTACACCTATGTGTAGAGGAGGGCGCATATATATATATATTTGATTGAAACATCCATTGATGTCGACGAATAAAGGTTCTATTATATATATATAGATAAATGTTTCCATTATATATATATATATATATATATATAATATATATATATATATATATAAGGAAACATATATATATGATGGAAACACATATATAAATATATACATATATATATATATATATATATATATATATATATAATATATATATATATAAGGGAAACATATATATATGATGGAAACACACATATATATATATATATATATATATATATATATATATATATTGGAAACATCCATTGATATCGGCGAATAAAGATTCTATCATATATATAGAGATACATGTTTCCATTTTATTTATATATATATATATATATATATATATAATGGAAGCAGATATATATATATGATGGAAACTTATATATATATATATATGTATAATGGAAACATATTTATATATATATATATATATATATATATATATATAATGGAAACATCCATTGATATCGACGAATAAGGGTTCGAATATATATATATATATATATATATATATATATATATATATATATATATATAATGGAAACATTATTGGTGTCGACGAATAAGGGTTTGGCTGTTCTGTTAAAGATATGAACTATTGGACCATATAGACAGATGATTACGTTTTGTCTAGAATCAGCCTCCCTTCTTTGATAAAATGATAACCGAAGAATTGTGTACCAGTATGCCACGGATTAAACTGAACACCAAGACTTTTTCTGAGAATGCACTACCTGGACTTCCCGAATCGAATAGAGAAAAAGTTATATATATATATATATATATATATATATATATATATATATATATATGTGTG
The DNA here is from genome assembly GCA_963585895.1 of Sepioteuthis lessoniana. NCBI lineage: Eukaryota > Metazoa > Mollusca > Cephalopoda > Myopsida > Loliginidae > Sepioteuthis > Sepioteuthis lessoniana. The sequence goes on along the minus strand of OY757946.1, from coordinate 35,997,844 downwards.
TGTGTGTGTGTGTGTGTGTGTATGAATGTATGTATGCATGTATGTACTAAACTCAGTACATATATTCATAAAGTTTCATTTAAAGCATAGATATAAGGTAATTAATCAAATAAAAAAAACATGCACTTTGTATGGAAATTTCCAATGAAACTCCCAGTGAAATATGTTTCATTACCCGTCATTCAAAATTCGAAAAAAAAAAAGAAAAATAGATAAATATATAGCTAAATAAAACTCTTTTGCAAATAACTTTAGCAATTTCCTATTTTCTTGTTAGACATAAATTGCCGTCAAAAAAAAAAAAAAATAGAGAAAGAAATAGAAAAAAAAAAATTGGAAAAATTAATAAGCCGGGTTTAAATTGCAACAATGTACAGCATTTTACTTGATTGATGCAACGCTTTATTCCTGACATCTTTTGCAATTGCTTCTTTCCTATCTACTATGATACAAGATAGATAGATTGATTGATAGATAGATATATAGGAATAAAATTGACAAAAAGAAAGAGAGAGATAAATTAACTGAGATATATTGAATGATATGAAAATTTAGTGAGAGAATGAGTACGAGGGAGTTATGTACATATATATATATATATGTGTGTGTGTGTGTGTGTGTGTGTGTGTGTATACATATACTCTAACAGTCAAAAGTATTTGGTCACCATCAAAAATCTTAAAAGTGTTATGATATTTTGAATTATATATATATATATATATATATATATATATATATATATATATATATATGTGTGTGTGTATGTGTGTGTGTGTGGAAGTAAATTATAAATAAACACTTGTTTTATCATTTTAAAGTCCCGATGAAGGTTTACTAAAACCTAAACTTTTTACGATTAACTCTCCTTCGTAAAAAAATTATTATTTTTGGATGACTTGGTTTTTCTATTTTATCCATATATATATATATATATATATATTCTGAAGGAAATATATGACGCTCTAAATAAATTTCGAGTACTAATTGCGTCAAATAGTTTCGAAACAGAAACCGACAGGAACTTTCCGATTTTTTTTTCTTTTCATTTTAGAAATAAAAAGGAACATCATTCCACAAAGACAGCATCTCATTTTAATTGTCTTGATGATGGTTTAATGTTAAACCGAAACATTAAACGTTGCCAAATAATTCAACTATAAATAACATCGTTTTTAAAATAACTTTTTTTTTCATATTTCTTCATTTACACACACACACACGCGCTTCCGTCTGTGTTTGTGTGTGTGTGTGTGTGCGTAACGCTACACAGGTATTTAACCATATTTACCCAACCCCTCCGCTCGGGCAGGATATGACACAAGGTCAATTTTTAAGCGGAGTTTAACAGGTTTCAATTCAAAGTTTACCTTCTCCTAGACTAGTTGCCAACTATTTACCCATACCTGGAGGGAGAATAATTGGATTCATACCTTTCCCAAGGGTATTAATGCTATGTGAAATGCAATCAGTCTCGTCCAGGATGTGAACTCGTTTCGCCGTATCCATTTCCTAGGACAATAACCATTACACCACGGACACCTCCTACACAGGTATTGAACACGTGCCTCACCAAGTGTTGCATAAGGCCTTTTTGAGTTGGGTCCTGGCGCAGAAACCGTAGCCCAGACACGCTCGGCATTCCCCAAAATGACTCGGGCCCCAACAGCATTCCCCTAAAAAGGAGCGCCTCAGGCAGCAGGTGATAAACGTAGCTCCTCCGAGGAGATTTGAGCTTGGAGGGACAGTCCCTTGAGGCTCGAGGGGCACCGGTTTTAGTGCGCGTGACATGAATACTGGCTTCCCGGAATCCTATGAACACGACCGGCTGCATTTTGTCCAAGCCCAGCGATCAGGAAATGCGACATTTTACAATGCTCCATTTCATACGCCTAGTTTGTTCATATTTCTTTATTTACGCACATCAACACGCACACAAATATGCATGCGCGTACATGTGTATAACACTACAAACACGTAATGATATCTATATAGTGAATGTGCCATGGTGTAATTGTTGTCGTAGGAAATGGACATCGTGACATGAGCTTAAATCGTGAACGAGGCAGGCTGTATTTCATATAGCACTAATTTCCTAGGGAATCGTATGCATCTAGTTATTCTCCCTCCAGCTATGGGTAGGACAGAGAAGTTTCTTCAGCATTGGTTGGGCAACCGGTCTCGGAGAAGGGAAACTCTGAATTCAAACCTGTTAAACTCCGCTTAACAATAGACCATGTGTCAGACCTTGCCCGTGCACAACGATAGGCGAATATATATAAACATACATACATATATATATGTGTGTGTGTGTGTGTGTGTGTGTGTGTGTATGTGTGTGTGTGAAAGTGCTCGAATATGTGTGTGTTTGCATGTGTGTGATACCATCTTAATGTATATTATATATAAAGTTTTTTTTTTCATATTTTGCATGGATACGAAAATAAATAGATAGATAGATAGATCGAAACAGAATGAGATAGATAGATAGATAGATAGATATGAGCAAACTGTGATTGATACGTGAATAGATAATACTTTCCTATATATAACAACAAGTATCATATGACCTTATGACTATATATATATATATATATATATATATATATTGATATGTGTTTTGCTATATTGGCTTGAACAGTTATGTTGTATGTCTACTCTCCTATGTACGCCTGTGTCGGTAATGTGTCACTTACCCTTGTAGCTGGTCCAGGAAGCACGTGTCCAATTCGAATTATTGTTCTTTTTTCCCTCCCATCAAAAATAGATAAATAAATAAAATCAAGTTAGAATAAAATAGGATAAAAGTTTTCCCGCGAGAGAGACGACTGTATCTTTTATTAATTTCCTGCTAGCACAAAATGGCTGCCATTGGAACTGGCCGTCTGCATCGATGGAAACGGCGTAAACAGGAGGGAATTTTAGGATTGAATCTGCCGGACTAAATTTTATCAATATCTATCAATCGAATCAATGGATTAATCCATCGATCAATCAATTTACTGCCTCCTAAAAATAACCCTCAGTTTCTTTATGAATGTGTTAAGCTCTCTACGTCTTGGTAATTCTCTCAACATCTCCCCCCTCTGCCTCTCTCTTATGCTCTCCCTCCCCTCTCTCTATATATCACACTCGCACCCATCTCTCTCTCTCTCTCTCTCTCCCTCTCTCTCTCTCTCTTTCTGTCGTACTAAACCACTCAATTTTTCTCTATCTCCGTCCCTCTATTTCTCTATCGCAGTCTCTCATTCATCTCTCTCTCTCTCTCTCTCTCTCTCTCTCTCTCATACTTAGACACTTACACGCAAACCGTACTGCAATCTCTTCTCCCGCTGGTCGCTCAGACTTTCTTACACACCCTCTCTCTCTGTCTCTCTAACACACACACACACACTCTCTCTCTCTATCTCTCTATCTCTCTTTCCTACTTAGACACATGCATGCAAACCGTACTGCAATCTCTTCCCCCGCTGGTCACTCTGGCTTTCTTACACACCTTCTCTCTCTGTCTCTCTAACACACACACACACACTCTCTCTCTCTCTCTCTCTCTCTCTCTCATACTTAGACACTTACACGCAAACCGTACTGCAATCTCTTCTCCCGCTGGTCGCTCAGACTTTCTTACACACCCTCTCTCTCTGTCTCTCTAACATACACACACTCTCTCTCTCTCTCTCTCTCTCTCTATCTCATTCTCTCTTTTTCTCTCTCTATCTCTCTGTATATATCTATATATCTATCAATGTCTCTTTGGCCTAGCGGTTAGAGTGTTCGCCAATGGCCCGGGAGACCTGGGTTCAATCCCAGGTCGAGTCATACCAAAGACTCAAAAAATGGTACTTGATGCCTCCTTGCTTAACACTCAGCATTATAAGGTACGGATCAAGGGTAAAGTGAAGCAATCGAGGGAAGGAGTAGCGCCCTCCCCTAAACCTTGGTGTAGTAGCAATCGAAAAGGGAGCCTTCGGGTCACCCTCGACTATGGTCGCCAACTTTACTAACTAACCCTATTGCAAAGAGTATCATTCTGATGTTCCTTAAACCCTTCCTAATATCCTATATATATGTATATATATAAACTAAAACGGAAGAAAAATATGTTTGATGGTTTGTTTATTTGCCAATACGTTTCGAATCTTTTGTGTTTTGTGTTCTATCGAAATTATTTAAGTATAAGAAATAATTGTGATAGATAAATTTTGATTCAATTAGAAGTTTTCATCAGAGCTTGTAAATCTTGCTATGTTAAAAAACGGATAAATACTAGTTGATATGATCAAATTTCGTTAGGTCATGTGATAGAATTTTTTTGAAAAGTAAAAGGCGCTTTATGGTTTGAGAAACGGATTTGTGACGTTTCATTGCTTTGAATGTTTCAAGAAAGGGGAACTAATCTATAAAGTGAATTTTTAATTCTTTTGATATTATTTTTCTTATAGATGGTGAAATTTCTAAACGACAAGGTTTTTTTAGAAGAGTCGAAACGCGTTGGCAAATAAACAAACCATCAAACATTTTTCTTCAATTTTACGTTTTCTATGTACATTCAGTCAAATTCAACTAATTTCGTCCAACAAATATATATATATATATACACACACACACACACACACACATATATATATATATATACGTGTGTGTGTGGATATTAAAAATCGAAGATTAAAGAGGATAATTTGTTTATTATAATTTCCAAACATTAAACATTTTGGTTTCAATGTCAAAACATCATTAGAGCAATGTTATTAGGTGACGTTCATTTCTCAATTATTGATAGTCGAGTTCTTTTTCAAAGCTATGTGACTTAATTAGTGTTCGAAATTCATTTTAAAGAATAATATACCTGCTAATATATATATATATATATATATGTGTGTGTGTGTGTGTGTGTGTGTGTGTGTGTGTGTGTGTGTGTGCGTGTAGGTTGGTTGGTTGGTTGGTTGGGTTTATGGTATATCAACCTTTGTAGGTTACTTAACGCCAGATCTATTTTTACATATAATCAGTTTTAGATCAAACAATTTAGCATGAGTACCCATTTTAATTGTCAAAAACGTTTCTATTTCAATATATTCAATTTATTTAAACAGTTCTAATTCAGCGACTTCAGTTTAGTATAAGTACAGATTTTGTTTACCCACAGTTAAATGTCAAAACAGTTTGTGTAAGTACAGTTTCAATGTCAAAAACATTTCCATTTCAATGAAATCAGTTTAGTATAAGCAAGCAGTTTAAATGTCAGTAGAGTTTAATTGTCAAAAACATTTCTATTTCAATCTATTCAGTTTAGTCAAACAGTTCTAATTCAAACAAATCAATTTAGCATGAGTTGGTTAGTTTTAATTCCGATGATTTAGTTTAGCATGAATACACAGTTTAAATATCAAAACAGTTCTATCTTTAGTTATGTTTAGTTTAGCACTCGGTTTAAATGCAAAAAACTGTAAATCAAGAAACCACGGTTTAGTTCTATTTAACCAACAGATAGGACCCATATCAGGTGCTACCACTCCTGGCCAGTGTGAACGTTGGAGCAATGGCAATAAAGGGGTACCCCGCATTCCCTAAAGATCCAACATTACTGGAACCTCACCATCAGATTCTTTTGTGTCATATCCTGGACACTCGTTGTGCGGATTTAGCCCTCTGCAGAGAAGCAATCGATGTATTCTACAGCCACAGCTAACTGGGCAAGTGTGCGTCTGCGTATAATATATATATATATATATATATATATATATATATATATATATATATATAATCATCCACAGACAGATCTGTTTCGTTCTATCAGAACTCATCATTGTGGGTAGACAGTAGCTTCGCGCAGCTGGGATCGAAACCCGGTTGACTCAAACGCCAAGCCAAAGCTTCTAACCATGAATCACAATTACGATTGTTTACATACATCCGTTCAACGGCGGCCGAGACCTCAATTCATATACGAAGAGGCTTGCAATAGACGCTAATGGCAACACGATTACTTCTTCGCCAGAGAACTCAACCCTATGGGCGTAGGGGAGTATATATATATATATATATATATGTATAAATATCGGCTAAAACCTCATGAGTATAAAAACGAAGAAGAAGACAATAGTCTGAATATTCTAAGTGATAAAAATGGTCAATCTTCCTTTGAGATATCTAAACTGATTATATATATATATATATATATTGAAAAGTTTATATTTAGCCAGCAAGTTATTATTCAAACAAGTTTTGTTAAAGATGATTGAACACTGTTTATTATTTTTTATTTCATTTTTTCAAGATGCCTTGTTATTTTTCTAGTATCGGGATCTCCATGGTAAAGAAATTGTCCCATATCTTCTGCGTAAGTGCTTTTGACCATGCTTTTGGCCTTCATCATGGGTTGTGTAGTTTTGCATTGATAGTTTTTACTGTTTTAATTACTTGAAGCGTTTTGTTTTGAAGTTGTCGGTAGGAACATTTTCAGCGCTTTGTTTTAAATCGTTTGGTTGGAAAAATATTTACTAATAGTGTTCGTGATTTTTAGTTATCAAAAATATTTGATATCTTGATTTATGTGTTAAATGTAATTTTATCTTTGTTTTTTTTTTTTTAATGTATATTGCTTCTAGGATTTGTAATCGTTTTTTTATAATCGCTTTTATTTATAATTAATATATTATCTGTGAGAATCGTCCTTACATCGGAAGATGTAAGTTGGTTATTACTATAAGATTGGTTTCGTAGTAAAGGTTTATTGATTGTTTATGGTTTAGGGCATTGTCTATGTTATGTTGTTCAGTTTTTATTAATGAAATGTTTACTTTCTGTATCAACAATGTATGTAACGTAATGGCCAATGGATTTCGGTTCATACCTTTGAGTTTAGTTACGCTGAGAACCTTTCGGTTCAGCACATAGGTTAGTTAAGTGCAACTTGATGCAGGTGTTAACACGCACACGCGTGTGTGCGCAGAGCGGACGTGCCACTCAGAGATGTCACAATTTCCCGAGATGACGGAACGGGGTGACAGGGTGCGGGTGACGTCACGCACCGGAAGCGCGCGGAGGTTTGTGGAAGATTTGAAGAAAGTTAAGAGAGTTGTATACTAGACGCAAAACGGGAAGGATCGGCTTTTGGAGCTCACAGACGCGAGGCGAACTTGAACCCTATGGGGGGCCGCACGAGATTGGGGCCAAATGAATAAGACAGCATAGAAGATTGTGTCTCTCCTCCTTTCGTGGAAACCTTTAACTCAAAGTTAATAAAAAGGTTTCGTACCTGAACAAGTTGTTACGTGTTTTCGAATTTCGAGATTCCTATGTTCTTTGTGTTCTACGTTATGTATATATGTAATGAATGTCCCATGTACATTTCGCAAATAGCCGTATTTACCTATAGTACATGTAGTAATTATAAGATAGATGAACATATTCTAAAAAACCTTATCCAAAAATATTCTCCCGACCGATCCTACTAGAAAATAAGACATCATTTACAACAACAAATTTAAAACCACCAACCTCATTATTTCCAATAATTCTCCCTTTTCACTGAAATTCTTGATAGGACAAACGTCGTGTATATGTTCAAATTTTCCCCCTGGGATATTGTGTCTTCAAAGAAAATAATGTGTATGTTGTTCTTACCACTACAACTCTTTCAAGACGGCTTACGATGCACGTAAAAGATTTTAGCTCCATAACCTTACATCTTAAAATCCATTCTATTCCCAAATCCAAATTTCGAAAAATTCTACTTAAAATACCACTATAATAGCACACGAAATTAATAAGTTTTATCCGTAAGAGTTTTCGGACTATTATCTTAGTCTTTATTGGGTTTTTTCACAACGGTTTGGTTGCTGTATCCTCCGGCCTTCCTTCAGGTTTCGATAGGGCTACCTTTATGCAAGATAATGCCCCATGTCCCAAGGCAAAGGTGGTAATGAGTTACCTTAGCGAGCAACATTTCGAAATTATGGATTGGCCACCACAAATTCCTGACTTAAATCCAATAGAAAATCTTTGGAAGACTTTAGGAGTGAAAGTTATGGAAAAAAATCCCACTAACACGGGTGAAGCTTCAAGAAGAATGGTCTAAAATTAGTATCGAGGATTGTCAAGAACTGATTCGTTCTTGTAGTCGAAGATGTACAGCTGTCATTGAGAGCAAGGAATCATTTACTAAATATTGATTGTACATGTATTTTTATTGTTTTTTGGCTGTTTACATTGTTTTTCTCAATTTTGTCCCTTACTTTTGGACGTTCCAAATTTGAAAATAAATAAATAATTGTTATAATTCTTTTTCTATCCTTTGCAAATGATTCAAATTTTAGTATGTTATTATGGATGATAACGACTACCAGTTGTCAAAATTGCATTTGGATATTGTATATATATATATATAATATTCAAATACAAAACGGAATTTTTTTTTCTTCTTAGTTAAGACTTACCTGTTAGTAGGATTATACCTGTTATCTTGATCCAAACCCCTACTCAGTGCGTGTGAGTGTACTCATAAAAGATATAGAATAAAGACGAGCTTGTAGTATGTTTACCTTTATAATTCGTTGCGACTGGGAGGGAAGTGACGTAAGTCATTTCCCATTGGCCAATACCATTCTAAAAACTCATTAGCAGTAGCATTTTTAAAAGAAAATTCTTTTGAGGTGTGAACTGTGTGATTTTGCATGCTTGGCGTATTTTTACAGCAGAATCGCCAGTTGGAACAATAGTTTCGGTAGGGTCGCTTGGGAGGGCAAGTATAATGTTGGAAGACCTGAAACTTGTAAGGACCCCAAGAACATTACTGACGAGGCGATTCTGCGCACTTTTTTTGAGTATGTGACTACAATATATATTTATATATATATATATATATAAGTCCAACCAAAGTTACTTTGATCTGACAACATTCTTTAGACAAAAAGATATGCTATACCAACAGTACATTATATATATATATATATATATATATATGTGTGTGTGTGTGTGTGTGTGTATTTTAAATATCCTGTCAGTGTCCGAAAACAGTGGGTGTTTATTATTCTTTACATAAAATATATGAGAAAAATCATATAAATCTATAAGAGTGCTCAATGTATGTCTATTGTTAGTTCCCTATTTATTCGCAGGGGTATAACAAAATTCACATTCAGAGCGTGTATAGTACAATCTGATGGAGACTCAAACTCAGTAAAAGTCGTCATAATAAATTTATTTCAGCGGATACTCTGCGACTAGAGAGAAGCATGTAAATAGTCATCTGAGGAGACGGAGTGTTTAGTAATATTCTGCGCCGAAATAAATTTTTTAAGACGACTTAACCGAGTTTGAGTCTCCTTCAAATCATAATACATATATATATATATATATACTACCAGTCAAAAGAATTCGGAAAACCTCCAATTTGTTTCTGGACAATGTTGGAGAAGCAGGGACGAGCTCATAAGTGATGTACTCCTATGGGCCCCCACATATGGCTGAGCAAAAGCAGGACGACCAGCTCGAACATACATAGAGCAACTATGTGAGGATACGGGATGTAGTCCTGAATACCAGCCGGAGGCAATGAACGATAGGGAGAATTGGCGAGAGAGGGTCAGGGATATCAGTGTTAGCGACACGACATGATGATGATGATGATTATACAAAATAAAAATCAATCTCAGCCACATGAAATACAAATTAAGCACAAAACTTCTTCAACTTTTAATTCATCAAAATGAACCATTTTGGCCACCAACACTGCTTCACAGATTCTCGGCATTCTTTCACACAAAGACTGCAGGTATATAAAATGTAATATCTAATTTCCGAACACTTCTTTGATTATAAGAGGTTAATTTGGTACGAAATATTTTCGACGAGGAATGAATTATTGTCCAATCCACCACATACATTTTCAAATACTCTGCTTTCAGTAAGTCTTTGGTGAGTCCATTTCATTTTCTAGGAGATACAGAAGACATTCTCAGTTCATATCGTTTTTTTTTTTTTTTTTTTTTTTTAGAGCTATAAGTTTCATATCTGAATATACACATACACGTGTCTATATATATATATATATATATATATATATATATATATATATTAGTTTTTACATATATATTTAATAGCATTGATGCTTATCTGCGATGAGTGGTTTCATGCCGTTTTTATACGACAATCATCAGGCAGAAAAAGAAAGATATTTGAGAAAACAAAATATCGAAAAATACAGCCAAAAGAATTTTTAAGTCAGAATTGTTTATGACTCATAGTGTGTGTGTGTGTGTGTGTAATATATATATATATATATATATATATATATGTGTGTGTGTGTGTGTGTGTGTGTGTGTGTGTGTGTGTGTGTGGATTATATTTGCGTATTGTTGTGTATGGTCGTATATATGTTTGTTAGTATGTGTATATGTATGATGATGCATGCACCACGTGTTACATTTAAGGTTTTCTCATGAATAGATGTATAGTGACAACCATACACTGTTGTAATATATATATATATATATATATATATATATATATATATGTGTGTGTGTGTGTGTGTGTGTGTGTGTGTGTGTGAGTGTGTGTGTGTGTGTGTGAGTAAATATTGAAATTAAATCCTATAGTATGAAGAAAATAGAAAAAACAAAATAATTACAATTTGATGAATTTGCTATGAAAGTCAAGTTTCGGTTTTAATAAACTTCTTCATGAATTTCATGAAAAGTTAAAATCAGTAAGAAATGTTATTTAAATGTGAGTTGAAATAACATAAGAAAACAAAGTATATAGAAAGAAAGATTCATGACCGTACATTCAGCGTTTTATTTTTAAAGTATTATTTCGTAATTTTTACCGGACATTGGCATTATGGTTAGAGTGTTCACCAATGGCCCGGGAGATCTGTGTTCAATCCCAGGTCGAGTCATATCAAAGATTCAGAAAATAGTACTTGTTGCTATCTTGTTTAACACTCATTAGAGTAAATACAGTTTCAATGTCAAAAAGCAGTTCTATTTCAAATAATTCAGTTTAGCATAAGCGCGCTGTTTAAATGTAAGCACGTTGGCGACCATAGTTGAGGGTGACCCGAAGACTCCCTTTTCGATAGCTACTACACCAAGGTATAGGGGAGGGCCCTACTCAGTTCCCTGGATTGCTCCACTTTACCCTTGATCCGTATCTTATAATGCTGATTGTTGAGCAAGACGGTATCAAGTACCATTTTTGAGTCTTTGCTATGACTCGACCTGGGATTGAACCCAGGTCTCTTGGGCCACTGGTGAACACTACGGTTTATTTGTCAAAAACATTTCTATTTCAAGATATTCAGTTTAGTCAAACAGTTCAGTTTAGCATAAATAGGCCGTTAGTTCTATTTAACCCATCGATAAGGCCCTATCAGGTGCTACCACGCCTGGCCAGAGTGGACCTTAAAGCAATGGCAATGAAGGGGTTCTCCGCATTCCCCAACGCCCCAGCATTACTGGGACCTCAATATCAGACTGTTTAGTGTCTTATCCAGGACAATTATTGGTGGGGTCTTACCCCTCTGAAGAGGTGCAGTCAGTGTATTCTATAGCCCCAGCCGACTGGGCAAGATTAGTTTCGAATGCATTATCAGAATCGCCAAATCTAATATCACGTTTGAGCTCATATAAACTTTTTAAAGGTTTCTGGAAGTCTCGCCAATATATTTTATTTTACAGTTCTTGCAAGAAATAGAATAGACACTAAAAACAAAAAAAGCTACGGTATTTGGACTTGAACCACGACAAAAAATGCGTTTGTCCAATAGTACTGCTGAAAGACTTTGATCTGAGGTGTCCAAAATCAACTACGAACATATTTCTAAACTAAAATTTAAATTACAATCTTTGTTTAATAGTAGTAGAAACTTACTAAGATTTTTGCTTCAATATGGCGCTAGGACGTATAAAGATGTTCCCAATGAGACTTGAACTCACAAGTGAAGGTTTGTAGGTCTAGCTTGTTAACCATTACACCATCTGGTTATTAGTGGTTGGAAACAATTTAACGAGTAATTTTTCAGCGAATATTTTCTAAAGATCATTTCCGTTAAATTTATGTCATAAATTTAAACTATATATTTATATATATATAAGAAGTCATGGAAGAAGCACCCTAAAAAGGGTTCTATGGCCACTTACCTCCCATTCCAAGCAATATATGCTTGGTATAGCTCTTTAAAGTAAAGACAACTTCACGTATGGACACATCAGGGTTGGCAGACCAGAAAACACTAGCTTTGACTAGGTCTGGGTGGATACTGGATACCGTCCAGAGAACGTACTAAGGGTGATGACATATTGAGACGGATCACGAAAAACACTTATATACCGTCAAATACGATACATATATACTTACGAACAGATTGATATATATTAATTTACTGAGATAGATAGATATGAAAAAGACGGACATAGAGAAACACATAGAGAGATAAATAGATATAAAGATAGGAACAGGAAGATATAAATAATTTGACTGACGTAGATTGATACGAAAAATATGAACGTTATAATTTGATAGATTGATATGAAAAGGAGAAATGTGATAGATAGATAGATAGATAGATAGATAGATAGATATGAAAAAGACGGGCATAGATAGATAGATAGATAGATATGGTTTGGGGTCTTTTGGTTTCTTTTTTAAATGGCATATCAACTTTTGTGGTATATTTAACACCAAAGCCTTCCTTGTTGAAGAACAGCGATAATAATATCTAACCCATAGTTAGGGTAATAAGGGGGTTCGTATCGTTCCCAAGAGTTACTTAGATAAGAACAAAGTCATATATATATATATAGAGAGAGAGAGAAAGAAAGAAAGAAAGACAGAAAGGAAAATAATTGCAAAAGAAGAAAAGAAAATGAAAAAATTCAACCGAAAGAAAGACAGATATGATGTGAGGGAAATAGATAGATAGATAGATATGAAAAAAACGGGAATAGATAGAAAAATAGATAGACAGATAGTAACAGGCAAATATAAATAACTTGACAGACGTAGACAGATACGAAAAATATGAACGTTATAATTTGATAGATTGATAAGAAAAAGACGAATGTGATAGATAGATAGATAGATAGATAGATAGATAGATAGATAGATAGAGTTTAGAGTCTTTTGGTTTCTTTTTTAAATGGCATATCAACTTTTGTGGTATATTTAACACCAAAGCCTTTTTAGTAGAAGTACGACGATAATACTATTTACCCCATTGTTATGGTAATAAAGGGGTTCGTATCGTTCCCAAGAGTTATTTAGATAAGAACAAAGTCATATATATATATGTATATATATATATATATATATATATATGTATATATAGAATGAAAGTAAAAAAGAAAGAAAAATCATTGCAAAAGAAGAAAGGAAAATGAAAAAATTCAATTAAAAGAAAGACAGATATGATGTGAGTGAAACAGATAGATAGATAGATAGATAGATAGATAGATAGATATGAAAAAGACGGGAATAGAGAGAGGAACACATGGACAGAAAGATAGATAGGAACAGGCCTATATAAATTATTTGACAAACGTAGATACGAAAAATATGAACGTTATAATTTGATAGATTGATAAGAAAAAGACGAATGTGATAGATAGATAGATAGATAGATAGAGTTTAGAGTCTTTTGGTTTCTTTTTTAAATGGCATATCAACTTTTGTGGTATATTTAACACCAAAGCCTTTTTTGTAGAAGTACGAGGATAATACTATTTAACCCATTGTTATGGTAATAAAGGGGTTCGTATCGTTCCCAAGAGTTATTTTGATAAGAACAAAGTCATATATATATATATATATATAGAATGAAAGTAAAAAAGAAAGAAAAATCATTGCAAAAGAAGAAAGGAAAATGAAAAAATTCAACTAAAAGAAAGACAGATATGATGTGAGTGAAATAGATAGATAGATAGATAGATAGATATGAAAAAGACGGGAATAGAGAGAGGAACACATGGACAGAAAGATATATAGGAACAGGTATATATAAATTATTTGACAAACGTAAATAGATACGAAAAATATGAATGTTATAATTTGATAGATTGATATGAAAAAGACAAATGTGATAGATAGATAGATAGATAGATAGATAGATAGATAGAGTTTGGGGTCTTTTGGTTTCTTTTTTAAATGGCATATCAACTTTTGAGGTATATTTAACACCAATGCCTTCTTTGTAGAACAACGATAATACTATTTAACCTATAGTTAGCGTAATAAGGGGGTTCGGATCGTTACCAAGAGTTACTTACATTAGAACAAAGTCATATATATAAAAAGAAAAAAAGATATGATTTGATTGAAATAAATAGATCGATAGATAGATAGATAGATAGATAGATATGGAAAAGACGGGCATAGATAGAGTAATAGATAGACAAAGCTATAAGATAGATATGAATAGTCAGTTATAAATTAACAAACTGACATAGATATATAGTTTGGGGGATCAAACTCTCTGTGGTGTCACAGTCCAGTATATTAGCCACTATGCCAGGAAGACTCTCCTTTCCAGACAGAGTGACAAAACCTGCATCTTTATACAAACGCTCATATATAAATGCCTATGTAAATATGTTCACAATGATCTTATTTCTCACAAAAGACTTAACATCATCAGCTTTCGGGCAACAAGTGAAAACTAAATGTTTCTTCTTTTTTCTTTAATGTCTGTCACCGTCATTAGAATTATTCTGATGAATTCATTGTACGCTCAGAGCATTCAAAATCCACCTTTTCTCAATAGCTTTAAGATCCAAAAGATGGTGAAAAAAGTCTCGCTGAGTTAGCGTTCGTTAAAATGTCACCTCAACATAAATATGGCAGGCTTAATGGAGAAACAACTATAATACGACAATTACAAGGAAATATTATTTGAATAAAGTATCCCGGAACGTTAGTATACTGAAAGATAAAGAAGTCACTAAAAGAATATCAGAGTACACGAACAAAGACGATCAGAGTACATGAATAAAGTTATCAGTGTACATGAATAAAGTTATCATAGTTCACAAACTAAGTCATCACAGTACAGGAACAAAAACATCGAAGTATGCGTACGAAGATATATGTATCAGATTATAAAAGCAAACGAAAACAAAGTACACGAAAAAAGGCATCTGAAAATACAAAATAAGGCATGAGAGTACACGAAGAAAGACATCAGAGGGTATCAACATAAGTATGAACAAAACATCAAGGAACACGCTCAAAGACACATACGTGGTGTATTTAATAAGTTTCAATTTTTTTTATTTTTGTACAGGTATTTAAAATTGTCGTTGACTCTTGAACATTCAGTATTTTATTGCGATACATCTTATCAGATGACTGACAAATTTTTATGATTTCAGGTTCGAATGAACAGCTACAGCAGCAATTGGAATACACCCTACTAAAACCTGATTGTTACAGCTGGTGAATATCAAAAATGCAATCTGGACGTGACAACACTTTAGAAGAACGATATGCAATAAAATTATGTTTTAAATTTGGAAAAAAATAACACAGAAACGTATGGAATGCTTCAGACTGCTTTTCGAACATCTTGCATGAATCGAGCATCAGGTTTTGAGTGGCATAAGAAATTCAATGTTGTCAGGGAGTCTGTGAGGGATGATGAGAGGTGTGGGAGGAGTAAAGAAGCCAATACACCAAAGGGTTAATGTTACTATGTTAAGGTTTTAAGGGAGTTCAGGAAGAGATTCCTAGGGAAGAGGCCAGCACTCTTCAAATCGGCTCAGTGGCATCTCCAACAAGACAATGCACCAGTCCACAGCTCCGTCCTTTTCACAGACTATTTGACCAAAATGAGCATCGAGACAGTTCCTCAGCCTCCCTATAGTCCAGACCTTGCTCCCTGGGATTTTTGGTTATTCCCTAAGCTCAGAGGCTGTCGTTATCAGACAAATTATGAGATAAAAGAGGCTGTGACGAAGGTCACTGACACGCTAACACAAGAGGACTTCCATGGGGATTTCCAGAAGTTGTTGGAACGGTACAACAAGAGCATTGCAGCCGGAGGAGATTATTTCGAAGAGGACTAGAGTTTCATATGTGTACTATCAATAAAAGTGCCCATTTGAAAAAAGTCTGGAAACTTATTTAATGATCTTCGTATATCGGATGAATCAGGGTATACAGGAAATAGGTATCAGAGTACATGAACCAAAATACCCGAGTATACGAACAAAGCCATCAGCGTACCCAATCAAAGGCATATCAGGGTACACGAAGAAAGACACCAGAGTACATGAACAAAAGTATCAGTGTACATAAAGAAAAATATTCGTGTATACGAACCAAGATATCAGGCTTCAAAATATACGCAGAAAGGCATATGGTTTGGTTTCTTTGTTTAATGGCATATCAACCTTCGTGGGATATTTAATGCCAGAGCCATCCTTCTTGTAGAACAGCAGTGATGCTATTTAACCCATAGCTGGGAGGATAAGGCGGTTCATGCCTTTCCCAAGGGTATTTGTCTGAAAGTGATCATAATAGCGCAACCGGAGTTTGAACTCATTTATGGAGTTCAGCGATTTAACCATTACACCACGAGGACACCCCCTGAAAGACATATATATCAGAATGTACAAACGAAGGAATCTGAGTACACAAATAAAGGCATCAGAGTACATGAAAAAAGGCTTGAACGTATGTGAAAGGTAGCATATTGCACAAACACAGGCTTCCGAGCACAGGATCAGAAACATCAAAGTACACTCACGACGACATATATAAAATACAAGGAATTAGAGTACACAAACAAAGGCATTAGAGTACACGAAAAAAAGACACCCGAGTACAAAAAGAAAGTCTTCAGATTCTACAAAAAAAGCCATATATACAAACAAGGGAATCAGAGTACACGTAAAAAAAGGCATCAGAAAGCACGAAAAAGGCATCAAAGTACATAACAAAGGCATCCGAGTACATGCATATTGGAATCTCCGAACATCAAAGGTATGTGATTACACTAAAAAATGCATTAGAATACTCCAACAAAAACATCAAAGTACGCACCAAAAATTTGTTCAGTATGACTCGTTGCATTCTTGTGTAATCACCGCCGATTTTCTTCTCTATACGCTTTGTCAGCATCCATATGGTGCATTCATATCGTATTGACACGACCGCTGCTTGGAAGAAATTATGTTTTATTTAATCGAATAAGTCTAACTTCCATATGATCGATAGCCTATCGATAGTAGTCCTTGTCTTCACTAGTCCCATATTGATGCCGTTTTCGGTAGATGAAACGCTGCTTCCGAGGTTGGTAAACTTGTTCTCTCGTTTCAGAGAAACATCATTTAGTGTGGAGATGTCTCCTCTTTGATTAAGATACATGTAATCCATTTTGATTGCATTCTCATGAAGGCCAATGCCACCTGTTGCTGGTTCCAGACTATGCAGCAGGAATTCGGCTTGGGTTGGTGTATTGGCTAGAAGTGCTATGTCATCCGCGTAGTCTGGGTCTGTAATAGTTTGTGCGAGGTAGCGTCTGCTTCTTGCTTTAATTAATATAATCCTTTTCCTTCACTTGATCTAATGACTCGAATTTAGAGGACATTTTTTGAGGAGGTAAGTGGGAACTGATAGATTCACATCTTTTCCCGAGGGCATAAACACAGAAACTTCATCTTGGAAACTTTCATCTTGCTTCCAAAATAAAAAGCGGAGTTTTCTCAATCACAAGTAACGTCACCTGATTTTTTTTGTCGAGGTGAAGCTATTAATATAGCGCGTCTTGATCAAGAATAGACCTAATGGAGTCTATTTCATAACAGGCTAGAGAGATGATTTAAGCGCAGTGTTTTCTTTCTCCTAGACTGGTTGCATATCAAGGCTTACTATTCAACCATAGCAGGAGGTTATTAGCGCTATGTAAAATGCAAACAGCCTCATTGAGTAATTTGAACTCGGATAGCCGAATCCGCTTCTTACGCAGACGATAACCACCCCTTAACGCAAGACAAAATACCAATAGAGAATTATCTTTCGTCAAACTTCCAAAGTTGATGTCGTCTGCTCACCTTAAAAATCAGCCTTCAAATAGCATTTATAGAGTGTATTTTTATTTGAATTTGGTGTCATTGGAACAAATCGTATTTGGGAGTTTCAACTACAATATTCATTCGCACGAAATCCATTTAATCTCTGGGGTTAAGTCCATTAGACAAAGACAATGCCGTTCGCATCTTTTTGCAATAAAACGCCAAGCTTTCTCCATGATTTCGTGACTGGAAAACAAAAGAGAATTTAAATAAGCTTGGCTATAGCACCACAAGTATAGATTTTGGAAAACGGAATATTGTGTTGCGTCAGTATTTCATATATGGGTTACCTGTTTTAAATATCAGAATTAAAAGTACGATTTTTACCTGTACTCACCCCTGTGGGGATATTTAAGTTCTTTCCCATCTCTTTGTATCTGTCAAGCAATCAAAAAAAGAAAAAAAAAAGAAAAGAAAATTAAACCAAGATTTCGAAGAATGTGTAGAGTATTAGACATCCTTCTACCGCCACGGTTATTTCTCTCGTTTCAGTATTGGCAACGGTTGTCGGGGACAACCCGAAGACTCCCTTTTCAATCACTACTACACCAAGGTGCAGGGGAAGGGCGCTACTCCTTTCCCTGGATTGCTCCACTTTACCCTTGATACGTACTTTATAATGCTAAGGAGGTATCAGGTACCATTTTAAAAGCCTTTGGTATGACGCGACCTGGGATTTAACCCCGGTCTGCCGGGTCAGTGTATTAGTATTGTATAACCAATGCTAAATCTCCACATTTTATCGGAAAGTGTCAATGTCGAGGTTTTAACGTGCTATACACTGTGGTATTTCCTCTTTTTTGATTATAATGGTGAATCTAAGTTTTGTATGACCAATGTGCAATCGATATATAGTGACATCCTTTCTGGATGTTCTGAAAACTGGTTTTCATTCTCACATAGTGGATTTTATCAGGAAGAGTTTATCGTGTGTATTGTTATTCTAACGTTGTTTGGTTTGGTTTGGTGGGTTTTATGGCATATCAACCTTTGTAGGTTATTTAACGCCAAATCCATTTTTATGTAAATAATCTGTTCTATTTAAAACAATTCAGTTTGGCTCAAGTACACAGTTTAATTATCAAAAACATTTCTATTTCAAACTATTCGAGCAGTTATAAGTAACAATTCGGTTAAGTGTAAATACAGCTTTAAAGTCGAAAAACAGTTCTATTTCAAATAATTCAGTTTAGCATAAGCACACAGTTTAAATGTAAGTATGGTTTGATTGTCAAAAAACATTTATATTTCAAGCTATTCAGTTTACTCAAACAATTCAGTTTAGCATAAGTATGCTGTTAGTTCTATTTAACCCATAGATAGGGGCCCTATCAGGTGCTACCACTTCGGGCCAGAGTGGATCTGGGAGCAATAGCAATGAAGGGGTACTCTGCATTCTCCAAAGCTCCAGCACTGCTGTAACTTCACCATAAGTTTTTTAGTGTCATATCCAGGACACTCGTTAGCGGGGGTTTTACCCCTCTGCAGAGGTGCACTCAGTGTATTCTACAGCCCCTGCTGAGAGGGCAAGGCAACATTTGTGAAAAACTCCTTGAGCTGAAAACCAGCTGAATTTTTTGTAAGAGGAATCGGCAATCTTCCCTATAATTGGCAAGTGGTGATTGAAACTAGTGGTGATTTTATTATTGATTGAAATTATTTCCGTTTTTAGATTATTAATGAATGAATTATATTTTACTCAAACGGAAATTATTCGTGACTCAGTCGAAAATTAGGAAAGACTGGGTTCCTTTCAAGTAAACATTCTTGAAGGAAAACTCTAAATAGCTCGATAACATGAGTCTCACCATCTGATGTGGTTTATTGTCCTAACCAGGGCACTTGTCAGATTCTGTATATGTTTTTATACTATGATTCTCACTGGAAATCTAATTCACTGAAAAGAGACATTTTAGCAGAATCCAAAAAAAAAAAAGGATGTTTCAATTTTGGATTTTACTTTCGGAGAAAGAAATGGCTCATTCTATCAACTTGTACATCTCGGGGTAGTTCTCTTTTTTGTCGAATTTTCATATCAATTTGCACGTGGAGTTAGACGTCACTGAAACAAATCGTGTTTACCGTAATATTCTCTGACACAAAAACTATTATCATGATGACGTTGAGGTCAACCCGTGACTACGGCGTTTCACACTTTCTTAGACACACGAGGACACACGCAGAAGAAAAAAAAAAGCCTGTGATTCTCACTCGTTCATTTCATGATTGGAACTCGAAGAAATTAATTTACAATGAGCTTAGCCAGTTTTGTACCGAACAAGACCAACGAACGAAGTTTCTCTCACGCCATTTTGCTTCCGGTACGTTGCAGCAGTGTGTCATTCGTTGGGTGCAAATTCACTAAGTTTTAAAACAAACAATATATATATAACATCAAATGGAGGCGCCCGTAGTGTAATGGTTGTAATATAATAGCCAAGGGATTTCAGTTCATGCCTTTAGGTTTAGTTAGGCTGAGAACCTTTCGGCTCAGCACATGGGTTAGTTAGGTGCAACCTTGATGCAGGTGGTAACGCATGCGCGCGCAGAGCGGACATGTCACTCAGAGATGTCACAATAGCCTGAGATGAAGAAACGGGTGACAAAGTGCGGGTGACGTCACGCACCGGAAGCGCGCGGAGGATTTTGGGGATTTCGAAGAAAGTTAGAGAGTTGAAACTAGACTTCGAACGAGAAGGTTCGACTTTTGGGGCTCGCAGAGGCGAGACGAACTTGCGCGCCATGGGTGCCGCACGAGATGAAGATGAAGAAGCCAGCATAAAAAGATTTTGTCTCTCTCCTTATGTCGAAACTCAAAAGTAATAAAAAGGTTTCGTACCTGAACAAAGAAGTCGTTACGTGTTTTCGAATTTTGAGAGTCCTATGTTCTGAGTTTTCTATAAGAACATTATGTATATATGTTACCAACATTCGATGTCCGTTTCGCACATGGCCTTATTCGTGTATATGGCTATGGTAAAATGATTATCGTCGTAGGAAATGGACACGGAGACACGAGTTCAAACCTGGCCGAGATTGATTGCATTTCACATAGCACTAATACCCCTTGGGAAAGGTATGAATCCAATTATTCTCCCTCCAGCTATGAGTAATTAGTAGGGCAGACTAGGTTCTTCAGCCTTGGTGTGGCAACTAGTATAGGAGAAGGAAAACTCTGAATTTAAACCTGTTCGCCAATGGCCCGGGAGACCTGGGTTCAATTCCAGGTCGAGTCATACCAAAGACTCAAAAAATGGTACTTGATGCCTCCTTGCTTAACACTCAGCATTATAAGGTACGGATCAAGGGTAAAGTGGAGCAGTCCAGGGAAAGGAGTAGCGCCCTCCCCTACACCTTGGTGTAGTAATCTATCGAAAAGGGAGCCTTCAGGTCACCCTCGACTAGGGTCGCCAACTTACTTAAACTTCACTTAAGAATTGACCTTTTGTCATATCCTGCCCGAGCGGAAGGGTACTATTTACCAACCCCTCCGCTCGGGCAGGATATGACACAAGGTCAATTTTTAAGCGGAGTTTAACAGGTTTGAATTCAGAGTTTTCCTTCTCCTAGACTAGTTGCCTCAACAAGGCTGAAGAACCTAGTCCGTCCTACTATTTACCCATAGCTGGAGGGAGAATAAGGGGGTTCATACCTTTCCCAAGGGTATTTGCCTGAAAGTGAACATAATAGCACGACTGGAGTACGAACTCGCGTACTACGATTCCGCAGTTCATCGCTTTAACCATTACACCACGAGGACACCCCCTATTTATCAACCCCTGCCCGAGCGGAAGGGTTGATAAATATGAATATAGATAGAACATGAAGCGTTGAACTTTAAAATGGTTGTTAATAAAGGATTCTCTATTTTTTGGAAGGGAAGATATTAAATTGTTACATAGCGATGATATGGCTACGTAAAACGTACATAGAATGTTCATAACATATATATATATATATATATATATATATATATATATATATATATAGAACATAGGAATCTCGAAACACGAAAACACTTACGACTTCTCAGTTCAGGTACGAAACTTTTTATAACCATTGAGTTTAAAGGTTCTTCGACATAAGGAGAGAGATACACATTCTTTCTATTCTGGTAGTTTCATCTGCACCCCCCCAATCTCGTGCGCATCCTTCGCAAGTCCTCCGCGAGCAGGCGGAAGTCAACCGTCTTCTCCCGAGACAGAACTCAACTCAACTAACTGACTTTTTCAACCCCCCCCCAATCAACCGCGCGCTTCTGGTGCGTGACGTCATTCGCACTCCCTATCCCCGTTTCCCATCTCGGGTTTCTATTGTGACATCTCTGAGTGACACGTCCGCTCCGCGAACACCTGCGTTAATGTTGCTCCTAAGTAACCCATGCACTGAGCCGAAAGGTTCTTACTCTAACTAAACCCAAATGCATAAAACGAAATCCCTCGGCCATTATATTACAAAATTACAAATCGACAGCAGGACTACGAAACTCCCCACGGGGGTTGAGCAATCTGGAGAAGGAATTTACGGCTGCCACTCGCATAATGCAAAACTCTTCAAATGAATTGAGCCAAAAATTAAACAAACAAAAGCTACTACATAATGCCTTATAATTCCCGAACTGACATGGTTCGCTTGTTAGCTGAGCGGTATGATATATATATATATATATATATATATATCGGGTATGGGTAAATAAGATAATATACCCGGTTGGATCACAAAGACCATGATTGTATGGACTCTCACTTAGAATTTATATATATATATATATATATAAACACACACACACACACACACACACGCACACACACACACATATATATATACATATATATTAGCCTAGTCGGCTGGGGTTGTATTTCTGCCGAGGAGTAAAAGCACGTCAATGGGTGTCTTGGATATGACATTAGACAATCTGACGTCCAGGCTTCAGCTTTGGAGCTTTGGGGAAAGCAGATACGCTTTCATTACCATCCCTCCCAGGCCCTCTCTTTCTGGAATGGTAGAACCTGATATGGTCCAATATATGGTTCAAATAAAAATATTTGACATTTAAACTCTGTGCAAACAAATAACTTACGCTAAATCGAATTGTTTTAAGTAGAACTGTTTGATCATTGAACTGTGTGGAAATAAATGACTGATGTTTAATTGAATTGTTTATGATGCATAAGAATACTTGGAAGCATTTAAAAGTTCTCAAAAATTATATCCATGTTTGTAGTTTAAAACTGAAAAAAAAAAACCTTTTTCAAAAATATGCTATTATACTTTTTTTTTTAAATACAATGATTTTTATTGCAACATACAACAAATAGATTATTTCCAAAGAAAGATTTTTTTTAATATTTTTTCAAAATATTTTATCAAAATAAAAAATTCTAAAGTAGACACACAGACGTCATCTGATAGTTTTTTTTAATTCTTGTTTTTTAATAAAAATACTTTTTGTAATTAAAAAAAAAATCCATAGCAAAGCTATTGTACTTAAAAATTGCCTAGTCGGCTGGGGCTGTAGAATACACCAACTGCAGCTCTGCAGAGTGGTAAGATCCCCCCAACGAGTGTCCTGATATGACTCTAAACAATCTGATGGTGAGTTTCCAGTAATGCTGGAGCTTTGGGGAATGAGGAGTACCTCTTTATTGCCATTGCTCCCAGGTCCACTCTGACCCGGAGTGGTAGCACCTGATAAGGGTCCTATCGATGGTTTAAATAGAACTAACGGCATACTTAGGCTAAATTGAATTGTTTGACTAAACTGACTCGCTTGAAATAGAAATATTTTTTGACAATTAAACCGTGCTTACATTTAAACTGCGTGCTTATGCTAAACTGAATTTCAAACATTTATTAAATTCCTACATTAATTTTTTTATTTATTTTTTATTCTATTGTTTGAATTTTTTATTTGAGAATAATTTTCTGATGGTACATTTTAACATCACATTCTAACATCGCTCTGATAATGGTTTTAAAAAAAATGTTAAAAGTAGAATATTGTCATATATATATATAAATACATTCTCTTCATATTTATATATCTTTATACCTCAGATTTATTTCCATTTTACTCCAATATATATATTCGGCATGGACACATGCTGAAGTGGTTAAGCCGTTTGATTGAAAAGTGCTTCTAAGCGAAATCATCTGAAATTTGCAAGTTCAATCCCAGCTACAGGCAAATAACAAGGCATACTTACTATAACTTAACACTTGTGCCCGATCATGTTTAATGGAATTAGAACAATCCACCCCTGTGGATTGAATAAAGGGTTCGGTTCAAAGTCCTGTGTGGGCTCCTGAATTTGACATTAAACACCTGAAGAAGTCCCAAGGATGTATTGTGACTATAACAGTCAAGATGAAGAGAATAATCTAAATATTCTAAGTGATAAAAACACCTGAAGAAGGCCTAAGGACATATGGCGCAGTGGATAAAGTGTTGGTCTGAGAGTGCTTCTGAGTGAAATCATTTGAAGGTTACTGGTTCAATCCCGACTATAGGTAAGACTACCAAAGTCTACTTACTATCGCTTAACACTTGTATTCGGTCAGGGTTTACAGAATTAGACTAATCTTCTCGTTCATTTCGATGTTCTGTGTAGGCTCTAGACTTTAACATGAAACACCAAAAGAAGGTCAAAGGGGATATCAGCCGAAACATATCAAGTACATCAATGAAGATGAGTTCAATATACTGAGTGACAAAAACACACACACATATATATATATATATATATATACACATTTAAATAGGCACGTATATTTATAGATCTATGTGTTTCGCGCTCTCATTCTTTCTCTCAAAAACGCACCTTATATATATATATATATATTTACATTAGAACGTTTATAGATATATATATCTCTATCTCTGTTTCGCATACACCTTATATATATATATATATATTCTTCAGTATCTCACACCTTATATATATATGAGGATCATTAAAGTTTCCAGACTTTTTTCCTATGGGCACTTTTATTGATAGTACACACATAAAGCTCTAGTCCCATCGAAGTAATCTCCTCCGGCTACAACGCACTTGTTGTACCGTTACAACAACTTCTGGAAGGCCCCATCAAAGTCCTCTTGTGTGAGCGTATCAATGACCTTCCTCACAGCCTCTTTGATCTCTTCAATTGTCTCATAACTACAGCCTCTGAGCTTAGGGAATAACCAAAAGTCACAGGGAGCAAGGTCTGGACTATAGGGACGGTGAGGAACTGTCTTGATGCCCATCTTGGTCAAATAGTCTATGACAAGGATGGAGTTGTGGACTGGTGCATTGCCCAGGTGGAAATGCCACAGACCCGATTTGAAGAGTGCTGGCCTCTTCCGAGGGAATTTCTTCCTGAACTCCCTTAAAACCTCAACATAGTAACCCTAATCCTAACCCTAACTCTTTGGCCAATCAACTTTGGTGTATTGACTTCCTTAATCCTCCCTCACAGACTCTCTGCCTTCCTTGAATCTCTTATGCCACTCAAAAACTGTACGTCGATTCATGCAAGCTGGTCGAAAAGCAGTGTGAAGCATTCCATACGTTTCTGTGGCATTTTCTTTTCAAGTTTAAAACAGAATTTTATTGCATATCGTTCTTCAGAAGTGTCCTCACGTCCAGATTGCATTTTTGAAATTCACCAGCTGTGACAATCAGACTTTAGTAGGGTGTATTCCAATTGCTTCTGTAGGGGTTCATTTGAACCTTAAATCATAAAAATTGGTCAGTCATCTCATAAGATGTATGGCAATAACATACTCAATTTTCAAGAGTCTGCTACAATTTTAAATGCCTGCACAAAAGAAGTCTGGAAACTTATTGAATACACCACGTATATATATATATATATATATATATATATATATATATATATGCGTTTATAAATATATATCGTCTTCTCTCTCTATCTCTGTCTCGCATACACCTTATATGTATATATTTTTTCATCGGTGCGTGTATGAATCTCTCTCTCTCTCTCTCTCTCTCTATTTATTTATCTCACACCTTATATATATATATATATATATATATACTGTGGTAAGTGTATTTATAAATATATGTGTGTCTCTTGTTTCTCTCTCTCTCTCTCTCTCTCTCTCTCTCTCTCTCTCTCTCTCTCTCACACACACACACACACACAACTTATATATATTATTTTTCGAAAAAACA
>OY757946.1:35871596-35966596 GCA_963585895.1 Sepioteuthis lessoniana | reverse complement strand
ACGCTTTCTTTAGGTATCGACTACGGTTATTTCACAGTAGTCTTCCCTCTTTGTCATTATCACTTTCCCCCTCTCTCAGTGTTTCTGTCATTCTCTCTTCTGAACTCTCAGACCACGAATATCACTGAGTTGTTCTTCTTCCTCGCCACTCACTCTCCTTCCCGCTCTCACAGTCACATATCTCCCCATCTCACTGTCACTTGCCCTCATTCTGTTACTCTCTCTCTCTCTCTTTCTCTCTTCTCTCTCTCTCTCTCTCTCTCTCTCTCTCTCTCCAGTCTTCACCTTCACTCCTGCTTCTGTCATTGTCATTATCCTTCTCTTTTCTGACCTATCGAGTCACAAATGTCTTCCTGTCGTTCTCCTTTCTTTCTTGACACTCTCCCTCCCGCACTTACAGTCACTCTCTTTCCTCCTCTCAAAGCCTCTCTCTCTCTCTCTCTCTCTCTCTCTATCTCACAGTCACTTTCCCTCCGGTCTTCATACTCACCCTCTCTCTCTCTCTCTCTCTCATCTGAGTTTAAGCCACAATTGTCTCCTTGTCTTTTCCCACATGCTCTCCTGTCACTTTTCCTGTCCTTTTCACCATTCTTTTTTCCTCTCACTCTGACGGTCACTCTCTCTTTCTCTGTCTTTTCCTTATCCCTCTCCCCCCTCTCTCTCTTCTCTCTCTCTCTCTCTCTCTCAATTTATCTGTCTATCTCTTACAATCTCACAAACCACGAATATCTAAACATGTTTTTTTTTCCCACTTTCTCTCTTACCGTTATTCTTCCTGCATTTCTTCCGAATATTCAAATACCTATCCTATCAGCCCCTATACGACCCCGCTCTTTCGTTTTCATCTGAACATTTGTCCCTACCCTACTCTACCATACCCTACCCTAACTTCACCGCACATCCCTCGTCTAGTTTTATTGTTTCCCTGCTTTTCCTCTCTGAACGTCTAAACGACCAGAATCAAGCACTTCCCTTCGTTCGGCTGGAATGGGCCTGGTCTCCATAGAAAACCCACAAGTGAAACTCTGTTCACCACGGCACATAATGATCAGAGAAGATGCTCACATCGGAATTAATTGAGACGTTACATGGAAATCGCTAAGCGTGAATGGGTTTCGATTTGAGCTCTTAAGTTGGCGATAAGTCTCAAAGCGTCCAAGACAAGGAATTGACTGTCCTCCAATTTGGATACGACTGAGTGGAATTGTTATTCGGGAATTGGTGGAAAGATAATGTATAACGTAGACAGCTGGATAGATAGACAGAAGGATTCATTGAAAAATGGACAAAAGATAAAGAATGAAACAAAAGCATATGGATTAATTTTTTTTCAATTATTTTATATATGATACATATATATATATATATATATATATATATGTGTGTGTGTGTGTGTGTGTGTGTGTAGAAGAATTGACTAACAGAGAAGTCCAAAAGTGTTGAGTATATTAATAAATTCATCACTTCTTGATTATTATATCAATTTTTCTACATACTTTCGGGTTCTTTTCCATTATCCACTTATATATATATATATATAGTCAAAACAAAAACCGGTTACATTAGGATTATAAATTTATTTCCATCCTGTTATGTGTTTTTGATAAAATCAAAAATCACGAAAAAATATTAACAGGACTTCTTCAGATCTAATGGATAAAATAAATTTATTTTATCCATAAAATCTGAAGTCTTGTTAATTTTTTTTTTGTGTTTTTTTTATTTTATCAAAAACACATAACAGGATGGAAATAAATATATAATCCTAATGTAACCGGTTTTTGTTTTTCTTAAAGAAATTATTGCTTTGTAATGTCAGTTACATTGAGCTCTTTACCAGGAAAATTTAAATGTTCGCTTTTGAATAGTTTTCTTGTCCTGATGGAATTACTCCCAACTCCGGTTTAACTGGACCGAATAATACACACACACACACACACACACACATATATATATATATATATATATATATGTATATACATTATCTATAAAGTAATTGGAAATACATTTATATATATATATACATGAATAAATAAATAAATATATATATATATATAAAATAAAAATGTATATATATATATATATATATGTAGCCCGGGAATTTATAGCAATAAACAGATATTCTGCATCAAATTGTTTAGAGTCATTACAAGGACACTCACTCACTTGGTAGATAGATAGATAGATAGATAGATAGTCACATGTTGGGTAAGTACTGAATTCCCCAAAGCTCCAGCATTATAGGAGCCTCACTATCAAATTGTTTAGTGTCATTACAAGGACACTCACTCGCTTGGTAGATAGATAGATTAATAGATAGATAGATAGTCACAGGTTGGGTCAGTAGTATTAAATCAACTTTGCTGACTATTGTATTTTAATATTCTCTATTTTATAATTTGTTTCCTAATATTTTGTTATTGTCCAACCCATATCAACCCTGGCTGTATATAATCGATTTATCGCCGCCTCTTGTTATTTGAAAGGCCTATTTAATCTAATGTATTTGTCTTTTAAATTATAGAAATGCCATATCTTTAGTAAATCTTAATTTTTTCCTTCTTTCAAATATCACGAACGTCAGAAGTTCTGAACAAGTCCCCAATCTAATGCATTACAATGTCGTATTTTCTTTCATTCGTCTTTCAATTTGGGGAAAAAAGTTAGATATGAATGCCAGGAACAGAACGAGCAAGAATAAATAAATATGATGGTGTCTATTCATGAATTTAAAACAGTATATATGACATCTCAATCAAATCTGTATACATTATATTAAATTTCTTTTTTTTTTTTATTATTATTAAAGTCAGTATACGAGGGAGGATCAAAAAGTATCGAGACTGAATGTTTTATCTATATTTCTTTTAGTTGTCAGAATTTCTGAGACGAAACTAGACGATTTTTATCATTCAGGGTTTTCAGAATAATGTTTTTATTTTTAGTGTTATATTCATAACGTTTTGCCCGATATGTCCTCCGGCCTTCTTCAGATGTTTCTTAACGGACTCGAGAGTATACACGGGATTTCGAACTGCGTCCTTTGGAACCAATACCTATAACCGTTACGCCATGTGTCCAACTAGTTCTCTAAGCTTCTAAGTGACAACAATCTGAAGGTTGCAGGTTCAATCCTGAGTGCAGGCGAGTGATAATACAGGAATACTTGTACCTGGTTATGGTTAACGGAATCAGTGCAAGCGAACTCCGAAGATTAGATAAAAGACGCGTTTCGAAGTTCCGCGTAGGCTCCCGAGTTCGACAAGAAACACCTGAAGAAGTCCGGGGGACATATTTGCCGAAACTTTGTGAATATGACAATAGTCTGGAAACTCTGAATGATCAAAAATATCTTTTTAAATCATTTTTTTTAAATCTAAAAGTCGTCTTAAAATTCCAGCAGCTGATCTAATTTTATTTGGTTTGGTTTGTTTTAATTTTTGTTTTTTTTTTTGGCATATCAACCATTGTAAGTTATTTAATGCCAAATCCCATTTTAAACCCTTCTATTTCACAGTTTAGTTCTATTCAACCCATAGATATAATCCTCTCAGGCGCTATCACTCCGGGCCAGAATAGAACCGAGAGCGATAGTAATAAAGGGGTACTCCGCATTCCCCAAAGCTGCGGCATTACTGGAGCCTCACCATCAGATTGTTTAGTGTAATATCCAGGACACTCGTTGGGGGCATCTTTCCTCTCTGCAGAGATGCAGTTGGTGTATTCTACGGTACAACCCCAAGCAGACTGGACCCGGCGGATCTAAGAAACTTACAATGTTAAGATGAGTCAGTATATATATAGACGAAGTCTTGTCTTTGTCAGAAGATATTCCCGAATTTTTTTAAACAACGGTCGAGATACTTTTCAATAAACAGTTTAGGGGCAAAAAATGCTTCTTTTTTTCAGAAATGAGAAGATATGCACCCAACAAAATATAACGCCACAGCGTTAAGATAGATAGATAGATAGATAAGGACTAATACATGTCGGACTATGCCACTTGAGCTAATAAATAATTAACTCTATTTCACTGAGTAACTTTTCCTTACCACGATACAACAACACTAAACAATCTGATGGTGAGGCTCAAGCATTTCTGGAGCTTTGGGGAATGCAGGGTATCCCTTTTTTGCCATTATTCCTAGGTCCACTCAGGCTGGGAGTGGAAGCACCTGATAGGGTCATATCTATGGGTCAAATAGAACTGTTTGATATTTAAACATTGTACTTTGACATTTAAACTGAGTGCAAACAAATGACTATTCGCCAAAGGCCCGGGAGACCTAGGTTCAATCCCTGGTCAAGCCATACCAAAGACTCAAAAAATGGTACTTGATGCCTCCTTGCTTAAAATTCAGCATTATAAATGACGGATCAAGGGAAAAGTGGAGCAATCCAGGGAAAGGAATAACACTCTCCCCTACACCATGGTGTAGTATCTATCGAAAAGGGAGCCTTCGGGTCACTCTTGACAACGGTCCCAAACTTTACTTTAAATCGGATTGCTTGAACTGTTTAATCATTTAACTGTGTGTAAACAACTGACAAATGTTTAATTGAATTGTGAGTATTAAATAGCGATACTTGAAACCATTTGACTATGTGCAAAGAAATGATTGATAGTTAATAGAATTATCTATATTAGATAGAAATGAATGAAACCATTTAACTGTGTCCAAAAATGAGCTCAGGCTCGTTTAAAGATGTTATCAAAAAGATCTTTTTACAAATCATATATTTAATATATATGTAAAAAAAAAAAAGATTTAGCATTGAATTACCAACAATGGTTGATATGGAAATTTAAAATTTACTAAGCTTTTTGCTTAGATGTGGCACAAGGCCATATGAAAGGGGCACCCAATGAAACTCGAACTCACTCGTGTAGGTTTGCTAGCTAACCATTACACCACCAGAGGCGCCTAACAATGGTTGATATGCCATAAAACCAAACCAAAACAAAACTTCATCGACTAAGAGAACGCAGCAGAAGGTCAGTTTCTTAAATGGAGTATAGCTGGTTCTAATTCAGAATTTTCCAACATCTATACTGATGCTGATTCAGGTAGGTGCCCGTGACATAACGGCTATCGTCGTAGGAAATAGACACAACGACACGAGTTCAGTTTCTGGACGAGGTTGATCGCATTTAGCCTAACACTAATACCTTAGGAAAATGTATGAATCCATTTATTTTCCTCCAGCTATGGGCAAATAGTAGTGCAAACTGAGTTCTTTAGCCTTGGTTGGACAGCCAGTCTAGGAGAATGAAAACTCTGTTTTCGTACCTGTTATACTCCGGTTTAAAAAACCCGACCCTGTGTCACATCCTGCCTGTGCAGAGGGGTTAGTAAATACATACAACGGTTGCTGTAGCAAGGCTAGAGAGCCCAGCCAGTCTTTCTATCTCTCCAAAACTGGGAGTTGCATAGAGGATGCATGCCTTTCTTAAGAGCAATAGTGAAACTCACACAGCTTCTTTCGGGATTTGAAACCGTGTAACCGATTTCATTTTCTAAGATATAACCGTTATTTTAAGAGCGCAGTCTACGTCTCATTAATCGTTACCCTGACGCACACGCAAGACTTACGATTCTGGTTCCTTAAATGCAAGAACAAATTCTTAAAACTGCTACATGCTGAATGTTGTTGATAAACGTTGATCTCGTTTAATCGCGACTGAAACCAGTTCACGCAGATCAGATGAAAAAAATTTACTAAAAAAAAAAAAAACCAATACGAAAAAAAAAATAAAGTTACCCCCGAAAAACACGCGGCCATGATTCTCCTTTTGTTTTTTTTTTCCTTTTAGATATAGATTTTCATTTGATTTCTACCGCTGGAGATTAGGTTATCTATTCAGAACAGTGAATATTTACTTGTGTACAAATAGCATTTCATCTCTCAGAATTCGAGATGGAACAAAATCAAAATTAGCAGTTTAGAATTCTAGAGATGAAAGTAACTAAATAAAACAAAATAAAAAATGAAACTCTATGAACAAAAATAGAATTTATAAGGATCCAATAAAAGTTAGTTAGGGGAGCAAACGTAAACGAAGTTAGGGGAAAAAAAGATTAAAGAAAAAAGAAAATCAAAGTTCAACCTCGCAAATTGAATGAATAGATGAAGAAATGACGCCATTAACAAAAAGAAAATGTCGGCGCACATTGGACGCGTTTAGAATCCTGCATGGAAGAAAAGAGACAAGGTAACATGTCTTGCCAGCCAATCTCTAAAGATATTACTCGAAGATTTATCCTCGTTTTTTGGGAGTTATTTTTTTGTTGGTGATGTTTTTTTTCCTGCAATAGAGTCAGTTCTGCAGGTTTTATATTCGCGTATCCAAACAACTGCAGATTAAAAATATTCGAAACCAAAATACAAAACAAAAACTGTACGAATGACCCAAAATGTAAATTTAAAAAAATGTCGACGTGTCACAGACTCTTTTGAATCTAGTGCGTGCCAAGCATTGTGTTGAATTAGCCTCGCGATGAGCACCTTACTTGGGAAAAAAATTGCAAATAATAAAGCTTGATACCTTTCACAAGTTTGCTTGGTTCGTGGATGAGCACGGAATAAACGAAACTCATTCACTGATATCTTTGAAAAGTACGACGCCCTTTTACTATTGCCCAATCACGAATGCCCATTTAATATTTGAGGTATGTAAATCTTCCAATCCTGACTGAGATGAACATCATTCATGTGGATGAGTGCCGAAAGGATTAAGAGGATCCTCATTAATATTCTTGTCCAGTCGGCTGGGGCTGTAGAATACACCGACTACTTCTCTGCTGAGGGGTAAGAACCCCCCACCACCAACGAGTGTCCTGATATGACACTAAACAATCTGATGGTGAAGTTCCAGTAATGCTGGAGCTTTGGGGAATGCGGAGTACACCTTTATTGCCATCGCTCCCAGGTCCACTCTGGCCCAGAGTGGTAGCACCTGATAAGGGTCCTATCTATGGGTTAAAGAGAACTAAATGGTGGTTGGCGTTTACCGTTTTTATACATTTAAACTGCGTATTTATGCTGAACTAGATTGTTTAAGATAGAAGTGTTTTGACATTAGAATTGCGTACTAATGCTAAACTGAATTGCTCGAAATAGAACTGTTTTGACATCTAAACTGTGTACTTATGCAAAACTGAATTATCTAAAAAAAAACCGTCATGACTTTAACTCAGTGTATTGCCCAGTTGGCTGGGGCTGTAGAATACACCGACTGCTTCTCTACAGAGGGGTAAGAACCCCCCACCAACGAGTGTCCTGGATATGACACTAAAATAATCTGATGGTGAGGTTCCAACAATGCTGGAGCTTTGGGGAATGTGGAGTACCCCTTCATTACTATCGCTCCCAGGTCCACTCTGGCCCGGAGTGGTAGCACCTGATAAGGGTCCTATCTATAGGTTAAATAGAACTAAACCGTGCTTCTTTCACTATATTGATTTTTGCATTTAAACTGCGCATTTATGCTAAACTGAATTGTTTAAAATAGAACTATTTTGACATTGGAACTGCTTACTTGTGCTGAACTGAATTGCTCAGAATAGAACTGTTTTTGACGTCTAAACTGTGTACTTATGCTGAACTGAATTATCTGAAATAAAACTGTTTGACATTTAACTCTGTGTATTGCCCAGTCAGCTGGGGCTGTAGAATACATGGACTGCACCTCTGCGGAGGGGTGAGACACCCTCTAACGAGTGTCTTGGGTATGACACTAAACAATCTGATGGTGAAGTTCCAGTAATGCTGGAGCTTTGGGGAATGTGGAGTACCCCTTCATTGCCATTGCTCCCGGATCCATTCTGGCCCGGAGTGGTAGCACCTGATAGGGCCCTATCTATGGGTTAAATAGAACTAACAGCATACTTATGCTAAACTGAATTGTTTGACTAAACTGCATAGCTTAAAATAGAAATGTTTTTGATAATTAAACCATACTTACATTTGAACTGCGTGCTTGTGCTTAACTGAAATATTTAAAATAGAACTGTTTTTTCGACATTAAAACTGTATTTACACTTAACTGAATTGTTACATATAACTGCAACTGTTTTTTGACATTGAAACTGTATTTACACTAAACTAAATTGTTTAACATAGAACTGTTCTGACATATAACTGTGTGTAAACAAAATATATACTTTTACAAAACTGAATTAGCTGAAGAATAATTGCTTGACTAAACTGAATAGCTCAAAATAGAAATGTTTTGTTTTTTTTTACAATTAAACTGTACTTACATTTAAACTGCGTGATTTTGCTAAACTGAATTGTTTTAAATTGAACTACTTTTGACACTGAAACTGTACTTACACTATACTGAATTGTTAAATAATTTGAAGTAGAAATTTTTTTGACAATTAAACTGTGTACTCATGCTAAATCAAATTGTTTTAAATAGAACTGATTATTTACATAAAAATGGATTTGGCGTGAAATAACCTACAAAGGTTGATATGCCATAAAACCAAACCAAACCAAACTAAACCAATCATTAATATTCAATTTCATAACGTAAAGAGAAATATTTGGAGACCATCTCTCTCTGGCACAGGGATAAGCTGAAAAACAACTTGATAGCATACGCTATGATTATTGACACATTCGACCATGCCCAATTGGATGGGACAGTAAAATAAACCGACATCATCACTGCAAATATCCCCTCAATAAATGCCCTTGATCAATCTGATGATCAGGCTTAAGTCCTGGAGCTTTGGGGAATGCGGAGTATCAATTTATTGTCATCGTTCCCTGTTCCACTCTGACCCAGAGTGGTAGTACTACATAGGGTCTTAGCTATGGGTCAAATAGAACGGTTTGATATTCAAATTGTGTGAAAAAATAACCTGCGCTAAAATTAAATCGTCAAAATTAGAACTGCTTGATCCTTCATTGAGTGTAAACAAATGATTGATATTTAATTGAATTATTTGTGATACAAAGCAATACTTGGAACCATTTAAATTTTTGTAAACGAATAACTAATGTTGGATAGCATCATCATCAGGTCGCGCAATCAGCAAGGATATCCCTGACCCTTTCTCGCGACCCCTCTCTATCGTTCATCGCTTCCGGCATGTCTTCAAGGCTACATCCTGGATCGGCACAGAGCTGTTGTATGTATGTTCTAGATGGACGTCCTGCCTTTGCTCGTCCATGTGAAGGGGGCCACAGAAGTACGTCACTTATGAGCTCGTCCCTACTTCTCCAGCATGTCTGGTTCGTCTAACTTGGATAATTTTCGTGATGGGTGGTAAGTGGCCATACAGCTGCTACTTTGTGGGGTACTGCCTTCAGGACATGTTTAATATTGCTCGCTGCATTCTTGTGAAGTTGCCGTCAAGCTTTTTCTCAGTACATTTAGTTATCGCCCACGTAGTGTATCCATACGGCAGTATCGACACGACCGCTACTTGAAAGATACATCGTTTTATTTTATCGATCAGGTCTGACTTCCCTATGACCGATAGCCTATCGTAGCTACCCATATTTACCCAACCCCTACACTCAGGCAGGATATGACACAAGGTTAATTTTTAGGCGGAGTTTAACAGGTTTCAATTCAGAGTTTTCCCTCTCCTAGACTAGTTGCCTCACGAAGGCTGAAGAAATCAGTCTGCCCTACTATTTACCCATAGCTGGAGGGTTAATAATTTGATTCATACCTTTCCCAAGAGTATTAGTGCTATGTGAAATGCAATCAGTCTTGTCCAGGATTTGAACTCGTGTCTTCGTCTCTATTTCCTACTATGATAACCATTACACCACGGGCACCTCCTATCGTAGCTACCCATACCTTTACTGGTCGCGTGTTGATGTCTGCTTCTGTTGATGAAACACTGCTTCCTAGGTAGGTGAACTTGTCTACTAGTTTCAGAGGGCTACCGTTTAGTGTGGAGATGTCGCCTGTTTGATTAAAGCACATATATTCCATCTTGTGTGCATTGACATGGAGGCCTCTGCTTACAGCTGCTCGTACCAGACTGTGTAGTAGGGTTTCGGCTTTGATTGCGTCCATGTAGTGCATCCATACAGCAGTATCGACACGACCGCTGCTTGGAAAAAACTGCGTTTCATTTTATCAGTCAGGTCTGACTTCCATATGACCGATAGCCTATCGATAGCTCTCCATGCATTGAGCGTTAAATAGCAATATTGACACAACTTCAACATCTGCAAAGATATGATAAATATTGAACAGAACTATTAATGTTAGACAGCAGTATATGAAACCACTTAACTGTGTAAAAACAATAGCTAACCTTGTGTGCAAACATAGTAGTCCTGGCTCATTTAAATTTGATATTACCGACAAACTAATATAACATATCATTATAATATTTACATCTGAGCAAAGAAATGCTTAATGTTATAAAGCAATATTTTAAACTATCTTACTGTGTTCAAATAACTGATTCGTTGAAAATAGAATTACTAGTATTAGATAGCTATACTTGAAACCATTTAACTGTGAGCCAAAAAAAAAGAACTCTGGCCTGTTTAAAGAGGTTTTCAGCAAAATATTTACAAACATATATTGTCATCCACAGACAGATTTTTTTCGTTCTATCAGAACTCTTCAGTGTGGCCAGACTGGCTAGATTTCCGAAGCTGGGTTCGAAACCCAGTTGACTCAACCGCCAATCCAAGATTCTACCATTCAGCGACGAGGAAACTAGCGCAAGGAAATTTAAACGGTTATGAATCACAATTGTTATTGTTTATATATATATCCGCTTAACGGCTACCGAGAGCTCGATTCATATGAAGAGCCTGGCATTACACTAATGGCAACACATTTACTTCCTTCGCTAGAGAGCTCATCACTACAGAGGTAGGGGAGTATATATATATATTGTCATCCACAAATGTCAAATATATATATATATATATATACGTGTGTGTGTGTGTGTGTGTGTGTGTGTGTGTGTGTATTTGAGTGAATGAGAATTTGGTATTAAAGAACCTATAATGGTAGACATACCATAAAACCCATATAAACCAAACCAATTTATACAATTGCATATATATATATATATATATATATATATATATATAATGTCATCCTCACACAGACTGTTTCGTTCAATCAGAACTCATCAGTGTGGCTAGACAGGCTAGATTCACGAAGCTGTGATCGAATCCTGGCTGACAGTAACGCCAATCAAAGATTCTACAACTCAGCCACGAGGAAGTGTGTGTGTGTGTGTGTGTGTGTGTGTGTGTGTGTGTGTGTGTGTGTGTGTGTGTGTGTGTGAATGAATGATTTGGTATTGAATAAGCTATATATGGGACAAGGTAAAAATCCCATCGTGCCGTCACAAAGTGATGCACCAGAAGAAAGTGACCTGTGAACTGCATGATGATGATCAAACATGCCATTTCAAAGACGGCAGAAGTTGCATATTCCGTTGGCCAGTTATGGGAAGAGATTGCGTGGGCGTGGAGGCGTGTCCATATCTCCGCGTGGGAGTTTGATGGTAATATAAGGCCGACAAATTGAACGGAAGACAGTGAAAAATTCCGCTGTTCACGCAAGCTTGTCCCGTCGCTGCCCCGTGTGCGCTTTCTCGGCCATCGTCTACTTACATCGAAGAGTCCAGGCTTCATAGACGGACGATTCTAATACCTCTCTCGACTGCTCCTACTTCACACAAGCGTCCGTCGTGAAAATAAATATGTATTGTTCTATATATTACGTGTTGTCGTTTGTTTGGCCAGAGCGAAACGTAACATTATCAATATAATCAATAATAAAAAATATCAGTACCCACATCAGAGGGGGTGTCCTCGTGGTGTAATGGTTAAAGCGATTGACTGCGGAATCGTAGTACGCGAGTTCGTACTTCAGTCGTGCTATTACGTTCACATTCGGGCAAATACCGTTGGGAAAGGTATGAACCTCCTTATCCTCCCAGCTATGGGTTAAATATTACCCCTACTGTTCTTCTAGGAGAATGGCTTTGGTATTAAATAACCTAAAAAGAGTTGATATGCCATTAAACAAAGAAACCAAACCAAACCAAACCACATCAGATCTGAATACTTCGTTTACACTATCGAATACCTGGAGTCTAAAAATATTAATGTATGATCGGTGAAACTTCCTGTAATCTTCAAAAACCATTTCACAAACAAAAAATGGATTCTTTAAAATAATTAAGAAAATAGAAAATAATCAATATAATCAATTAACAATATAATCAATAATAAAAAATATCAGTATCTTCAAAAACCATTTCACGAGCAAAAAATGGACTCTATGAAATAAAACGTGAATATACACATTTTTTTTCTAGTCTTAAAATAAGCAATAAAAACACACTTAAGAACATTCTAGAAATTTAGGATCAAAACTGCATTAGCATCTAAGTTACATTTTTTTATTTTTCAACCAATCACCTAAAACATAGAATAAGAACATTCTAGAAAAATAGGAGCGGAAGTCAACTAACAGAAAATATTTAGCCTCTAAAATAAAATAGTAAAATACAAATGTCTACTCGCCAAAATTATAAGACGATTCTTTGATCCACTATTAGGGTATAAGTAACACACGGTAAGGGAGTCATTCATTAAGCCAGTAAAGCAGTAGCTGATACTCTGTCAGGCAAATTCCTTTTCTTCTACAGCCAAAGTTCATGACCTAGCTACAGATGGCTGCGAATCACGTTCTAAAGAAAAAACCGACAAACTCTCTGTCATCAACGCGACACACTGTCGCCACAATCATAAAATACGATATGAACTTAATGTAAGTAAGAACTACTTATTTACAGACTCTATTAACATCTAAACATACACACACGTGTAAACAAATTTATTTTCTTCTAACTGGTCAAACTCTATTTTCTACAAAGGCCATTTACAAATTATGTTTTTTATTTGTTTCAACATTCTGTTTTAAATATATTAAATTGTTTGTTTTTAATGTTCGTTGTGTTCTATTCCATTTCTTTTACACGATTGTAAAGTTTTGTGTTGTATTTGTGGAGGAAATAATATTGAGAGCAATACCCGTAAAATACGGATGTATATCCACTGAAATAACTAATTACATACACCCACCACAAGTCAAAGAATTTAAAAACTAATGAAAACTTTGATTTCAACGATTCGAAAATTTTTATTAATATGCATAATAAGAAACGCTGAAGATCTGTCGAATCTAATATCACTTTAAAAGACAGTGTAATTAAAAACAGACCCGGCCTTTTGAATTTATCTCTCCTTATTTAGTCAATATAAAGCTAAGAAATTACAAAAATCCTTTTTGTAAACTGATTTGTCTTCCTCGATTAGATCGATAAATAGATAGGCAGATCTGAGAGAAACAGAAAGAAAGAGACTGACATTGGTCGAGACAGATATATGTGTCATGGTACGTAGTTCTCATCTAGGTCGGATGCCGAGGGGTCATTACCAACTCAATCACAGCATTCATGACTAATCTTGGACTACCTCCATCAGACAAGAAGAAATACTTAAAAAAAGATCAAATATAAGGTTCTTCCTGCATCAGCGTGGATATGCCAATCCCATAGAGTGACGTGAATCCAACAAAGTCTGGTGGTAACGTGAGTTACTGCGCTTTGGGTTCGTAGTAATGATGCGTCGGCCACGAAACCCAGGGTCATCATCTGATGAAGGCCTTGTTGGAAGCAATGCTGCTCTATAAACATTAGTCATTTTATGATATCTGTTTGAAATTGGTAGATTGGAGCTGAATTAGATGTGAACATAGATAGATATTTAATATATTGACCCTCAACCGAGCCCCCAATCAAGAGAGGCACCTGTGTAAATAAGCGGAAAAACAGCGGAAGCAAGTGGGAGTCAAACAAAAATATAACCAGGACACAGACGGCTTGAGTCAGATGCAGTTAGAGTCAGTGGGAGACAAGATGCCGAATTGAGAGCCAGCGGCAGACAGAGGGCTTTGAACCCCCAGTGACCGACGGTTGAGCAACCCTGTCAAGATGAGAAAGAAGTACTGATGGGTCAATATTTCAATCTGTCCTTGTCTCCACTCACCTCTCACACACAAGATACATCAACCATTTCGAGAATAAAGTGTGAGAGATTATAATTTTATAAAGAAGGTGTTCATTCGTTCATTGAAGTTCGTATATTGTGTTGACGATGTTTCCGCTTATATTTGTATTATGAATATGTATGTGGCTATACAACAGATAGATGGATAGATAGATGTATTTTTATTGTTGTTCATGTTTTTTTAAGGATATACCTAACGGTTTTCAAATAAATTCCGAACGTCAATTACATCATACAGTTTTGAAACAGAACGCCACTCATGGAAATAGAATGTTTAAAACTTTTTTATTGCTTCATTGAACAAATAGAAAAACAGTTTAAATAAAATTCAAATGAGGCAACATTTTGTATGTTTAAATATGAAATGTTGTCACATCTGTTAAATGTTTTACTATACATAAATAAATAAACATAACGTTTAATCAAGGCAAATTGAAGTATAAATAAATTAAAAAATCCTCTGAACAGCATGTTTTTTTCATATTTGTAAATTTTTTTTATATATATTTATATATATATATATATATATATATTAACTTGATGGTAATCCCACAACATCCAATATATCTATCTCTCTCCCTCCCTCTCTCTCTCTCTATATATATATATATATTATCATTATTACTACTATTATCATTATTATTATTTTGAGAGTTTTGACATCAGCGTTAGGCGATTGTTTTTCACAGGAGTTTGAATGACAGCAAGCCCTCTCAAATGTACAGGACTCTTCTCAGTATCCTAGTCGATCTAAATTATTCTGTAGTTTGAATGGTTTCCACTCGTCCTCTTATTTCCTAATCCACTAGCCATTGTATCAATCCTTTGGTAACAGTACCAACAACACTAATTACAATTGGTATTATCGTCACTTTCATCTTCCGCTGTTTTTTCAATTTTCTGGAAAGGTCCAGATACTTATCCTTCTTTTTGCTTTCTTTCAGTTTTACTCTGTGGTCAGCCGAAACAGGAAAGTTCATAATTCGACAAGTTCTTTCTTGTTGTTGCTATTGTTGCTGACTTTTATAAGGTCTGGTCGTCTGGCCGAGATTAGGTGATCCGTTTGTATCATAAAATCCCAGAGGAGTTTGTGCGTCTCATTTTCCAGAATGGATTCTAAGTTTTGTATATATCATTTGATCACATGGTTAAATTTAACCTTTTACACAATTCCCAGTTAATCACCTTGCTCAACCAATCATATCTCGTCATAAACTCTTTCTTTGCTAATTTGCAGCATTCGCTTATCATGTGATTGATCGTTTCGTCTCTATCACCATATAACTTACAGTTGCTATTTTATTGCGTCTTATCTATTCTTGCTTCGATATAATTGGTCCTAGAGGCGTTGTTTTGAGCTGCTATTAAAAGAGATTCAGTTTCTATCTTAACGTTTCCTTTTCTTAGCCACGTCTAAGCTTCCTCGTGTGAAATATTACTTGTTTGTCACTTGAGATTTCCATACATTAGTTTTTCTTCCCACTTTTGTTTTCAGGTTAATTTTGTTCTGTTGATCCTTATTGTTGGATATCACCCACATTTTCCCACACAATGAACTAGTACATCCGCCATATATAGCATTAGCTACTAAAACCAGGGCAGTAGGTGAAGAGCAGTTTCTTATCGGAATAGTATTAGAGCGTTGGAGACTGGAGATCACACTAGATCACCTTACTTGCTAGCGTAATAACGGAAGCCAATACTCTCGTTGGACTATATCTTTATTCTGTATTCACTAATCCTATGTTCTTGTCTACGAATAGTCTCTCTATTGTATATACTTTTTCCTGAGAATATATCTCTATTTCCTCTCATATCGTGGTTTGTCCTTTATTTGATATTACATTCTGTATTCACTAATCCTATGTTCTTGTCTACTAATAGTCTCTCTATTGTATATACTTTTTCCTGAGAATATATCACTATTTCCTCTCATATTGTGGTTTGTCCTTTCTTTAATATTATATTCTGTATTCACTAATCCTATGTTCTTGTATACTAATAGTCTCTCTATTGTATATACTTTTTCCTGAGAATATATCTCTATTTCCTCTCATATCGTAGTTTGTCCTTTATTTAATATTACATTCTGTATTCACTAATCCTATGTTCTTGTCTACTAATAGTCTCTCTATTGTATATACTTTTCCCTGAGAATATATCACTATTTCCTCTCATATT
The DNA here is from genome assembly GCA_963585895.1 of Sepioteuthis lessoniana. Taxonomy (NCBI): domain Eukaryota; kingdom Metazoa; phylum Mollusca; class Cephalopoda; order Myopsida; family Loliginidae; genus Sepioteuthis; species Sepioteuthis lessoniana. Next base: position 35,950,333 of record OY757946.1, on the reverse strand, counting down.
GTGGTTTGTCCTTTCTTTAATATTATATTCTGTATTCACTAATCCTATGTTCTTGTATACTAATAGTCTCTCTATTGTATATACTTTTTCCTGAGAATATATCTCTATTTCCTTTCATATTGTGGTTTGTCCTTAATTTAATATTACAAGCGTTCACTAACCAGAACGCAACACTTTTGTTGTCAGTCTTGTTTCTAGTGGCTGTAATCAGTCTTCCTCCGCACTTTTCTATGTAGTCGTTCTATTGATATATCAATGATATCGTCAATACTGGTAAGTCCCCTTCCTCCTTCTTTTCTTAACACATAGAGTCTGTCAACGTCATTTCTGGGATGTTAGGCCTTTGTTTACGTTTTTCTCTGACCCATTTTCAGAATGGTCTCAAATGTTTTACGAGGGGGGACAGCCCAAATATTTATCCCTTTAATACGGTTCCTGCTATATAGTTTGGTTTCGAATAGCTCTCTCGGTTTCCTGAAATATTATTTTTTAATTTTTTTCTTTCAACTCCGCTTTTATGATGGTGTCTGCTTCCAATATTCCCAAGTATTGGTACATTTCCTTTTTTCCAATTGTTCTATTTTTTTCTTGATTTGGTAGTTCCATTCCTTCCGACAAGTGTCGTCTCTCGCTTTCCATTATCAGCAAGGCAGATTTTTCTATGCCACATTCTTTCCCTATTTTTGGACCGTATATTTACATTGCTTGTATTCGGGTTTCCCAATTCTTTTTTCGTTTTTTTGCCAAGAATTTGATGTCGTCCATTTATATTAGGTGATTGATTTTTTTTTTTTTTTTTTTTTGCGAGGTTCTAAGTTTATTTCTGTCGGTGCAATTCCAGGGTATGTGGGTGAGTGGCATCATTGCAATCACAAAAATAGCAGTGCTAGTTTTAAAAAACACGAACAAACTTATAAATGGACCCCGCAACTATGAGTTTCGTGCAATACACTCTTCAAATGTGTGCATAGAAATAGTAATAACAGTGAAAGTTGGAGGTCAAAAATGCCAACTTAGGTTGTGTTTAAACGCTTTGTAAATGTGGTCAACTGAACGAAAGGAACCATATTATTAATATCAAATGTAATCGTGAATTTTTTAATCTGATTAGAAATTATATTAATGTAGTCGATCCCTTCATGATAAATTCTTTTTAAAACGTGTTGCTTTTCTTAACTCATGGGTAGGGATTCCAGTTTCGGCTTATTGGCCAAGAGGGTAGAGTGTTCCCCAATGGTCCTGGAGACCGGAGTTTAATCTCAGGTAGCGTCATACCAAAGCCTTTGAAAATGGTACTTGATACCTCCTTGCTTAACACTCAGTAATATTAGGTATGTATCAAGGGTAAAGTGGAGCAATCCTGGGAAAGGAGTAGCGCCCTTCCTTACACCTTGATGTAGTAGCTATTGAAAAGAGAGCCTTCTGGTCACCCTCGACTACGGTTGCCAACTTTACTTTACTTATATATATATATATATATATAGAGAGAGAGAGAGAGAGAAAGAGAAAATTGATTACAGCGTAATCCAAGTAGAAGGAGAGATATATTGAGAAGCAAAATCGACACCATAGCGTTTCAGTTCTAATGAACCCTCATCAGGTCTTTGAGGGATGATATTAGTGATTTTAAAATAATGATTGATGTTTAAAAATACAAAATACAAAAATGCAAAAAAACTTTGGAAATTGTCTCTCAAGAAAGAGTTGACTGTTGAATTAGTGAATCAGCGTTTGTTTTTTTTTTAATTGGCCGAGCCATTGGCCTACTGAGTAGAGTGTTCGACAATGGTCGGGGAGATCGTGAATAAATACCAGGTTGTGTCATACCAATGACTCAAAAAATTGTACTTGATGCTACCTTGCTTTACACTCAGCATTATAAGTCAAGGATCAAAGGTAAAGTGGAACAGTCCAGGAAATGGAGTAGTGCCCTCCCCATACACTTCAGCGTAGTAGCTATTAAAAAGGGAGCCGTCGGGTCACCCTTGACTAAGGTAGTCACATACTTCTATTTCATTTAAAATGAATTGATAAACAAGTGAATTTGTTTTTAGCTTATTTGTTTTTCTTCAATGCGTGTTTCTGACGTTTTTAAGTTGTCTTCAGAAAGTAGATATTTTATTTGAGTGTTCCCTCCGGTTTTTATAGTGCTGACTGTTGTGATAAGGTTGGGGTTCTTTTTTTTAATTCAAGGAAGTCTTTTCAATCAATTTGGTTTGGTTTGGTTTGTTGGGTTTTATGGCATATCAACATCTGTAGGTTATTAACGCCAAATCCATTTTATCATGTAAATAATCTATTCTATTTAAAACAATTCATTTTAGCAAACGTATATAGTTTAAGTGTCAAAAACATTTCCATTTCAAACTATATGTAACAATTCAGTTAAGTGTAAATACAGTTTTAATGTCGAAAAACAGTTCTATTTCAAATAATTCATTTAAGCAAAAGCACGCAGTTTGAATATAAGTACGGTTTAATTGTCAAAAACATTTCTATTTCAAGCTATTCAGTTTACTCAAACAATTCAGTTTAGCATAAGAATGCTGTTGGTTCTATTTAACCCATAGATAGGTGCTACCACTCCGGGCCAGAGTGGACCTAGGAGCGATGGCAATTAAGGGGTACTCCGCATTCCCCAAAGCTCCAGCACTGATGGAACCTCACAATCAGATTGTTTTGTGTCATATCCAGGACACTCATTAGAGGGGGTCTTACCCTTCTGCAGAAGTGCAGTCAGTGTATTCTACAGCCCCAGCTGACTGGGCAATTTTTGATAAGTAAAATACAGTGTTTTATGCAACTGCATTGAATAAGAATGCTTTCAAAGAACGTACGCTTAGATTTTAAAATAAAAGCTTCAATAAAATTTTAATATGGCAGAAATATAATCTTTTTTTTTTTTTTTAAAACTTCCTATTATTTCATTGATAAGAGGTTTTCCGTCAACGAATTAACGACTCAAAATATTTAAAAGACGTAGACAAAAAATTAGCTATCTCAATCAACATCATCAACATCATCATCATCATGTCGTGCCGCTAGCACGGATATCCCTGACCCTCTCTCGCCACTTCTCCCTATCATTCATCGCCTCTGGCAGGTCTTCAGGGCTACATCCCGTATCCTCACATAGCTGCCGAATGTGTTCGTGCTGGTCGTCCTGCTTTTGCCCGGCTATATGCGGGGGTCCATAGGAGTACATCACTTATGAGCTCGTCCCTGCTTCTCCAGCAGTGTCCTGCATATCTGGTTCGTCTCACTTGGATAGTTTTCGTGATGGGAAGAAGGTGGCCGTATAGTTGATGTCTTGTAGGGTGTTGCCGCCAGGACTTGTTCAATATTGCTCGCAGCATTCTTGTATAATTGCCGTCTAGCTTCTTCTCCAGCCATTTTGTTAGCGTCCATTTAGTGCATCCATACAGCAGTATCGATACGACAGCTGCCAGGAAGAAACTGCGTTTCATTTTATCGGTTAGGTCTGATCTCCATATGATCGATACCCTATTGATAGCTGTCCATGCCTTCGTTAGCCGCGTGTCGATGTTCTTTTTGGTTGATGAGACGCTGCTTCCTAGGTAAGTGAATTTGTCTACTAGTTAAAGAGGGGTTCTGTCTCGTGTGGAGATGTCACCTGTTTGATTATAGCAGATATATTCCGTTTTGTGTGCATTGACATGGAGGCCAATGCCTGCGGCTGCTCGTTCCGAACTATGCAGTAGTGTTTCGGCTTGGTTGGGTGCATTTGCCAGTATCGCTATGTCATCGGCGTAGTCGGCGTCGGTAATTGTTTTTGCGGGGTATCTTCTTTTTTTTTTTTTTTTGTCAGATCGAAGCCGTTTTCTCTGATTTTATGAATCGATGTTCTAAGCACGTAATCTAGACAGATCATAAAGAGGTATGGGGCTAGCGTGTCTCCTTGTAGTACTCCTGCAACAATGTCGAAGTATTCTGTGTTTCCATCTGGTGAACGTACTTTCACTTTGCTATCTCAATAACATGTGTAAAATAGCACAATGATACAACTAGAAAATTATAACAACCAAAACAACAAACAAAAAAAAAAGAATCAATTGAACCAAATTCGCTACAATAGAACGAATTAGGCCCTGTTAAAATAATAATGCTTAATTAAAATTGTGGTTTCCACCGTTAAAATAAGTATTAATAACGGATATTGATTGTCTATAGAAGATCGACAAAGCGACTATGGAAGGAAGAATACAATCATCAAAAAGCTACTGAAATAGCAGAAAACTATCTAAGAACATTTGCCCAGTCGACTGGGGCTGTTAAATACACCGACTACTTCTCTGCAGAGGGGTAAGACCCCCAACAACAACTGTCCTGGGTATGACACTAAGCAATCTGATGGTGAGGTTCCAGTTATGCAGGGGCTTTGGGGAATTCGAAGCACCCTTCATTGCCATTGCTCCCAGGTCCACTCTGGCCCGGAATGGTAGCACCTGATAGGGCCCTATCTAGGGCTTAAATAATATTAAACTGCATACTTAACCTAAACTGAATTGTTTGAATTAGAACTGTTAGAATAAGCTGAATAGCTTGAAATAGAAATATTTTTGACAATTAAACTTATGCTAAACTGAACTAATTGAAATAGAACTGTTTTAGCATTGAAAATGTACTTATACTAAACTGAATTGTTTGAAATTGAACTGTACTTACACTTAACTGAATTGTTTAATATAGAACTGTTTTGACATTTAACTGTGTGTAAACAAAATCTATACTTATACTAAACTGAATTGTTTGAATTAGAATTGTTTGACTAAACTGATTAGCTTGAAATAGAAATGTTTTGACAATTAAACTCTGTACTTACATTTAAGCTATGTACTTATGCTAAGCTGAATTATTTGAAATAAAGCTGTTTTTTGTTTAAAAATAGATTTGGCATTAAATAATCTTCAACGGTTGATATGCCATAAAATCCAAACAAACAAACAAATAAACAATCTAAGTACATTAGGTAATAAAAAGAAAGGTATTGCATCGAAACCGTAGTTGAGGGATCTTTTCTAAAAAGGAAGTATGATTGTAATGTCGGGTAAAAACACTAAATAATTTATCGGAGAGAAAAAAAAATCCTCTTACAAGTTTTCGGAGTTCCAGCAATGTGCCAAATAAAATATCGGAATTCTTAGCTAAATGTTACCATGAAAATAAATAACTACTTTTGTAATTTGACACCACATTGAACTTGATTACTTGATATATGATCCACGAGACACGTGACACGTGACTTGAAATGACTTTAAAACAGGTATTCATCCAGCTGAATTCAACAGACTAAAAACGCGTCAATACCGGCTTACCTGAGGATTGGCCTCATCAAGCTAAGTCACGAGATTTTACTTGATTTTACAATTGAAATATATATATATATATATATATATATATATGTCTGCAAATAATTTAATACTATTCGCGTCTCAAGTAATTGATCGTCAGGTAGACAGCAAAACGAATGAAATGAAGACGGAAACAATTCTTCACATTTAAATATTCTTTTAATTAAAGCTGTCACCTGACATAAACTAGTCAAGCGGCAAATGAGAAAGGAGAAATCCGGTTTAGTATCTGCATCAAGACACCAAACATCTGTTTTCTCATTATCCGCTTGACTAATTTAGATTTCAAATGCTAGGAGTCATAAATATAAAAAGCAAAAAACGAAAAACAATAAATAAAATGGCACTCGATTTTAGTTCACGTGATCTGAAAAGAAACACTCCAAATCAAAGAGCAGATAATTACTTATGGTTCCTCGACAGTGGAAGCCTACCGGGGAGAAGATTTCGGTTACGTTTTGAATAAAATTGAACCCAATTTAGGAAGTTTTTTTAGAAGACCAGAAAAAAAAAATCAACAAAAATTTTTCTAGAGAAAATTCTGTGTCTTTTAACGAAAAATGCTTAAGAAAAAAATCTGCTTATAAATACATATGCACTAGTTCAACTCATGAATTGAACACTTTAGGTTGCTGATAACATATATGTAAAAATATACGTAAAAATTTCCTTCATTTACGCTAAGAATGACGATGTATCTGGGGTAAGATATCCGGCTGACTTAACGTCTGTCGTGTTTCCATCTCAGGTTGAAGCATTTGTAAACCACACTAACGAGTAGTGATACAGCGACACAGTCTAGTTATATATATATATATATATATATATATATATATATATATATATATATATGTATATATTATACCAGTGTTGGTTGTCACTAAATCACTTTGTGGGTTTGTGGAGAATCAAGTGCAATATAATATGGAGAGTGCTCAATAACTAGGATAGAGCTATCATATGATAATAATAATAAATATATATTAGATATATATATTTAATTCATTGAATTTAGACTGCGACCCCTGGCTTTCATGGGGTTTTTACATAACAACAATCATCAAGCAGTTAACAATATATATATATATATATATAGGATTTGAAAGCTATATTCGATCAAAAGACAGAGTGGACCTGGGAGCGATGACAATGAAGGGTACTCCGCATTCCCCAAAGCTACAGCACTCCTGGAACCTCACCATCAGATTGTTTAGTGTCATATCTAGGACACTCGTTAGAGGGGGAGGTCTTACCCCTCTGCAGAGGTGCAGTCAGTGTATTCTACAGCCCCAGCTGACTGGGCAATTGTTGATTTGTAATGTTGGAAATAACTAGATGAAGCTAACATTTTCCCTTGCCCACGTTAATTTGCACTGCACATCTGACAGCTTAAAATCTTTGGTTTGGTTTCTTTGTTTAATGGCATATCAACATTTTTAGGTTATTTGATGCTTAAGCCATTCTCCTAGAAGGACAATAGTGGTACTATTTAACCCATACCTGGGAGGATAAGGGGGTTCATACCTTTCCCAAGGGTATTTGCCCGAAAGTGAACGCAATTGCGCGACTGGAGTACGAACTCGCTTACTACGATTCTGCAGTCCATCGATTTAACCATTACACAACGAGGACACTCCCTCAGCTAAAAATATGATACGGATTTTTGTCGTACCCTGTATAAAGCAATGTGTTCACTTCAACTGTATGCTCAAATTCCGATTTTAATATCCAACAGTTTATGCCAATGGAAGACTCCTGAATGTCCGAAAATAACGTATGCATACTACTATACATATATCATACTCCCATTTGTCAACTAGCCTACAGAAATCATATACTTTTCGAAATAGTGTATATTATATAGAGGGTACGTAGAATTTCTATATTAATGTCTTCAGGATATCTACAAGACCAACTTGAAAATGCTTATGCAAACAAATTCGACAATCAAAAAATATTAGTGAAGTCAGCTCGATTTTTTTCAGGATTTAGTAAAAGATTTACATTGATTTGGAGGGTTTTTTGTTGTCTTTTTCTTTTTTTGTGGGAGGGTATTTTTTTGGAAAATGTAAAGTTTGTGTTTACTTCTACTTAAAGCTCATATTCAGATTCTAATATCTAGCTGTCTCTGTAAAGTACACAAGACCGACCAAAATTTAAAAATATCAGCCCGGTAAGATATACTGTGCTCCGATGTCAACTGAGAGACAGTTAAAATACACTAGTAAATACATATTATATGGAGCATATGTCCCTCGGGTATTGTAAGCATTGTAACATATGTTTTCTGTCCTTCAATATATCCGCCGACTTGAAGTTAAAATAAGGTAAGATAGTGTAGCCACAGATTCAACGGCACTTGGTTCCTAATAGTTTCTCATCCATGCAATCATCGTACGCATGTATATATATATATATAGATAAAGATATATAGATATATCTATATAGACAAAGAAAGAAGGTTTCGGTGTAATGGTTAGCATCGTTGGAAATGGACAAAGCGAACCACTTTCAAATCCTAGACGAAGCAGTTTGGATTTCACGTTGGGCTAATGCCCTTAGGAAAAGAATTAACCCAAGAACTCTTCCTACAGCTATGCGTATTTAGTAAGGGCAATCTGTTTCTTGGAAGAAAAACACTAAATTCAAAATCCGCTTAAAATTGACCTTGTGTCACATCCTCCTCGTGCTAAAATACTGAATAAACACACAAGCACAGACACCAAAACAGACACACAAATATATATATTTATATTTATTTATTTATTTATTTAATGCTCTTCGTATATATATATATATATATATATATATATATATATATATATATATATATACAAAGAGCATTAAATAAGTTTCTAGACTTTTTTCGTTGGTGCACTTTTATTGATAGTACACACATGAAACTCCAGTCCCCTTCCGAAGTAATCTCCTCCGGCTGCAATGCACTTTTTGTACCATTCCAACAACTTCTGCTAGGATCCATGGAAGTCCTCTTGCGGGAGCGTGTAAATGACCTTCGTCACAGCCTCTTTCATCTCCTCAGTTGTCTCATAACGACAGCCTCTGAGCTTAGGGAATAACCAAAAGTTACAGGGAGCAAGGTCTGGGCTATAGGGAGGCTGAGGAACTGTCTTGATGCCCATCTTGGTCAAATAGTCTGTGACAAGGATGGAGTTGTGGACTGGTGCATTGTCTGGTGGAAATGACACCGACCCGATTTGAAAAGTGCTGGCCTCTTCCGACGGAATCTCTACCTGAACTCCCTTAAAACCTCAACCTAGTAACCCTAACCATAACCCTTTGGCCAATCAACTCTGGTGTATTGACTTCCTTACTCCTTCCACACCTCACATCATCCCTCACAGACTCCCTGCTTTCCTTAAATCTCTTATGCCACTCAAAAACTGATGCTCAATTCAAGCAAGAAGGTCGAGAAGTAGTCTGAAGCATTCCATACGTTTCTGTAGCATTTTTTCCAAGTTTAAAACAGTATTTTATTGCATATCGTTCTTCTAAAGTGTCCTGACTTCCAGATTGCATTTTTGAAATTCACCTGCTGTGACAATCAGGCTTTAGTAGGGTGTATTCCAATTTCTGCTGTAGCTGTTCCTTTGAAAGTGAAATCATAAACATTGGTCAGTCATCTCATAGGATGTATAGCAATATCATAGTGAATTTTCAAGACTCTACGCCAATTTTAAATTCCGGGACAAAAAAGTCTGGAAACTTATTAAATGCACCACGAATGTGTGTGTGTGTGTGTGTGTTTGCGTATGTGTGTTTGTGTGAGTGTTTTTGTTCGTATACATTGTATATGCTTATTGACGAATATATATTTGCACGTATGTATTCTAATATGTATGTGCATCTGTGCGTGTGTATCTACATGTGTGTGTCTCTGTGTGTCTTGCGTTTAAGCGAAAATATCTTCTTGACTTGGGTTGACTTCATAATGACGTAGATGACAGGAATTTGTCACTGTTTGCCAAATCTAATGGTCGCTAAAACGACTCGAGCCGCAAATTTCTTTTCGCCTTTCCAAATTCGCGAAGTATTTATTGGATCTTAATGGATTCTATCTACGAGCGACCTTCTCTATTCTGACTCCATTTTTCTTTCACCGGAATCCAAACTGATGATGACGAAGCATCTAGCTTTCCGTGTTTCTCGAAATCGTTTTCTCCTTCCTTCTCTCTTCCGTCTTTCATTACCGCTCTCTCTTCTAAGTTTTACTCACTCTTTCTCCTCTTTTGTTATACCTTTCTTTCCTTTTTTCTTTTCTTTCTTTGCCTTGCATACTTCTTTCTCACTGTCTCTGTCTCTTTCTTTCTCTTTTTTTTTTTATCTTTCTAAATTTCTCTGGATCATTTTTTTCTTTCTTCTCTCCTTCGTCATTCAATACCGCCTTCTCTCTAAAATTTCACTTATTTTTCTCCTCTTTCGCTATATCTTTCCTTTTCTTTTTTCTTCTTTCTTTTTCTTGCATACCCCCCTCTCTCTCTATCTATCTATCTCTATATCTATCTATCTATCTATCTATCTATCTCTCTTTTTTATCTTTTTGTATTTCTTGAATCATTTTTTCTTCCTTCTCTCCTTCGTCATTCAATTCCGCCTTCTCTTAAATTTCACTCACCCTTTCTCTTCGTTCGCAATATCTTTCCTTTTCTTTTTTCTTTCTTTTTCTTGTATACATCTCTCTCACTCTCTCTCTCTCTCTCTCTCTCTCTCTCTCTCTCTCTCTCTCTCTCTCTCTCTCTTAATCTTTTTGATTTTTCTGTATTTCTCTAAATCACTTTTTATTTTCTTCTTCGTCTTTCATCACTGCACTCTCTTAAATTTCACTCACCCTTCCTCTTCTTTCGCTATATCTCGCCTTTTCTTTTTTTCTTTTTCTTGCATACCTCTCCCTCTCTCTTTCTCTTTCTCTCTCTCTCTCTCTCTCTCTCTCTCTCTTTTATCTTTGTGTATTCCTCTAAATCATTTTAATTTTTTTCTCTCCTTCGTCTTTCATTACAACCCTCTCTCTTAAATTTCATTCACTCTTTCTCCTTGTTTCCTATATATTTCCTTTTCTTTTTTGTTTCTTTTTCTCACATAAATCTCTCTCTCTCTCTCTCTCTCTCTCTCTCTCTACCTCTCCCCCCTCTCTCTCTCTCTCTTACTTTTTTATCTTTCTGTATTTCCATAAATCATTTTAATATTCCTTCTCTCCTTCGTCTTTCATTACCACCCTCTCTCTTAAATTTCACTCACTCCTTCTCCTCTTTCGTAATACATTTCTTACCTTTTTACCTTCTCTCTCTCCCCTCTCTCTCTCTCTCTCTCTCTCTCTCTCTACGTCTGTCTTACCCTCTATTATCTTTTTATATTTCTATAAATACTTTTTTCTTCATTCTCTCTTTCATCTTTCATCACCTTCCTCCCCCTAAAATTTCTCTCACTCTGTCTCCGCTTTCGTTCTACCTTTCTTTCCTTTTTCTTTCTTTCTTTGCCTTGCATACCTCTCTCTCTCTCTCCCTCTTTCTTTCTCTCTCTCTCTCTCTCTCTCTTTCCATGTTTCTCTAACTTATTTTCTTCTTCCTTCTCTCCTTCGTCTTTTAGTAGTGCCCTCTCTCTTAAATTCCGATCGCTCTTTCTCCTCTATCGCAATATATTCCTTTTTCCTTTTTTTCTTTCTTTTTCTTACGTGCCTTTCTCTCTCTGTCTCACTCTCTCTAAATATATATATATATATATATATATGTGTGTGTGTGTGTGTGTGTGTGTGTGTGTGTGTAAATCATTTTTTTTTATATTTAGGGTTCTTTTGGACAAATACTCTCCTAAAAGATATGAAACCCACTGATCTCCCTCAGCTATAGGTTATATAGTCGCACTGGCGTTCTTCTAAAATGATGGTTTTGGCATTAACTTATCCATAAAGGTTGATATGCCATTAAATCAAGAAATCAACCCCCAAAATGTAAAGATGAACTTGCAATGTACACAATTTTCTAACCTCGAGGCATAAAATAATGCCAAACGGGGATTGGGGATTCTTCGAATTTCTATTTCTTGGAGTCTTTCAGCATGGTTTTCGACACTGCCCCGAATACTCCAACAATGATAAGCACAACACTCAACTGTAACTCAGATTTTTCTTTACTGATCATTTGAGGAAGTAATTTTATCATGAACGGGTAGAAATTAAAAACTCGATTTATTCAAATTTAAATTTAACATATTATTTAAATTTAGATTTTAAAATTAATCGATGACGTGAATACAGTCGTGTAGCTTATATAATATAACACGGTGTTTAGATGAGTTCTTGATTGGTTTGTTTTGTTTGTTTAATGGCATATCAACCTTTATAGGCTATCTAATGCCAAAGCCATTCTCTGAGAAGAACAGTTGTGGTACTATTTAACCCATAGCTGGGAGGATAAGGGGGTTCATACTTTTCCTAAGGAGTGCCAACTCGCTTACTACGATTCCGCAGTCCATTGTTTTAACCATTACGCCACGAGGACACACCCTATGAGTTCTTGATACTGTTTTATCCGTGAAAAACAGGATTGTGTAAGTGCAACATCTTCTTTATTCACTATACCTCGCATGGCGCAATTTTTGTACCCTTAAACTGAAAATTCCTCTCAAAGTTAAGATATTTTGAAGTTGTGGATATCAAAAGAAATATGACCGCCTACTTTCATACTCCATGAAAAAGGGGACTTTTATACGCGCATCGACCTCTACAAATAAGTGTATTGAATGCGAAGAGGTCTGTATTGGAGAAAATGAACGTTTCATTCACTGTCCATTCCTCTCTTGATAAATACTGCTCATTGTATTCCTTATCATGTGTACTTTCACTCCAGTAGTTTTCACTGGAGATCAAGTGGGAGCAAGTGTCTTCAATATTCCATTATTCTTTTCTGTAAGTTATGTGTCATACATTTTACGTTATGCGTTAAAACACAAAATACTCACAATATTTAGAGCAAACACATAGACATTTTTTCCACAAAAATATTAGAAGCTTGCGGCGAAAATAAACTTACTCATAAAAAGAAGAAATGAATTCATAAAAAATACATCTTCTTGGGTATATTTCTCTGTAAACCCGTTAAAAACTAAATTTGAACTCTAAATATGACTTACTTTCGGTCATCCCATTCTAGAATAGAGTGAGGCAGGAAAAAAGTCATTTATATAGTTCTCGTGTGTAATACGCACCAGTAACTTTAAGACTAAAAAAAATCCAAGAGAACTTGTGCATCTTATACGCAAATACGTATGGCACTTTTGGACATTCAGTTCCAATATTTGCCAGTCGGCTGGGGCTGTAGAATACATCGACTGCTTCTCTGCAGAGGAGTAAGACCTCCCCAACGATTGTCCCGCATATGACACTCAGCAATCTGATGGTGAGGTTCTAGTGATGCTGGAACTTTGGGGAATGCTGAGTACCCCTTCATTACCATCGCTCCCAGGTCCACTCTGGCCCGGAGTGGTAGCACCTGATAAGGGTCCTATCTATGGGTTAAATAGAACTAAACCGTAGTTTGAGTTTACTGTTTTTTGCATTAAACTGCCTATTTATTCTAAATTGAATTGTTTAAAATAGAACTGTTTTGATATTTAAACTGCGTGCTTATGCTAAACTGAATTGTTTTAAATGGAACTGTTTTTGACATTGGAACTCTAATTACACTAAACTGATTTGTCGAATATAGAACTGTTTTGAAATTTGACCGTGTGTAAACAAAATCTGAACTTATACTAAAGTGAATTAGCTGAATTAGAATTGCTTGAATAAACTGAATTGTTTGGAATAGAAATATTTTTGACAATTAAACTGTGTACTCATGCTAAACTGAATTGTTTGAAATAGAACTGGGTTTGTTTTTTTTTTGTTTAAAAATATATTTGGCATTAAATAATCTACAAACGTTGATATACCATAGAATTTTAAAAATTGGACATCTCGGGTGGTGTACTGGTTAGCAAGTTAGTTGCGAATATGGTGGGGCATGTTGCCGAGTCAAAAACGTTAATGGTTTTTTTCTCGTCTATAATACGCACTTTGAATTTTTGCTGTGATAAATCTGGGAAATAGTGCTACTTTTATACAAATATTTATTAGAATGCTTTTTTCGTCAGATTGGTTTGAAAATTACTTTAATAAAATCGTGAAATTTTGACGGCAAGCGAACCAAAATAGAGCACAAATTTTCAAATATTATCTTGACTATTGAAATAAAGTATTATAATTATTCTTACTCATTAAAATGATATTAAAATAATATTAATTATTATGATTATAAAGGAATGATATAAATTATTATAATTACAACGACGTGAAAGATGAAGTCGACAAACTCAATATGAGAATGTGACAATTCCTGAAATATATTTCTTTTATTTTTTTTTTTTTTAATCTGAAAGAGAAGTAACAATAGAAAGAAAAAAAACTTCTAATTCAGAAACATCTAAATGAAATTATTTTTACCAATTCAATACAAATATTTGATTATCGCATCAAATAAACGGCTAAGATTTGACGCGACCTTCTCTTGTTTTTGTGGGGTTTTGTTTTTTGTTGTTTGTTTTGTTTTTTCTTGTTGCCTTATTTTTTCGGAAAGCGTTTCTGTTTTTTGTTTTTTTTTTGTTTATTTATCTATTTATTTATTTTTAGTATTTTACTTTACGCCATTCTGAGAAGCTGAATATTTAAAAACTGACAATTGAATATAAAATGAAAATCAAAAGAATACTACAAAAAATATCGTTATTTGTTCAGCGTTTATTGAATTACACTGAAGAAAGTCATAACCCCCGAATGTGAAGTTAAAGAAGACCGTGTTGGCAAAGTGTAAAACTAATCAAAATATGATCGGCTTTCTTCTTCTTCTTCTTCTTCTTCTTCTTCTTCTTCTTCTTCTTCTTTCATTAAATTCTCAATCCTTCACTTTCTCTCTTCTTCAACACAATTATTCAATAGTTCTTCTTCTTAATATTCTACAGTCCACCTCTCTATTTTTTTGCTTTGGATATTCTATCCTCCATCCCCTTTCTTCTTCTTCTTCTTCTTCTTCTTCTTCTTCTTCTTCTTCTTCTTCTTCTTCTTCTTCTTCTTCTTCTTCCATTAAATTCTCTCTCCTTCACCCTCTTTCTTTTTCATTAAAATTATCTAATATCAAATCTTCTTTTCTTCTATTTTCTTCCTTGGAATTCTTTATCCCTCAACTTTCTTCTCCTTCAACGCAATAATGTAATATCAACTCTTGTTCCTCTACTTCTATTTTTTCTATGAATTCTTACTCCTTCGTCTTCTTTATTCTTCAAAGCAAATATCTAATATCAATTCTTCTTCTGATGTCTTCAATAATCTTCCTTTGAATGCTCTATCCTTCAACTCCTTTCTTCTTCAACACGATTATCTAATACCAGTTCATTTTCTTCTGCTTCAATTGAATTCTCTATCCTTCATGTTATTCCACACACAATTATCTAATATCCATATTTACCAACCCCTCCGCTCGGGCAGGATATGACACAAGGTTAATTTTTAAGCGGAGTTTAACAGATTTGAAGTCAGAGTTTTCATTCTCCTTGACTCGTTGCCTCACCAAGGCTGAAAAACCTAGTCTGCGATACTATTTACCCATAGCTAGAGGGCGAATAATTGGATTCATACATTTCCTAAGGGTATTAGTGCTATGTGAAATGCTATCAGTCTCGTCCAGGTTATCAAATATCAATTCTTCTTCTTCTTCTTCTTCTTCTTCTTCTTCTTCTTCTTCTTCTTCTTCTTCTTCTTCTTCCGTTGAATTGTCTATCCTTTACCTTTTTTCTTCTTCAACGTAATCATCATCATCATGTCGTGCGGCCAGCACGGATATCCCTGACCCTCTCTCTCCACGTCTCCTTATCATTCATCGCCTCTGGCAGGTTTTCAGGGTTACATCCCGTATCATCACATAGTTGCTGTATGTATGTTCGAGCTGCTCGTCCTGCTTTTGATTGGCCATATGCGGGGGTCCACAGGAGTACATCACTTACGAGCTCGTCCTTGCTTCTCCAGCAGTGTCCGGCATGTCTGGTTCGTCTAGCTTGGATAGTTTTCGTGATAGGTGGTAGGTGACTGTATAGTTGGTGCCTTGTGGGGTGTTGCTGCCAGGACTTGTTCAATATTGCTCTCAACATTCTTGTATAATTGCCGTGTAGCTTCTTCTCCAGCCGTTTAGTCAGCGTCCAAGTAGTAATAATCTTATATCAATTCTTCTTCTTTCATGAAACAACACCCATTTTTCATCCTTCATTTTTTTCTTTTTTCGAATTCATTATCTTCGGTTATCGAATTTCTTTTTCTTCTCTATCTTTTTGATATTCACAGCCTTTTTTTTTTTGTTCAATCAAGTAGGGCTGTAGAATACACCAACTGCAACTCTGCCCAGTGCTAAGACCCCACCTCAACGTGTACCCTGGATATGACACTAAGCAATCTGATGGGGAGGATCCAGTAATGTTGGAGTTGTAGGGAATGCGGAATATTCCTTCGTTGCCATCATTCCCAGGTTCACTCTGTCTCGGAGTGGTAGCACCTGATAAGGTTCAATGTATGGGTCAAATGAGATTAAACTTTGTACTTATGCTTGTTTGAAATAAACTGTGTTTGTATGCTAAACTGAATTGTTGGAAAGAGAACTACTTTTGACATTGAAACCGTACCTATGCTGAACTGAATTGTTTGCATGAGAACTGTTTAGACATTTAAATGTGTGTAAACTGAATTGGTTGAATTAGAACTGTTTGACTTAACTGAAAGGCTTGAAATAGAAATATTTTTGACAATTAAACTCTGTCCTTTCCTAAACTGAATTGAAATAGAACTGTTTATTTATATAAATTGATTTGGCATTAAATAACCTACAAAAGTTGATATGCCATAAAACAAATATAGAGATAGAGCTGACCGCAGTCGAGGGCGACCAGAAAGCTCCCTTTTCAATAGCTACTACACCAAGATGTAGGGGAGGGCACTACTACTTTCTCTGGATTGCTCCACTTAACCATTGATACATACCTTATATTGCTTAGAGTTAAGCAAGGAGGTATCAAGTAACATTTTTTAAGTCTTTGGTATGACGCGACCTGGAATTGAATCCAGGTCTCCCGGACCATTGGCGAACACTCTACTCACTAGACAAATAAGCCGTACTTTTTCTACTTAAATTTCCTGGGTTTTTATCTTCTTTTCCTCTTCTGTTCTGTTCTCTTCTCTTTCCTGTACATCCTTTTTTTCTTCTTCTGCTTTTTTTTTCTTTGTAACTCCTACTTTTCTCTTCAATTCTGGTTTTTATTTTCTTCTTCTTCTTCATCATTTTTCTCTTTCTTTTTTTATTTGCTACATTTTATCACTTCGATTTGGTTTGGTTTCTTTGTTTAATGGCATATCAACCTTTGTAGGTTATTTAATGCCAAAGCCATTCTCCTAGAAGAACAGTAGTGGTACTATTTAACCCATAGCTGGGAGGGTAAGGGGGTTTCATACCTTTGCCCGAAAGTGAACGTAATAGCGCGACTGGAGTACGAACTCGCGTACTACGATTCCGCAGTCCATCGCTTTAACCATTACACCACGAGGACACTCCCTTATCACTTAGAATATTCGGACTATTGTCTTCATCTACATTGTTAAACTTACAACGTTTCATCCGATATGTCCTTCAACCTTTTTCAGGTGTTTCATGTCGAACTCGGTAGTCAAGACATTACCTCGAACTATAAAATTTAGTCAATCTACGAGGATAGATTTTTCTAATTCCATTAACAATGGCCATGTACAAGTTCTAAGCTAGAGAAATCAGGATTTAACCTGCTGCCGCCAGATAATTTCATTCAGTAGCAATTTTCAACCAAACGCCTATATCCTTTGCGCGATCTGTCATGCTGTATTTTCAAGGTCTTTCATCCCCAACACTCTTCTTCTTCTTCTTCTTCTTCTTCTTCTTCTTCTTCTTCTTCTTCTTCTTCTTCTTCTTCTTCTTCTTCTTCTTCATAGCATTCTCTATTCTTCCCTTTCTTTCTTCTTCAACACAACTATCAAATAGTTCTTCTTAATACTCTGTCGTCCACCTTTCTACTTTTTTTCCTTTGGATTTTCTATCCTTCACCCCATTCTTCTTCTTCTTCTTCTTCTTCTTCTTCTTCTTCTTCTTCTTCTTCTTCTTCTTCTTCTTCTTCTTCTTCTTCGTTCTGGTCTCTCTTCGCCATAATTTCTTCTCTAAATTTTTTTCTTCTTTTTTTCCTTCTTTACGTTTTCTGTGATTTTACACTTACTTTCCCTTTAATCCCTTCTAAATTTTTGGTTGAGAAGAAAACTTTAGAAAAAGATAAGGGTTCTGCTGCTTTTTTGGATGGCATACCGAACCTCTAGGGTTACGTGGATCATTAAATAAGTTTCCAGACTTTTTTCGTTGGGGCAGTTTTATTGATAGTACACACATGAAACTTTAGTCCCCTTCGTAGTAATCTCCTCTGACTGCAATGCACTTGTTGTACCGTTCTAACAACTTCCGCAAGGCCCCATAGAAATCCTCCTGTGTGAGCGTGTCAATGACCTTCGTCACAGCCTCTTTCATCTCCTCAATTGTCTCATAACGACAGCCTCTGAGCAAGAGAATAACCAAAAGTTACAGGTAGCAAGGTCTGGGATATAGGGAGGTTGAGGAACTGTGTTGATGCCCATCTTGGTCAAATAGTCTGTGACAAGGATGGAGCTGAGGACTGGTGCATTGTACTGGTAGAAATGCCACTGACCCGATTTGAAGAGTGTTGGCCTCTTCCGACGGAATCTCTACCTGAACTACCTTAAAACCTCAACATAGTAACCCTAACCATAACCCTTTGGCCAATCAACTCTGGTGTATTGACTTCCTTACTCCTCCCACACCTCTCATCATCCCTCACAGACTTCCTGCCTTCCTTGAATCTCTTATGCCACTCAAAAACTGATACTCGATTCATGCAAGATGGTCGAAAAGCAGTCTGAAGCATTCCATACGTTTCTGTAGCATTTTTCCAAGTTTAACACAGAATTTTATTGCATATCGTTCTTCTAAAGTGTCGTCACATCCAGATTGCATTTTTAAAATTCACCAGCAGTGACAATCAGGTTTTAGTAGGGTGTATTCCAATTTCTGCAGAAGCTGTTCATTAGAACCTGAAATCATAAAAATTAGTCAGTCATCTCATAAGGTGTATAGCAACAGCATATTGAATTTTGAAGAGTCTACAATAATTTTAAATGCCATTACAAAAAAAGTCTGGAAACTTATTGAATGCACTATGTATTTGATTGCATGGAAGCTCATCTGCAACTACTGGTTTCTTCGGATGATTACGTGTAAAGACGGCATGAAACGAAGGGGCTCAGAGATGCATACATAGCATTAGATATATATAAAAAATAATATTTATTTACAAATTATTATATTATATAATATTTATATATATATATATATATTATATAATAGCCCTATCACAGAAAATGAGTACTCTTCAATGTAAATTTATATATAACGAGAGACAGAGACAGAGGCAGAGAGAGAAAGAAAGACGCAAAGAGAGAGCGATGTGAAATACTCATAAAGATAGATAAATATTTAGGAAGAGACTGAGATACATATATATATATATATATATATATATATATATGTATATATATATATATATGTGTGTGTGTGTGTGTGTGTGTGTGTGTGACTATAGAGATATATATACTCCCCTAACCTCGTGGGCTTGAGTTCTCTGGCGAAGAAGTAAACGTGTTGCCATTAGCGTCTATTGCAAGCCTCTTCGTAGTTGAATTGAGGAAAGAAAGACGCAAAGAGAGAGCGATGTGAAATACTCATAAAGATAGATAAATATTTATGAATAGACTGAGATACACACACTCATATATATATATATATATATATATATATATATATATATATATATGTGTGTGTGTGTGTGTGTGTGTGTATACATGACTATAGATATATATATACTCCCCTAACCTCGTGGGGTTGAGTTCTCTGGCGAAGAAGTAATCGTGTTGCCATTAGCGTCTATTGCAAGCCTCTTCGTAGTAGAATTGAGGTCTCGGCTACTGTTGAACGGATGTATGTAAACAATAGTAATTGTGATTCATAACCGTTTAAAATTTACTTCGCAGCTAATATCTCCTCGTGGCTGAATGTTTAGAAGTTTTGGTTTGACGTTTGAGTCAACCGGGTTTCGATCCCAGCAACGGGAAGATACTGTCTAGCCACACTGATGAGTTCTGATAGAACGACACAGATCTGTCAGTGGATGACTATATATATATATACATATAGACTGAACACAGATAAGTATGGGTACATAGATTGATAGAAAGAGAGAGAGAGTGGGGGACTGATATAGATTTATTGGTAAGTATAGACAAGGGTGAATATATATATATATATATATATATATATATATATATATATATATAACGTGAAATCTATCAGAATATACTTATTTCGTTATACATGCTAAATGAAGCCTGTTTGTGTGTGTCCAAGTGTGTCTTTGCAAATTAAATGGATTTTTATTTGCTTTTCATTTTTCATTTTTAAAGATTTTTTCATATCTTATTTTATTGTTCGAAATTTTAATCATCTAAAACAGACATTTATGAAAATGTGTTGACATCCTCATTAATTCGCAATTCCTTAGTTAATACGAAACAGCTGACTCACTCTTCTTCATAGAATGCTAAAGAGAAAACAAGGGGCAATCTGTGGATCTGTAAAAAGTGCAGCAAGAGGTTTAACAAAACTAAATAGCCAGAAGTTAGGAGCAAAAAGTAAAAACTTTTAATTCCTCTTCAATAAGTAATGTTGGCGACCGTAGTCGAGGGTGACCCGAAGGCTCCCTTTTCGATAGCTACTACACCAAGGTGGAGGGAAGGATGCTACTCCTTTCTCTGGATTGCTCCACTTTATCATTGACCCTTACCTTATAATTCTGAGTGTTAAGCAAGGTAGCATCCATTTTTTGAGTCTTTGGTATGACTTGACTGGGGATTGAACCCAGGTCTCCCGGGCCATTGGTGAACACCCTAACCATTATGCCAAAAACTGATCGCAGACTGATATAATCAAAATGCATCAAGCTTTATTCTCAATGTTTTCTTTCAAATACAATGAGTGGCTAGTAAACATTTTCTAAAAAGTCTTATATATATATATATATATATATATATATATATATATTCAATTCATGGAATTTAGACTGCGACCCCTGGGTTTCATAGAGTTTTTTACAAAACAACAATCATCAGGCTGTTAACTGAAATTATTAATGGTATCGTGGTTGTTGATAACTTTGAGGTAGAAGTGGGCCTTCCAACTCATTCTTTTTATCAATCTCCCTATTTTTTCGGTGAGTAGTAGCTTGTTTGCCGAATGGGTTAGTATCGGTATATTCTCTAGAGAATATGCAAGGTGGAGGTGTTCCATGTGATCCATTTTATACAGCGAAAGTGCTCAACCGGTTTGGGAGCTTAGTATCAACAACACGATACCAATTATAATTTCAAATGTTAGTTGCCTGATGATTGTTGTCTTGCAAAAAAACTGCATGAAACCCAAGGGTCGCCGTTTAAATTCCATGAATTAAGTATATATATCTAATATATATTTATTATTATTATTATTATTATTATTATTATTATTATTATTATTATTATTATTATATAATAGCTCTATCCTAGCTATTGAGCACTCTCCATATTATATTGCACTTGGTTTGACACAAACCCAATAAGTGATTTAGTAACAACCAACACTGATATTATATATATATATATATAATTAGGAAACAGATTTCTGTCCTTATTTGCGGCTTTTCTTACGCAACAAGATAATGCTAATTCTTGTCTGTCATCTTTAATAATAATAACAACATATATATATATATATATATATATATATATATGTTGTTATTTTTATTAAAGATGACAAACAAGAATTAGCATTTTCTTGTTGTGTAAGAAAAGCTGCAAATAAGGAAAAAATTGTTTAATTTTATATATATATATATATATATGGGGGGGGGGCGTATGTGTGTGTGTGTAACAGCATTAATCGAGATTATTTTAAAATAACAACAATACATTCTTGTATGATATAAAATGCCATCTGAAGATCAAATGACTTTTAATTTTTCATTGACTAACGGTGGCCACAAAAGCAAAATGATACATATGCATTAAAATCCTTTCACTTACGCTGAGATTGCTGATGAGTGTGTGGTAAGATATCCTACTGGCGTAAAATCAGCCGGGTTTCGATCCCGGATTGAAGGATATCACGAGTCTAGCCACACCGAGGATTTGTGATTCAATGAAACTATCCGTCTGTGGATGACAATGTACATATATATATATATATGTATGTATGTATGTATGTATGTATGTATAAAGATATTATTGAAAGTACATAATTATAAAACAGCAGTAAACAGACCCAAAGTTTTATTCCCGATGGAAATAAAGTAAAGTAAAAGTAAATTTGGCCACAGTGGTCAAGGGCGACCCAAAGGCTCCCTTTTCAATAGCTACTACACCGAGGTGTGAGGAAGACGCCACTCCTTTCCCTGGATTGGTCCACTTTATCCTTGATACGTACTTTATATTGTTGAGTGTTATACAAGGTAGCATCAAATACCATTGACGCGACTGAGGATTGAACCTAGGTCTCTCGGACCATTGCAATACTCAACCGAGTTGGCCAATGAACCGGTGATGGAAATAAAAGCATAAAATAAAGGTGAAAAACTAGCTGACCGGTTTTATCCTCGCTCATCTGAGCTAGATCGAGGAAAATATCGTGTTGAATTATAAAACAAATTCTGTGAAATATTTATGATGATAAAAAATTGTATTGAAAACTAATTATATTGTCCCAGTAAATATTCTCTCTGTTTTGAGAGAAACGGTCTGCAGGACAAAATATGAATTTTCTCCAATACTTTCAGATGAAATGAAAAGTTTGACTGGCTCAGTTCAGGGAAAACGTCCACCTTGAACTTCTCAGCACCGTTACGATTATTTGTATGTTCTGCAATTGAAGATTCCTACGTAATCCTAAGATTATCTGTCGGGCCACCAATAAAGTTATGTATTATCGTCGGGGCCTGCAGTTTGATTTTAGCACCTAGCCTCAAATTAATTCTCCCAATGTAACGCGAACCGCAACGACACCTAAACAAGTAAATAAGAGAAATATTATGATGAGGAGGAAGAAAATATTTACGGAATGGTGTCAGAATAGGTTGAGTGTTAAAAACACCTCCGTACGATTTGCGAGATTTGCTTAGCAAATCAAACACTAATTGTACCCAGACAAGTAATTCGTGAATAAACAGGGAACTTTTGCACTGGTGCCCGTTTGATTTTGTTAAATTCACCTATTTTATAAGTATTAACTGTTTATACAACATTCAATGGAAAAACATTGTTGTAAAGAGTCGTAGAGAAAAAGTGAATCTTTGTATCAAGTGCACATTCCCAGCAAATCATTAAGGCTTTATATGTTAAGGTCCTAATTAGATTAATAATGATATAATTATTATAATTGAAGATCCGTATGTATTCGTAAGATTATCAGTCGGGCCTCTAATTATTTTTAAATATCTTTGTTGTGACATGTTTAATTCTAGCACTGAGATTTTTGTTCTTCCAATGTAGCTCGAACCGCAACGACACCTAAACGTGTAAGTAAGAAAATTATTATGATAAGAAAGAAGAGGATCTTTACAGATTAATGTCAGAATGGGTTGAGTGTTAAAAACTACCCGTACATTGACTGAAAAATAACACCTCTGTACAGTTTGCGAGATTTTCTAAGCAAATCTCTCTATTTCCACGGAATTCGTAAATAAGCAGCACACTTTTGCAATGATGCCTTTTTAATTTTGTTAAATTCACTTATTTTATAAGTAATAACTGTTTGTACAAAATTCTATGGAAAATCGTTGTGGTAAAGAGTCATTTAGAAAAAGTGGATCCACCCAGACAAGGTATTCGTAAATAAGCAGGGAATTTTTGCAATGATGCCCGTTTGATTTTGTTAAATTCACTTATTTTATAAGTAATAACTGTTTGTACAAAATTCTATGGAAAATCGTTGTGGTAAAGAGTTTTTAGAAAAAGTGGATCCACCCAGACAAGGTATTTGTAAATAAGCAGGGAACTTTTGCACCGATGCCCGTTTGATTTTGTTAAATTCAGTTATTTTATAAGTAACCACTGTACAACATTCAATAGAAAATCGTTGTGGTAAAGAGTCAAAGAGAAAAAGTGGATCTCTGTATCAAGTGTAGATTGAGAGCAAATCATTAAGGCTCTTTGTGTTAAGGTCATAATAAGATTATTAATGATATAATTATCATTAATCTAATTAATCTAATGAAGATCCGTATGTATTCCTAAGATTATCAGTTGGGCCTGCAATAATTTTACATATTTTTGTTGGGACATGTTTAATTCTAGCATTTTGGTTCTTCCAATGTAGCTCGAACCGCAACGACACCTAAACATGTAAATAAGAAAATTATTAGGATGAAAAGGAAGAGGATCTTTACGAATAGATGTCAGAATGGGTTTAGTGTTAAAGACCACAACGTACATTGGGTGAGAAATAACACATCTGTACAGTTTGTGAGATTTGCCTAGATAATATCTCTCACTAATTCCACGGAGACAAGGGATACGTAAAAACAACAGGGCACTTTTGTACTAATGACTGTTTAATTTTGTTATTTTATTAGCAATAGTTGTTTATATAAATGTTGCGTTTTGGTTTGTGAACGATTGTAATATTAAATAAAGGACAAACCACGATATGAGAGGAAATAGAGATATATTCTCAGGAAAAAGTATATACAATAGAGAGACTATTAGTAGACAAGAACATAGGATTAGTGAATACAGGATGTAATATTAAATAAAGGACGAATCACGATATGAGAGGGAATAGAGATATATTCTCAGGAAAAAGTATATACAATAGAGAGACTATAAGTAGACAAGAACATAGGATTAGTGAATACAGAATGTAATATTAAATAAAGAACAAACCACGATATGAGAGGGAATAGAGATATATTCTCAGGAAAAAGTATATACAATAGAGAGACTATTAGTAGACAAGAACATAGGATTAGTGAATACAGGATGTAATATTAAATAAAGAACAAATCACGATATGAGAGGAAATAAAGATATATTCTCAGGAAAAAGTATATACAATAGAGAGACTATTAGTAGACAAGAACATAGGATTAGTGAATACAGAATGTAATATTAAATAAAGAACAAACCACGATATGAGAGGGAATAGAGATATATTCTCAGGAAAAAGTATATACAATAGAGAGACTATTAGTAGACAAGAACATAGGATTAGTGAATACAGAATGTAATATTAAATAAAGGACGAATCACGATATGAGAGGAAATAAAGATATATTCTCAGGAAAAAGTATATTCAATAGAGAGACTATTACTTGACAATAACATAGGATTATTTAATACAGAATAAAGATATAGTCCAACGATAGTATTGGCTTCCGTTATTACGGTAGCAAGTAAGGTGATCTCGTGCGATCTCCAGTCTCCCACGCTCTAATACTATTCCTATAAGAAGCTGCTCTTCACCTTCTAGTCTGCCCTGGTATTAGTAGCTACTGCTATATTTGGCAGATAGACTAGTTCATTTTGTGGAAAAAGGTGGGTGATACCCAACAATAACAATCAATGGAAAATCGTTGTTTCAAAGAGTCTCAGAGACAAACTTGAACTTTGAATCAAGGGTAGATTCAGAGCAAATCATGAAGGTTCTATGTGTTAGTGTCTTTATGTGATTGATTTCGTGTTTGTTGGAGCAAAAAGAATCACACGATTATAAAAACCCATAAATGTAGGTTAATGATATGTCAGTGTTACATAACTTTAAGGAGTTCTACGAACTAACACATCAGAAAGGACAATGTATAAACAGTTTCCTTAGCTAATGAAAATTTGTGGGGTGCATGGATATTATTAAAAGAGTTAAAAAAACTACTACACCCCAGACTCGTGTTGTATCGTTGTAAGGAAGAGATACACAGTGAAATAGAGTTAACTATTTATTAACTGAAGTGGTACAGTCTAACAAATAATATAAGTCTCGCGTTGTGGGTGTTACGTCCGAACTTGGTCTTACTACTGACCAAGATTATGCAGAACCCGCGTGTTTAAGAAACACAACGTATTTTATACCTCTGCGATACCGGAAGTCACGTGGTACGAGCCACTATACAACAAAAAGATAAAATGCATAGTCAACATAACGAAAATAGACTACTGGCTTATTTGGACTGGACAGTAAACCCCTTTCATGAAAGCCTACGAAAATATTAGCCAGTGCAAGTCCCAATGAAGACCCCATTGAGACGCCATTAATCTCTCTGTACATAAGATTGTGGAAACTAAATTATACTAACATTGTAGCAAATTGTATTATCTCAATAAATATGTTCTCATGAATCTGAGCAGGGAGACAAATGACTACGATAGAGTAAATCAGAACAAATATTGATTGTCTGAAGTAGAGGTTCGCAGGTAAATAGACCAAAGATATCAAAGGAACACAGAATAACTTTTTATGAAAGTGTGGGAAATCAAAGGAGTCGTCAATACAGAAGATGATGTACTAATACAACGCAGGTGACAAAATAGTAGTAAGCCACTAAGAAAACTTGTGCTGGAAAGAACCTATCATAGGTTTCAATGGGACATCATCCTTATGATTGCCCAGACGGCTGGTGCTGTAGAATACACCGACTGCATTTCTGAGGCGGATTAAACCCCGCCTCCCAACGAGTGTCCTAGATATGACACTGCAAAATCTGATGGTGAGGTTCCAGTAATGCTGAAGCCCTGGGGAATGCAGCGTACCCCTTCTTTCCCATCGCTCCCAGGTCCATTCTGGTCCGGAGTGGTATCACCTGACAGGGTCCAATCTATTGATCAGATAGAACTAAAATGCATACTTATGCTAAATTGAATTACTTCATCTTTATTGTTCTTTTCAGAACGTTTCGGTTGATATGTCCTCCGACCTTCTTCAGTCGTTTGTCGAACTCGAGAACCTACACGAAACTTCGAACTACGCCCTATATTAAATCCACGAGGGTCACCTGTTGTGATTCCGTTAGCCATATCCGGGTACAAGTGTTATGTATTCCTGTATTGTTACTCGCCTGCAGTCAGGATTAAACCGGCAACCTCTAGATGATTGTCTCTTTAGAAGCTTAGGGAAGCAACGCCTATAACCGTTATGCTATGTGTCCGAAAACTCTTAATGATAAAAATCATCAAGATTCGTCTCAGAAATTCAGACAACTGGGCTGGGTTCGTATTTAATTTTTATGGTGATTGATTATTTCAGGTTTTATTTTGTTCGTCTTGTTAGATGTATTATTTACACTTCTACTTTTGTTCGGCTCCCGTTCTTTAAAAAATAGTTTCTTTTTATGTTGCCTAAAAATTCTATTTATTGTGTGGTTATTTTCATTTCTCTTTGGCAGGTCTTCAGGGCTACATCCCTCATCCTCACATAGCTGCTATATGTATGTTCGAGCTACTCGTCCTGCTTTTTCTTGGCCATATGCGGGGTCCATAGGTGTACATCATTTATGAGCTCGTCCTTGCTTCTCCAGCAGTGTCCTATATGTCTGGATCGTCAAGCTTGGATAGTTTTCGTGATGGGAGGCAGGTGGTTGTATAGTTGGTGCCTTGTTGGGTGTTGCTGCCAGGACTTGTTTAATATTGCTCGCAACATTCTTGTGTAATTGCCGTCTAGCTTCTTCTCCAGCCGTTTAGTTAGCGTCCAAGTAGTATCGATACAGCAGTATCGATACGACCGCTGCCTGGAAGAAACTGCGAGGCGGTGAATGAAAGGGAGAAGTGACGAGAGAAGGTCAGGGATATCCGTGCAAGTGGCATGACATGATGATGATGATGATGATGATTTTCATTTCTAGGATAATTTGGGTTGTCTAAGAAAATATTTCCAACCTTATTTATGTTATCCCTAGATAAATTCATATGAATACTTATCCCGTTACTGTACTGAAAGTAAAAAGTAAAATTGGTGACCGTAGTCGAGGGTGACCCAAAGGCTCCCTTTTCGATAGCTACTACTTCTTCCCTGGATTGCTCCACTTTACCTTTGATCCTTTCTTTATAATGCTGAGTGGTAAGCAAGGTAGCATCAAGTACCATTTTTTGACTTTTTTGGTATGACTATATGGGATAAGAACCCAGGTCTCCAGGGCCATTGGTGAATGGGCCTTATTTAATTTTTTTTGAATTTGTGTGTATGTGTAGTGGTTGGGCAATTTTTTTTGTGTGTGTACTAGTATCCAAAAAGGTCAATTTTATTTCTTTTTTTATGTTAACCTAAAAATAGTTTCTACTTGTGCATGCCCTTTATTGGGGTTTGGGCCAAGTACTTTGTGTTTGATGGCAGGTAGGGGGATTAACTTATTTCTTTTTAAGGGTTTTTTTGATTGCGATAATTGTGCGTGCGGTTTTTCTTTTTTGGTTTTGGTTTGTGTGGGTTCTTTTTTTGTGTGGGTTTCTTTCTTTTCTTCGTTTCAATTCTTCTTCTTTTTACAGTCATTTTTTTTTCTTTATGGGATAGATTTTTCAGCCATGTGTTTTTATATTTTGTCTAGGATTTCATTTTTATTTTTCCTCCTCCCTTTTGCAATTTTTCACATTATATAAGTAAGACTTGCTACGTCTTTGTGGCGCAAAGTTCTTTGATTTCTGTGTTATATGATTAAAGAATGACGTTTTTTATATTAATCATTTTTCGTTAATCATATTTAATCATTCAGCTTGGTTGGGCTTTGAACTATTCGGTTCAAGAGTTCAGGTGCATAGTAATTGGGTACAGTTTTATGCTCGCGTGCAAAGGATATAACAATCACAATTGTCATAATAAACCCCAGACAGGAAATGGGCTAGAGTGTGGATGACGTCATGCCCAGAAGAGATGCTCCTGAGAAATTATGGATTTTGAAAAAGAGTGAGTTGAGAGTTGGACATGGGCCTTTGAAGATGTAGTTGGGTTTTTTTAGATCCCTACCGACAGAGATCTTAAACATCACAAAATGCGCCGCGCGTTGGGATCAGATAGTATGGTCAGCATAGTAAATATTGTGTCTCTCTTCTCGTGTCAAAGAACCGAAGCCAAGAAATTAATAAATCGTTCGTAACTGAACAGCAGAGTCCGCCTGTATTTGTATTTGCCTGTTTATTTGTCTTTGTAGTGTGTGTTTTTGTATCTGCACATCACCAAATTATACAACATCTGTCCTTCGTTCCAGGCCGATTTTAAGATATTTGTTGTGTAGTGTATGGTTCTATTTTCTAATATTTCTATGTGAGCTTTTAATTACATAAAATTTAGTTTATCGTTTTCTTTTTTTTTTTTTATTCTCTTTTTTTGTGTGTGTGTGTGTTTGTTCTTCCGTGTCCTGCGGCGTTTCTTTTTCTTTGAATTTTCTTGGAATGAAGATTTCATCTATTTTTATGAATTCTTCGTAAATTCCTGCTGTTTCTTGTCTTTTAATAGCATTGAAGAATGCTATCTTTCTTTGATTTTATAGGTTTCTTCACATTTTCAGTTTTTGATTTTTCGCTCTGTAAGCGTCTTCTTTTGTGTGAGTTTCTTCTATATCTTTTATGTAGGAAGTATTTTTTTAATGCTATGCTAGACTCTCAATGGAAATAGAGATGTCACACAATCTTCAAACATTATTTTTTATATTATGTAAGAATAGATTTAGGGGTTGTCATTTTAAAGTAATTTTCCTCACTCTCTTCCTCTATAATGATGGCTTTGGCATTAAATAACCCACGATGGTTTATATGCCATTAACATCAAAGAAAGGAAATATTATCCGTTCTTTAATTTTGGTATCATACATATATATATATATATATATATATATGTATGTATGTGTGTGTGTGTGTATGTATGTGTGTGTGCGCACGCGCGTGCGCGGGCCCTCTGAACAAGACATTTTCATGGAAAGTGATAGATAGATAGATAGATAGATAGATATGCCATTTACCAAATGCTACGTGATAACTTTCCTGTATTGTGATTCATTTTCATACAGGGCTCGTCGGCAATTACGCAAGAATGTTGCGAGCAATACTGAACAAGTCCTGGCGGCAACACCATACAAGGCATCAACTATACGGCCACGTGCCTCCCGTCACGAAAACTATACAAGTTAAAAGAACCAGACACGCAGGTCACTGGTGGAGAAGCAAGGACGAACTCATCAGTGATGTACTCCTATGGGCCCCCGCATATGGCCAAGCAAAAGCAGGACGACCAGCTCGAACATAAAGACAGCAGATATGTGAGGATACGGGATGTAGTCCTGAAGACCTGCCAGAAGCGATGAATGATTGGGAGAAGTGGTGATAGAGGGTCAGGGATATCCGTGCTAGCGGCACGATATGATGATATATATATATATATATATGTGTGTGTGTGTGTTTGTGTGTGTGTGTGTATATATGTATGTATGATTTGGAAAAATAATAGAAACATCAAGAATCAAAGTGTCATGATTTTGAAACTTCAATAAAACCATCAAACTTTTTTATGTGTACGTTTCTTTATTATTCATTTTTATCGTTTTATTTTAATAAAATTGTTTATTTACTTATATAATCCGAAGAAATTAATCAAAATTCATTAAAATGGCAAATCTATCAGACTTTAAAAGAGGTCCAATTGGTGGTGCTCGTATGAGAGGCGCTTGTGTCACAAAAACCGGTGAATTATTTGGTGAAGCAATGAGTACTGTCTCGAAAGGAATGACAGCATATGGGCAAGACGGAAAAACTTCGTCATTGAAACAAAACTCTGGAAGAAAGCAAAAGCTGTCTCATAGGGACCGTTGGTCTATAACACAGATTATTTGGAAAGATCAAAAGACTATAGCACCGAAAATTACTTCAGAGTTTAATGAGCATCTCGAGACCCTCGTTTCCTCAAACACTTAACGAAGGGAGTTACACAAATCCGGGGTCCACGGGAGGGCTGCAATCAGAAAACCATATGAATGTTTGAAATTGTTTTGTCCAACCCCAATATATATATATATATATATATATATATATTGTCATTTACGGGGATCTTTTAATTAAGTTGAATTTTTTCTAAAGAGTTGGCAGTAGTCAGCACTGTTTAGAGTTGTACGTCTTTCATGGAATTCAATGGGGATGGGTTTTTTCATATCACTAAAGACTGTCATCATCACATTCTTTACAAATACTGCGCCCAGACCCTTTTCGTTACTGGAGAGTTGGTGTCTTTCGATTTCATGGACCGTCTTTTCGACTCCAGCTCGTGATTTCAAATCCCTGTTTATCTTATTTGTGAACATTTTTTCAGAAAATATACTTTTCTGTACACATCACACATTCTTCAGTAAATTTCACACAGTTTGCTTTTCTCGACCACTAAAAATCTGATGATAGACCTCTGTTCAAGCCTTGAGCACTCAGTTCGATAGGACACCATTTTAAATTGACCCAAAACTAATAATTTTTTAGATCAAATTAATTTTTGCGATATTCCAATTCAAAACATTGATGATTTTAGATTAGTTTTAGATTTTTTTGCTTTATGGCACATCAAACTTTGGAGGTTATTAAATGCCTAATCCATTTTTAAGCTTATAAAGAGTTCTATTTTAAATACTTCAGTTGAGCATAAGCACAGTTTTTCGTTTACACACAGCTAAATGCAAAAACAGTTCTATTTCAAACAATTCAGTTTAGCTTAAATACGCAGTTTAAAGGTCAAATCAAATCTATTCCTAATTATTCAATTTAGTGAATAAAGTTAAATGGCCACAAATATTACTATGTATCACGAACAATTCAATGAAATATCAGTCATATATTTACACACAATTAAATGAAAAACTGTTCAGTTTTACATGAGTTCACAGTTTAAATGTCAAAACAGTTCTATTTCAAACAATTCAGTTTAGCATCTGCACACTTTTTTGTTCTCTTCGACCCAGAGATAGAAACCTCTCAGGTGCTACCACTTCGGGCCAGAGTGGAACTGGGAGCGATGGCAATATAGGGGTACTCTGCATTCCCCAAAGCTCCAGCATTACGGGAGAATCACCATCAGATTGTTTTGTCATATCTAATACACTCTTTGGGGTGGAGTCTTGCTCTCTGCAGAAATGTAGTCGGTGTATTCTACAGCTCCAGCCGACTGGGCCTGATGACTTTAGAGTTGCCATTATTTTTCTTTTTCACACGGCAGATCAGATTATTATTTTCCTAAAACTTTTTAATTTGTCCCTCGCCCAATCCATAACCGTTACGCTCTGTGTCCAGCTGGAAAGTTCAGAGTGAATTTTTTGGACTTATAAACTTAATGTTCTCACATCACTATGATTACAACTACTATTTATGATGTTTTACCTGAGCTCATATTTCAATTTTTTTCATGTAATGTTTTTGATTTTTGGTTCGCTTATTGTATTCATCTCTATACTTGATCTACCCAACAGATCACTGTAGTCCAACATATGAGCTGAGTCACTAAGGCGTCTAATTCTCCAGTGTTCTTCTCTATCAATTATTTTAACTTTATCCCATAAGGGCGGATGGTTTCCCTTTTCTTTCCATATATGATCCGCTATACCCGACTTTTCAATTTTACCTCGTACTACTGCTTTCCGATGTTCTTCTAACCTTATATCCAGTGAGCGGCAAGTCTTGCCTTTGTATACTTTACAACAACTGCAAGAGATGTAGGGCCCACAGTTCTTGATCGTGTTGAATTCTATTGGTGATTTGACACGGAAGAGATACCTCAGGAGAGTTGAGCCCCTTCTGAATATTGTCCTGATGTCATATGGACTACAAATCCTTTGGATCCTTTCGGCTAGTCTTTTTACATAGGGCAGACATACTTTAGTGAGTTTTCGGGATTTGTTTTTTATCTTCCTATCCAGGTTTCCTGGAGCCGGTGTTATGCGCTCTAGGTAGTTGATACGATGAAGGTTATGTTTTAAACTAATCATTTCTTCTTGATATGCATCCAAAACACTACTAATGGCTTTTGCTCGATGTTGTAAGCAACGAACTATCCCTTTCTTCACATTATATGAATGAAACTATTTACCAACCCTTCCACTCGGGCAGGATATGACACAAGGTCAATTTTTAAGCGGAGTTTAACAGGTTTCAATTCAGAGTTTTCCTTCTCCTAGACTAATTGCCTAACCAAGGCTGAAGAACCTAGTCTGTCCTACTATTTACCCATAGCTGGAGGGAGAATGATTGGATTCATACCTTTCCCAAGGGTATTAGTGCTATGTGAAATCCTCGTCCAGGATTTGAACTCGTTTCGCCATGTCCATTTCCTACGACGATAACGACTACACAACGGGCACATTATATGAATGATGGAAGTTGAAATTGAGGTACTGTCCGTTGAAGGTAGTCTTATGATACACACATGACCTGAATTCTTGATCTGTACGTGTTACTAATACATCAAGGAAGGGTAATTTATTATCTTGTTATTTCTCCAGAGGGAATTGTTTAGATGGTCGGATTGAATTCACGTGATCACGTAATTTTTTAACATCTTCCTGATGAGGTCAGTGAGCGAATGTGTCATCTACGTATCTCAGCCAGATTGATGGCTTTAGTGATGTAGATCCTTGTGTCATTTCTTCAAAGAATTCAATGTATATGTTGGCCAATGCTGGTGACAATGGCTAACCCATTGCCAAACCTTCTTGTCGATATATATCAGATCCCGTCGCGAAGTAGGTTATCTCTACATAGAAGGTCAACATGTCCATTAGATTATCTATCAGGATGTTGCCCAGTCGGTAGGGGCTGTAGAATACACCGACTGCTTCTCTGCAGAGGAGTAAGAACCCCAAACGAGTGTCCTGGATATGACACTAAACAATCTGATGGTGAGGTTCCAGCAATGGTGAAGCTTTGGGGAATGCGGAGTACCCCTTCATTGCCATCGATCCCAGGTCCACTCTTGCCCGAAGTGGTAACACCTGATAAGGGTCCTATCTATGGGTTAAATAGAACTATCAGCATGCTTATGCTAAAATGAATTGTTTGAGTAAACTGAATAGTTAGAAATAGAAATGTTTTTGACAATTAAACCGTACTTATATTTAAACTGTGTGCTTATACTTAACTGACTTATTTGAAATAGAACTGTTTTTCGATATTAAAACTATATTTACACTTAACTGAATTGTTACATATAACTACTTGAATAGTTTGAAATGGAAATGTTTTTGATTATTAAATGGTGTACTTATGCTAAACTGAATTGTTTTCAATAGAACAGATTATTTACATAAAAATGGATTTGGCGTTAAATAACCTACAAAGGTTGATATGCCATAAAACCAAGCAAACAAATAAACAATCTATCAGGGTGCTGGTGAGTTCTTCCAGTAAGGGATCTGCTGTCAGTTTATCCCGTACCACAGCAAGTGTCTCATCAGTAGATACCTTTGTGAAGACTTACTCCCTCCAGACTCACCATCTGGTTGAAACGAATGGGAGCATTGCTGATTCTCTCCACAAAGTGGGTAGAGTTCAACATATGATGAGGACTTGCCTGCTAAGGGGCTGATGATCTTTGTAAGGAAGTGGCTCAATGGGTGACATGCCGAACCTCGGTTGCTCGGTCTTAAAGGAATGACATCCTTATATATTTTTGGGAGACCATATATGTGTGGTAGTTTGCTGTTATCTTGAGTTAGCTGTCTGTATTTTTTGTTGTTCAGAGGATCTGGGACAGTTTCCTTTCCGTTTTTAGGGTAGGCTCCTTCTTTATTTTACAAAAAGCCACCATTGCCAATCAAGTTCGCCAATTTGTTGGAGTATTCCATCTTATCCATTACCACAGTTGCATTGCTATTTTCTGCGGGGAGGGGGTTATGATATTTTTATCATCCAGTAGCGATTTGGTGGCTAGTCTCTCCGATTTTGAGATGTTTAGTTTAGGAGGCTTTGATTTCTCAAGGGCTTGTCTTACTTTCCATCTTAGCTTATCAGCCTGGGCTTTGGGAATTTTCAAGGCTACATCCACAAAAGGTGTCATTAGAACTATAAAAAAGGGATCCGCTTAATGATGGTGGCGAAGTTGAGACCTTAGTTTAACACTGACTTTTTATCTGCCGCTTACTGATGTTGACAATGTCTTTCATTGGTGAGTAATAGGCTTGGATTTTCATTTTTCAGGTTTTCATCTTGTCCAACTTCTTGGAAGTGCCCGTGGTGTAGTCATTATTTGAAAGTGCCTGTGGTGTAGTCGTTATCGTCGTAGGAAATGGACACGGCGACACGAGTTCAAATCCTGGACGAAACTGATTGCATTTCACATCGCACTAATACCCTTGGGAAAGGTATGAATCCAATTATTCTCCCTCCAACTATGGGTAAATAGTAGGGCAGACTAGGTTCTTCAGCCTTGGTTAGACAACTAGTCTAGGAGAAGGAAAACTCTGAATTCAAACCTGTTAAACTCCGCTTAAAAATTGACCTTGTGTCATATCCTGCCCGAGCGGAGGGGTTGGTAAATAGTATCTTCTCCAACTTCTTAATTTTGTACGTCTTGACCATATGAGATTCCCGTTCGTGTGATTTATCCAGATAATGTTGGATGAGGTTTCTGCCTTCTATGACTGCTATTGTTGGAAGTAACCCTGAACGATAAAAACAATTTCAGTCCTGTATATACATTCAAATATTATCATCCAGAGTTTTCGGACTATTGTCTTCATTGTTATATTCACAGCGTTTCGGCTGATATGTCCTTCGGACTTCTTCAGGTGTTACTTGTCGAACTCATGAGCCTACATTAAACTTTTAACCACATCCTTTATTTAATCCACGGGATCGCTTGTTCTGATTCCGTTAGCCATAACTGGGTACAAGTTTTAAGTATTCATTTATTATTACTCGCCTGCAGTCACTATTGAACCTGCGACCTCTAGAATATTGTCTCCTTCGAAGCATAGGGAACCAGCGCCGATAACCGTTACGCTATGTGTTCTGCTGGACAAGTGAGAGTGAATTTTTGGGACTTATAAAATTAATGTGCTTACATCACTATGTTTACCACTATTATGTATGATTTTTTACCTGATCTCATAAGGTGATTTTTTTTCAGACAACGAATAGTTCAATTTACCCACTTGCTGTCCAACATTATTAGTTCTGTTTGCACACTGTTAAATAGATCCAATTATTGTTATTTAAGGCAAATAGTTCTAAGTTCACACAGTTAAATGGTTTCTATTATTGAAATCAAAAACCAGTAACACCATTAAACATTATTTATTTGTTTACACAAATTTATTTTGTTCCCTGTATAGTAAATGAGCAAACAGTTCACATCGATCCGTAGATTGAACCCTAACAGGTCAGAGTGGACCTGAGAGTAATGGCAGTGAAGGGGTACTCCACATTCTACCAAACTCCAGGACTAGAACCTCTTTATCAGATGCAGTTTAGTGTCATACCCGGGACACTAGTTTTATTTGACCCATTGATTGGACCTTAAAGATACTACCACTGTGGGTTAAAGTGGATCTGGGAGTACTGACAATGAAGTGGTAAGCCATATTCCCAAAAGTTCCAGGACTTGAGCTTCTCCATCAGATGTGGTTTTAGTGTCTTGTTCAGAACACTCATTAGAGAAATGGTGATCATACCCTCTGCTGAGATACAGTCGGCTTTTTCGACAGCCCCAAGTGACCGGGCAACCTATTGTGATCAAGGAATGACTGAGATTATAGAAAATAAACTCACACAACAGAACAGGAGAAAATTCAATAAAATGATGGAATTTATCAAGAGTCAAAATTTAAGCAAGAAGGTGGATTTTACCAAAAGTAAAAACGGAATTAGGGAAAAATTGAAATGAAAAAATGGATTCCTGCTTCGTTTTGTACTGATTCCCATATCCCACTTATTGTCACATGTATATTCATGATATCAAAACAGAAAAGAGAACTCGGATAAATAAATTGATAGCTGCCTATTTGTCTCTTCACATTAACCAAGAATTCTTTCCTCTCTCTCTCTCTCTCTCTCTCTCTCTCTCTCTCTCTCTCTGTCTCTTCGTAAATACATGAGTGTGTGTATGTACATATTCATTATTTTGTGTGTGTTGTAATGAAGTGTGTGTATCAAATTATCTGAGTCTTTGCGTTTTACAGTCATCTGACCATCTATCAAATAATCTATTACAATCTCTTCAATACTATCAACTTATCTATATTTACCCCCAGTTCACTCTCTCTCAATCTCTCTCTCTCTCTCTCTCTCTCTCTATTTGAGTATATATATATACACACAAGATGCAGAAGCAAAATATGGAATGATTTTTAAAACTTCTTTTTTTAGTCCGATTAGTCTAATTTTTGAAAAAAAAATATGATAAATCTAAATATTTAAGATTAGCTATATTGTTCAAGCATTTTTTTAAATTTAAATTCAGCCAAATATAAGTGAGCAAGAAAAGAAAGAACAAAGAATCTATGATCTGCGTAACGCCAAAATCAAGCAAAAGAAACTTTCCAAAGTAATAGAAGTTTCTTTAAGAGACCTATATCGAGCCCAGACCTTAACCCCTTTGATTAAGTTATTCGCGGCATTTAAAAACAAACAAAACAAATGAAACTTCCTATCCAAATATTGGTTCGCTTAAGACTGCTATTAAGTCTGAATGGAATAAAATGTCAAGAATTTAGTTTGAAGGCATGCAAATAGTTTCGAAGGACTGTTGATAGAACAATTAAGAAAATGGTGGCCATATTGAGTGAATTTACTGTTTTGCGTCTATCTTTTTATATCAAATTTTTTTTATAATATTGTCGTTTATTATTATACTCCATACGTTTAGTTAGTGTCCATGTAGTGCATCCATATAGCAATATTGACACGACCGCTGCTTGGAAGAAACTGTGCTTCATTTTATTGGTCAGGTCTGATTTTCATATGACCGATATCTACCAAGGGCTGTCCATCCCTTTGCTAGTCGCGTGTCAATGTCAGTCTCACTTGATGAGACACTGCTCCCTAGGTAGGTGAACTTGTCAACTAGTTTCAGAGTGCTGCCGTTTAGTGTGGAGATGTGGCCTATTTGATTAGAGCACATACATTCCGTCTCATGTGCATTGACGTGGAGGCCGATGCCTGCAGCGGCTCGTTCCATACTATGTAGCACTGTTTCGGCTGTGATGGCAATTACACAAGAATGATGCAAGCAATATTGAACAAGTCCTGGAGACTGCACCCCACAAAACAGAGGCTGTACGGCCACCTAACACCCATCACGAAAACTATCAAAATTAAACGAACCAGACATGCGGGACACTGCTGAAGATGTAGGGACGAGCTCATAAGTGATGTACTCCTGTGGACCCCTTAACATGGACGAGCAAAGGCAGGATGACCAGCTCGAACCTACATTCAGCAGCTCTGTGCCGACACGGGATGTAGCCTTGAGGACCAGCCGGAAGCAATGGACGATAGGGAGGTGTGGCAAGAGAGGGTCAGGAATATCCGTGCTGACAACGTTACATGATGATGATGATGATTATTATTATACTAGAATATTCTTAATTTTGTTTCCGCTCCCAATATATATATGTATATATATGCAGAAAAATTGATAACAACGATCCAAGTGGAAGAAGAGATTTATTGGATCGTTGTTATTTTTCTAGTTATTGTCGGATTACAATACTTTATTTACTTTTCATATATATATGTATATATATATATATTCATATCCCTTAATAAAAAGGTAGATTTGACTGTCTAGCTTTGGTATGACGACCGATATAAGAGAAGGAAAAGTTCTACATCAAAAACCAAGTAGAGTTGTTCAAGACAATCTGTAGAACATTGGTGTACCATTCTTCTGTTATCAGCTTATCCAAGAATTTTGGTTGATTCTGAACTAATCTTCACCACAATCAACAAATCACTTGTTTGGTTTGATTTGATTTCTTTGTTTAATGGCATATCAACCCAAATTACTTGTGTAGGTAATCCAACAGTTGATATATATAAACGAAATGTTCGTTTCTCATTCGTCAAGTTCGACAGGAGATGGTTTGGTTTGGTTTCTTTGTTTTAATGGCATATCAACTCTTTTTTTTATGCCAAAGCCATTCTCCTAGAAGAACAGTAGTGGTACTATTTAACCCATTGCTTGGAGGATAAGGGGCTTCATACCTTTCCCAAGGGTATTTGCCCGAAAGTGAACGTAATAGCGCGACTGGAGTACGAACTCGCGTACTACGATTCCGCAATCCATCGCTTTAACCATTAAACCACGAGGACACCCCCTCGACAGGAGAGTTCATTATGAATATATATTTAAATTGTTTGTATATGCACATTTAAAAAGACAAATACCGAGAGATATATGCAAAAATAAGAGATTTACAATATGAAGAAATTTTATTCAAATTTCAAGAGCCCTTTCATCTGAGATTTGTCAAGTGACGGCCTTCAGAAGTCCTTTAAAACAATGTAAAAGAGGAGTGAAATTAAAAAATGATAGCAAGACAAGAGAGAGAGAGAGAGAAAAGAAAAATTCAAACCACCCTAAGTCAAGCATGAAATATCTCCGAATAAATTCAAAGAGTGTTTTGGATTTTGCTTGCATAGAAAAGGCCTATTGAATCAAATATAAATAACCTCAAGGACAATGTGATGTTGTTTAAACCTAGATCTATGCAAGACTACAAAACACTCATCGCTATTTGATGTATTCAAATGCTCACGGATTGTAGAATCAAGCAATTTTAAATGCCTGGATGTTGTGTGCATACGAATATCTCTTGGAACAAGCTGTTTAATTCTAACTTCAAGGCGTTGGAAAGAGTACCTTACATATTGACATTACGGCGACATTGAAATTTATAGATTAAATTGCTTTGTTGGAAGATTGGGAGCACATCCTTATGAAAAGAGCGAAATGCAACTCGAGTTGTAAAGATGGTTCGAACCATAGCTGCATATATATATATATATATATATATATATATATATATATATATATATATAGTACAATTTGATGGAGACTCAAACTCGGTTAAGTCGTCATAATAAATTTATTTCGGCGGAGAATATTACTATACTCTCCGTCTCGTCAGATGACTACATGCTTCTCTCTCGTCGCAGAGTTGCAAATGTGGAGTTACAGTTCGTATTCAGAAGATAAAATAAAGGAATTTAAAAAAAAAAACACAATAAAAATAAAAATAAATAAGAATAAGGTGGAAATCAAATTATAAATTATTTCATTCATAGGCGTAGGCAGAGGGGGTTAACATGTTATGTGTTAGAACGATTAAGAAACAGGGGTGGAATTAATCTACTGGTCAGTCCCTTCTAATTTTGCGTTCTTGTAGTAGTTCCTCCTACTTGGCAGGTGTGATTTTCTAAACAGACTAAGATCGTTTAACTAATGGCTATCTCATACATGATTTACATTCATTCCTAATATGTCTGTTAATTAACTCATATGTATTATTTTACTCCTTTGAGAGTTTTCACATTTCACACCAGCATTAGTTGATGGTCTTTCGCTGGAGTTTGAGTGGTAGTGAGTTTCTTCAAGTCTTCGGGACTCTCCTCAGTATTCAAGCCGACTTTTAAATGCTGAGGTCAGGATGGTGTCCACTTGTTCTTTGATTTCTAAGTCTTTCACTCCCTTTTACCAATTATAATTTGTATCTCCGTCACTTTCATGTTCCGTATTTTGTTATTTTTTAGTTCTCTATACATTATTATTATTATTATTTACTCATTAGAGCTTTTCACATCAGCGTTAGCCAATGTTTTTTTTTACTGGAGTCTGAGTGACAGCAAGTCTCCTCTAGTCTCCAGGACTTTTCTTAGTATTCGGGCCGTTCTCAATAATGCTATCGTTTGGATGGTCTCCACTCGAGCCGCTAACTTCAAAGTCCTCCAGTCCCTTTAATAATCCTTTAGTTACTGTGCCAAAAGCACCAATTACAATTGGTATAATTGTCACCTTCATGTTCCTCAGTTTTTTCAATTCCCTAGCTTGGTCGTGGTACTTATCCTTCTTTTCATGTTCCTCAGTTTTTCAATTCCCTAGCAAGGTCGAGGTACTTATCCTTCTTTTCACATTCTCTCAGTTTTATTCTGCGGTCAGCCGGGACTATTATTATTATTATTTTTTACTCCTTGAGAGTTTTTCATATCAGTTTTAGCTGATGGTATTTCACTGGAATCTGATTGACAGCAAGTCTCCTCACGTCTCCAGGACCCTTCTTAGTATTCCAAACGCACCAATTACAATTGCTATAATTGTTACCTGCATGTTCCACAGTTTTTTCAATTCCCTAGCAAGGTCGAGGTACTTATCCTTCTTTTCACATTCTTTCAGTTCAATTCTGTGGTCAGCCGAGACGGCAAAGTCGACTATTTTGCAAATTCTTTTTTTTTTTTTTTATTAAGTCTGGTCAACTGGCCTGGATTAGGTGATCCGTTTCTATGTTTAAGTCCCATAGGAGTTTATGCGTGGCATTTTTTTGGACAGGTGCTGGGTTGTGCATATACCATTTGTTAGTATGGTCGAATTTATTAATATTAATATTTTTATTGTGAAGTCATCCTGATAGCACAGACTCATTGACTCTCTCTCTCTCTCTCTCTCTCTCTCACCATCCATCTATACAGTCCGTAACTCCTGACAGGTACTCTAAACAGCACCCAGTGTCCGCACAGTGATGATGTTTGTAAGTCTTTGCTGAATGAGCAACATAGACGCTTCTATGTGTAATTGTCCTCTAGAGAAAATTGCTTCTGATTTCGTCCTTTAGTCGACAGCAGTGTCTAGCATATTTCATTCCCTTCACTTGGTTGGTTTGTGAGATGGAAGCTGAGTTTTGTGGGGTGTCGCTTCTAGGATTTCTTCTAAACAATATCCACTATTCTTGTGTACATCTTATTGTTTCTCCAGGTGTTCCGGTAGTGGTACATCCATACATTTATTTTATAAGAGGGATCGATTTTCCAAATGATCGATAACTTGTCTATAGCGGGCTATGATTTCCCTATGTGTGTGTTGTGATCGCTCTCCGTAAATGAGATATTGATACCGATGAATGTGAAGAGATCTACTAATTCCACAAGTTTGCCACTTAAAATGAAGATCACTCCATATATATATATATATATATAATCTGTGTGTGTGTGTATCTGTGTGTGTGTGTGTCTGTATGTGTCTTCATATCTATCAATCAATCTATGTTTATTCATTTATCTACACCTGTCACTTCATTATTTATCAATCAATCTATGATATTCTGATCACATCAAGCAAGCTGATATATATATATGTGTGTGTGTGTGTGTGTGTGAAGATTATAAATATATATATATATAATTATATATATATATATATGTATATATACATATGAAGATTAAAACTTTTATAGATAGAAAAAAAATGATACGGTATATAAAAAATATAGATATGACGATACACATATATATATATACTATATCATCTTCTTCATATCTACATATCTTTTAATGTTCATATACATCACTCACTCTCTGTCTTGCTCTCTCTCTCTCTCTCTCTCTCTCTCTCTCTCTCTCTCTCTCTCTCCACACACACACTGGTAGATAGATGTCAGTCTATGTATATACCAGTTTTTTATATCTATCTTTTTCAGTCTTATCCTCTCTCTCAAGCTATATATACATATATATATATATATGTGTGTGTGTGTGTGTGTGTGTGTCTGTGTGTGTGTGTTTCAATTTCTTCAGGCCTATGTTCATACTTTCCATCGACTTTTGCTTGCATATAGGCGTATTGCGTCATTTATATCCACTTACATTTTTTAATACCTATAGATATTTGTGTATCTATAAGAGCATGAGTGTGTGTGTGTGTGTGTGTGTGTGTGTGTGTGTGTGTGTGTGTGTGTGTGTGTGTCTGTGCCTATGAGTATGTGCCTGCGTTTGTGTAAAAACGTATCTTTGTTAGCAATCTATGTAAGTGCACTTTCAAATTTCATACATATAAAAGCTCCATATAATCTCTGATATATATATATATATATATATATATATATATATATATATATATATATATATATTGCACCTGCATGCAGATAAATAACGACGCCTCCTGCGCCTCGTCGAAGGTATTATGTTCTTGCTGGTTGGCCAATATAATCAGGAATTCTCTCCTATCTGTTTGTTTTACCATTTTACTTATGATTCCATCCTTTAGGCGAATTACTCGTCTTGGAGACGTAAAGCCTGAGCCAACCGGAAATAAAAGAACGAATGTGGTAGCAATCGTGGCACCAAAAGACGTGAATTCTCACTTCGAATTCCTCGCTTCAATCTTTCAGCAGTGTCATCACCCACCCAGCAACCCTCTCAAATTATTCTGATCCTCCACTTTCTTTCTTTCTTTCTTTTTTCTTTCTTTTTTTTTATTTTCCATATGCATCAATGACAAATTGTTTTTGTTTTTTATTTTACGTTTTTTTGGGGGGGGGTCTCGTTATACTAAATGTGATTATTTCAAAATGGTAAAATGTTGAACAGACCAAGCTCTCTTATTTTTTCTTAAACGAAGACAGAAAACTAGTATTTCTAAATTGGATATTTTATGCATATATAGCGAAATATAGTTAGATATTAAGCTACTTTTATATGAGGTGCGCTTATTGTAATGATTATAATCGACGGATATGGAATCGGTGATCAGAGTTCAAGCCTGGCCGAGGTTGTTTGCGTTTCAAATAGTTCTAATTCAGTTGTAAACGGCATGAACCCAACTTTTCCCCTTAGACTCTTTAACCTTGATATGTTTTGGATATTAACTGGTTGATCCATTTGGCTGGCCGCATAAGTTGCCTGGGTGGTGTAACAAGAAGTGTACCTGTCTCCTAAAGTAAACAGGACGCAGGTTGTATCTCTTGTGAAGGTGCCACCTAAATTGTCTTGGTGGCATGCTCGAAGAAGGTGTGTTCATCTGCGACTTGTAGATTGGAGGTATGATCACAAGGATTTGCCTGGAAATCCGTAAATTATATTAACCAAGGAAGATTTCGACACGGCAGAACGAAGCAGAAAAGTTTCTCTGGCGAACCCCATTGTCACCCTGCCTGTCTGCTTTTCAAACTTTTTATCTCCTCTACCTTTACGTACATTTTCGGGTTATAAAGGAAATGAAAAGAAGCAAATTATATTTTATACATCAGCATTGTTGCTTTTTTTTAGGTTGAGGAATTCTATTGTGAATTGAATTACCATGACCAGAAAATCCGGCGAACACTGTCGTATGACATACGGAAACACTGGACTGCTGTTTCGATCTTATTAGGTCTCATCAGCAGTGTATAGCGTGCTCTCCACTACTAGTTCGGTCTCCAATGGTGAGGACCACATTATACACTGCTAATGAGACTTAATAAGGTTGAATCAACATTGTTTTCTATCTTTTCTGTATACAACTTAACTAGTAGGACAGACTAGGCTCTTTAACCTTGGTATGGCAACTGGTCTAGGAGAAGGAAAAGATCTGAATTCAAACTAGTTGTACTCTGCTAAAAATAACCGGCTAATGGTGGACAGGTTGGAAAAATATATACTTTCAGCTTAAGAGTATTCACCGTAGCGTTGAAGCAAACATGCTTCATTGTGAAATTGTGGTAACTGAGTTTGAATCCCAGTCGCGCTATTACTTTCACGTTTGGACTAGTACCCTTGCTCCATGAGCAATAAGTTAAATTGTACCACTACTCTTCTTCTACCAGAATTGCTTTGACAACAATTAACCCACGAATGTTGATATGGTTGGTTGGTCGGTTGGATTGTTTTTATGGTATATAGGTTATGTAATATAATGGCCGAGGGATTTCGTTTTATATATCCTGCCTTTGGGTTTAGTTAGGCTGAGAATCTTTCGGCTTGGGTTAGTTAGGTGCAAACTTGAGCGCAGGTGATAAGGCGCACGCGGGGAGGACGTGTCATTCACAGATGTAAAAATAAAAATCCCAGAATGAGGGTGTGACCAGGG
This sequence comes from Sepioteuthis lessoniana, assembly GCA_963585895.1. NCBI lineage: Eukaryota > Metazoa > Mollusca > Cephalopoda > Myopsida > Loliginidae > Sepioteuthis > Sepioteuthis lessoniana. Next base: position 35,905,704 of record OY757946.1, on the reverse strand, counting down.
ATGTGAGTGACTTCATGCACCGGAAGCGTACGCAGAGGATTTTGAGTGATTTGAAAAATTCAGTTAGTTGAGTTCTGCTTCGGAGGAAGAAGGTTGACTTTTGTTTGCTCGCCGAAAAACTTTTTAACTCAAAGGTAATAAAAAATTTCGTACCTGAACTAAGAAGCCGTAAGTGTTTTTCGCGTTTCGGGATTCCTATTTTTTATGTATATATGTTATGAACATTCTATGTACATTTCCCATATCCGTATCATGGGTATGTTACAATTATAGGTTATTTAACACCAAATCCATTTTTATACGAATTGTCAGTTCTATTTCAAACAATTCATTTAAGCTTAAATACACAGTTTGATTGTCTAAACTGTTTCTATTTCAAGCTATTCAGTTTAATCAAACAATTAATTCCATTTCAAACAATTCAGTTTAGTATGAGTATAGATTGTTTACACACAGTTAAATGTCAAAACAGTTCCATATTAAACAACTCAGTTTAGCGTAAGTATTCAGTTTAATTCTATTTAACCCATAGATAGGATCCTTATCAGGTACTACCACTCCGGGCCAGAGTGAATATGGAAGCATTGGCAATGAAGGAGTACTCCGCATTTCCCAAAACTCCAGCATTAATATAGCCTCACCATCAGATTGTTTAGTATCATATCCAGGACACTCATTGGGGGAATCTTACGCTTCTACAGAGAAGCAGTAGGTGTAGTCTACAGCCCCAGGCGACGGGGATAGAATGTTGATATGCCATTAAACAAGCAAATCAAACCTGTTCTGCAGTTGTAACTTAACTTATTCAATTTTATGGCATATGAAATCTTTATGGCTATGTTGTATTGCCACATACAACTATACGTATACATATACATGCGGAAACATAATCACCAATAATGACGAACGAACACACTTCTTTAGAATAATATACCTCTTACACTTTATTCTCGAAAGGGTTGCGAAAGGGTTGATGTTGGTTATAGGTAAGAGGTGAGTTGGAGGCGGAGATAGACTGCCACATATTGACCCCAAGTTCCTCTGGCCATAGCAGCAATTCTTCCTAATTCTGCTGGGCTGCTCAACCGGGGTCCTTAGGCCCCAAGCCGTCAGCCTCCCTGCTGATTCTCACGCTGACATCTTATCTCCAACTAACTCAAGCCGTCCGTGGCACCTGGTAATATAATTGTTTGACATCCACCTGCCACATTTCAAGGTGATATTCCGATATCTTGGACCGGATGCACCTGTTTCTTGATTGACAGCTGGGTCGAGGGTTAATATGTTACAGTTATCTAATGCCAAATCCTGTTTATACATATGATTTTAACGAATCGTTTGCAGTTAACATCATCTTAAAATGGACCTGAGCTCATTTGTTTGTACACAGTAAAATGATTTCAATTATTGCTATCTATGACTGATAATTCTATTTGATATTTAACATTTGTTTGCACATAGTTAAATGTTTTCAGGTACAGTAAATGATTAAGTAGTTCTATTTGAACCATACCGAACCATTGTCCTAATGAGTAGAGTGTTCGCCAATGGTCCGGGAGACTGGAGTTCAATCCTAGGTCTAGTCATACCAAAAATTCATAAAATGGTACTTGATGTCGCCTTGCTTAAAACTCAGCATTATAAGGTAAGGATCAATGGTAAAGTGAAGCAATCCAGGGAATAGAGTACCGCCTTCCCCTCTGTGTGGTAGCTATTGAAAAGGGAGCCTTCGAGTCACCCTCCATTAAGGTCGCCAACTTTTATTTGACCCATGAATGGGATTTTAACTGATACAGATTCCGTGTCAGGGTGGATCTGAGAGTAATGATAATGAAGAGGTAATTCACTACAACGCATCTAGAAGGATGGCTTGTGCTTTTAATAACCAACGAAGGTTGATATACCATTAAACCAAGAAGACTAGACTTGGACTGAGATATTTTCATATATTTCTTTTGACACTAAGTGCTATATAAATTTTTATATCATCTTATGGAATTAACTTTGTTCTGTGAAAAATATTACAGAGTTTTGTAGAAACATATTTTTGTGACTTAAGTGGTTGACACTTAAGAGATTTATCGATTTAAACATCCTGATATGTCTTCTTTTGAATAAAATTGAATTGGTTCTTGTGTAGATATATCCCACCCTATATATATATATATATATATATATATATACGTGTGTGTGTGTGTGTGTGTGTGTAGAAAAATTGATAACAACGATCCAAGTGGAAGGAGAGATTTCTTGAGGTCGACACTATAGTGTTTCAGTTCTACTGAATCATCATCAGGACCATGAGGGGTGATATTAGCGATTTTAAGTCAACGGTGGATGTTTAATATATATGTATATATATATATATATATATATATATATATACGTATATGTGTGTGTGTGTGTGTGTGTGTGTGTGTGTGTGTGTGTGTATTCTATTCTGTGAAGTTTTAAAGCCGGAATTAGCTGGTAGTCTTTCACTGGAGTATGAGTGACAGCAAGTCTCTTCATGTCTCTGGGACTTTGATTAGTATTCTGGCCGATCTCATCAATACTGAAGTCTGAATGGTCTCGATTCTTCCTCCGATTTGCCTCAGTGGTAATTTCATCATCCATTCCTTTGGTGACCGTTCGATGCGCACTAACTACAATTTCTATCACCGTGACTTGCATTTTCCACAATTTTTGTTTTGGTTTTGTTTTTTAATTTTCTGGTAAGGTTTAAGTTTTTGCCTCTCTTTCCGCTGCGACGGTAAAATCCACTAGATAGCTTTTTTTTTTTATCGTAAGGTCGTCTGGCCGATATGAGGTGATCCGCTTGTATCTCAAAACCCCAGAGAATTTTATGCGTCTCATATTTTAGGACGGTATTTGGTTTGTGCATATATTATTTGGGAGTATAGGAAAAATTCAATCTTTTGCACAATTCCCAGTGGATCAGCTTCTCGTGCCCAATCTTGTCTGCTTTCTATGCTAGTTTGTTTTCTATGTAATTCATCGTTTCATATATTTTTAAAATTTGAAATTACACTGAAATATAATGCAAAACTATAAGAATAAGTTTCATTCAATGATTTACTACTAATAAAATAGAATAAAAATGCAGTTCACCATTCTTTACGGTTTGTGAAATGGAATAGGAAGTAAAAAAAATGATGTTGGTAGGAGGTTTGGTTTGGTTTTTTGGCACATGAACAATTAAAGGTTATTAATACCAAATCCATTTCATACATAAAAACTGTTCTATTTCAAACTTGTCCAGTCGGCTTGGGCTGGAGAATACACTGACTGAAACTCTGCAGAGGGGTAACACCCCTCCCTAATGAGTGTCCTGGATAAGGAACTAAACAATCTGATCGTGAGGTTCCAGTGATGCTGGAGCTTTGGGAAATGCAGAGCACTCTTTCATTGCTATTACTCCCAGGTCCACTCTGGACTCGGTGTGGTAATACCTGATAGGGCCCTATCTATGAGTTAAATAGGACTGCGTACTTATGCTAGACTGAATTGTTTGAATTAGAACTGTTTGACTAAACAGAATAGTTTAATAAAAATGTTTTTGAAAAATAAACTGTTCTTACATTTAAACTGTGTGCTTATGCTAATATGAATTGTTTGAAATGGAACTGTTTTCACACGGAAACTGTACTTACCCTAAATTGAATTGTTTATAGAACTGTTTTCACATTTAACTGTGTGTAAAGAAAATTTTTACTTATACTAAACTGAATTAGCTGAATTAAAACTGTGGAATAAACTGAATAACCTCAAGTATAAATGTTTTTGACAATTAGACTGAATTGTTTGAAATAGATCTGACTATTTGCATAAGAAATGGATTCGGCGTTAAATAACCTATAGTCCATAAAATCCAACCAACCAACCAACCAAAATCTATTTCAAACAATTCCGTTTTGTATAAGTCTATTATTTTTTGTTTACACGCAGTTAAATATCAAAATGGCTCAATTTTAAACAGTTCAGTTTAACATAAACAGTCAAGTTCTATTTGACCAATAGATAGGACCTTTTCAGATTATACCACTACGGGCCACAGTGGACCTGGGAGTGATGGCACTAAGGGCTACACTGCATTCCCCAAAGCTCGATTTGTGTCATATACAGGACACTCATTGGGCGAGGGGAATCTAACCCCTCTGCAGGTATGTATTCGGTGTATTCTACCGCTCCCAGTGGGAGGGTGGAGGCAGTAAATGATCTCCAAAGGAAAAAATAAATGGGTGTCCATTGCCTTCAGAGACTTCAGACACAAACAGCAAGACATACATAAACAACTATTTCAAAAATCTGCTTTGAAACCCTCCTGAAATTATAAATATGCCTATTGAAGGAATTATTAGTCACTAACTCGACATCAAACTCGGATATCTTATAGAAAAAGTACTTGAAGTAGTTCTGATGACGAAATACCGCTCAAAGTATGAAAAATAAGACCGACGCCGACTACGCCGATGACATAGCGATACTGGCAAATACACCCAACCAAGCCAAAACACCTCTGCATAGTTCGGAACGAGCAGCTGCAGGCATGGCCTCCATGTCAATGCACACAAAACGGAATATATGTGCTATAATCAAACAGGTGACTTCTCCACACGAGAGAGAACCATAAGAGACAGAACCCCTCTTAAACTAGTAGACAAATTCACTAACCTAGGAAGCAGCGTCTCATCAACCAAAAAGAACATCGACGCGCGGCTAACGAATACATGGACAGCTAACGATAGGCTATCGATCATATGGAAATCAGACCTGACCGATAAAATGAAACGCAGTTTCTTCCAAGCAGCGGTCGTGTCGATACTACTATATGGATGTACTACTTGGACGCTAACTAAACGGCTGGAGAAGAAGCTAGACGGCAATTACACAAGAATGTTGCGAGCAATATTGAACAAGTCCTGGTGGCACCACCCCACAAGGCACCAACACTACGGCCACTTGCCTCCCATCACGAAAACTATCCGAGTTAGATGAACCAGACATGCAGGTCACTGCTGGAGAAGCAGAGACGAGCTCATAAGAGATGTACTCCTATGGACCCCCACATATGGCCGGGCAAAAGCAGAACGACCAGTACGAACATACATACAGCAGCTATGTGAGGATACAGGCTGTGGCCCTGAAAACCTGCCAGGGGCGATGAACGATAGGACGAAGTGGCGAGAGAGAGTCGGCATGACATGATGATGATGATGACTTCTTCAATTATTTTGTGAACAGAGAGAGCTTCCCTAAGTAAAATGGCAAATAAGTTTCATTGTTTCTATGGCATTACTTCTCTTAGGTAAAGTTAATTCGTCAGTAGGCCCAATCGGTTGGTGTTGTAAAATACGCCGACTGCATCTCTGCAGAGGGGTAAGAACCTCCCACTCGATACGGGTGTTCTAGATCTGACACTAAACCATCCAAAGGGGAGATTCCAGTCCTGCAGCTTTTGAGAATTTGGGTTAACCCTTCATTACTATTATTCAGGTGTCTACTCCTACCCGCAGTGGTAGTTCCCCTTAGAGTCCCATCTATTGGGCAAATAGAAATATGTAATCATTTTCTATATTTTAAAACGTTCAACTGTGTACAAAGAAATAATTATTATTAAACCGATTTAGTATTAGATAGCAACGCTGGAAACCATTTAGCTATGTATAAATAATTGTTCTCTGGCTCGTTTAAAAATGTTCCCGATAAACCATTTATATATATATATATACTTTTGATAATTGCTCTGTGGGATAGGGTTGTCGAACACACCGACTGCATCTTTGCAACGAGTGTCCTGACAATGACATTAACAATCTGATGGCGAAGTTCGAGTAATGCTGAAGCTTTGGGGAATTCAGAGTACTCCTTCATTGTCATCGCTCCCACGTCTACTCAGGCCCGGCGTGCTCACACCTGATATGGTCCCATCTATGGGTCAAATACGAGGCGCATACGATAAGTTTCCAGACTTTTTTTTGTATGGGCATTTAAAATTGTCGTAGTCTCTTGAAAATTCTCTATGTCATTGCTATACATCCTATAAGATTACTGACCAATTTTTATGATTTTAGGTTCAAATGAACTGCTACAGCAGGAATTGCAATACACCCTATTAAGGCCTGATTATCAATGCTGGTGAATTTCAAAAATGCAATCAGACACTTAAGAAGAACGATATGTAATAAAATTCTGTTTTACACTTGTCAAAAGGCCACAGAAACGTATGAAATGCTTCAGACTGCTTTTCGACCATCTTGCATAAATCAAGCATCAGTTTTTGAGTGGCATAAGAGATTCAAGGATGGCAAGGAGTCTGCGAGGGATGATGAGAGACGTGGGAGGAGTAAGTAAGTCAATACACCAGAGATGATTGGCCAAAGGGCCAGGGTTAGGGTTACTATGTTGAGGTTTTGTGGGAGTTCAGGAAGAGATTACTATGGAAGAGGACAACACTCTTCAAATCGGGTCAGTGGCAATTCCATCAGAACAATACACCAGTTCACAACTCTATCCTTGTCACAGACTATTTGACACAGTTCCTCACTGTCCCTATAGTCCAGACCTTGCTCTCTGTAACTTTTGGTTATTCCCTAAGCTCAGAGGCTATCGTTATGAAAAAATTGAGGAGATGAAAGAGGCTGTGACAAAGGTCATTGACATGCTCACACAAGAGGACTTCGATGGGGGCCTTGAAGAAGTTGTTGGAACGGTAGAACAAGTGCATTGCAGCCGGAGGAGATTACTTCGAAGGGGACTTGAGTTTCATGTGTGTACTGTCAATAAAAGTGTCCATACGAAAAAAGTCTGGAAACTTATCGTATGTCCTCTTAGAATAAAACTGCGTACTTATCCAAAACTGAACTGCGTGAAATGAAACTATTTTTGTATGCTAAACTAAATTGTTTGAAATAGAACTGTTTTTGACATTTAAACTGTACTTACGGTAAACTGAACTGTTTCAATTAGAACTGTTTATTTGAATAAAAATAGATTTGCCATTTAATAACCTACAAAGGTCGATATGCCATAAAACCCAAACAAACCAAACTAAACAAAGCCTCAAGATATATATATATATATATATATATATATATATATAAAGGATTTAATATTAGATAATTTATAAGGGTTATTATGCCATAAAATTCAACCAACCAACCCATCGTATGTTAATTTGTCAATCTTTCCTATTTAACAAAAATGTTGTCGTATCATAATCTTTCAAAAGATTAGGCCACTTCTGATCTCTTTATCTTAATAAATTGAAATGACTCGCGAAACCGTTGCAACAGCAGCCCATGATAATATTGATGCTTCTATTTCGGAAGGATGGAACGATTCTAAATGGCATTTCATCGTCAGCAACTGTCTATGTTGATAATGGTGCTTCTATTGAGGAAGGAATGCAGGATTCTAATAATGTCAACGTTATCTCTTTTAAATCGAGAATTTAGATTATTAAAAAATAATATTCATCACGATATCAGTATCATTGTCTCTTCGGTATTTGATTTGATTTGGTTTGGTTTGGTTTTATGGCATATCAACCATTGTATTTTATGCCAAATCCATTTTTACACATATAGATATTTCTATTTCAAACAGTTCAGTTTAACAAAAGTTCGCAGTTTAAATGCCAAAACAATTCTATTTCAAACAATTTAGTTTGGCATGAATACACGATTTAAGTGTCAAAAATAGCACTATTTCAAATAATTCAGTTGAGCATTAGTACACTGTTTAGTTTTATTTGACACATAGACAGAACTCTATCAGGTGCTACAATTCCAGACAAGAGTGGACCTAGGAGTGAGGGCAATAAAGGGCTACTCCACATTCTCCAAAGCTCCAGTCTTATTGAAACCTCACCATCAGATTCTTTAGAGTCATACCTGAACACTCTTTAGGGGAATCTTAACTTTTGTAGAGATACAGTCGGTGAATTCTGCAGACACTAGGCAATTGGGCCATCTAATCACGATTAACGCATTGTAAAAGCACGTAAACGCCAAGCAGCCGTGCAACGAGAGTCTACTGCTTGGTTTGATTTTATTGGACCTCTTTTTTAATAACATATCAACATTTTTGGGTTATTTAATGCCAAAGACCATCTTATAGTGCAATCATCATCATCAGGTCGTGGTAATAGCAAGGAGTTTCCTCTCTCTCTCTCTCTCTCTATATATATATATATATATATATATATATCTCCTGTCTCCTGACAGATATTCTAGACTGCATCCAGTGTCCGCACAGAGCTGATATATGTACGTCCTTGCTGGCCGCATAGTCTACTTCTTCGTATGGTCATAGATTTATCTTACTCTCCGTGTCTACTTTTATAATTATAAATAGACACATAGACTTTGTTTGATTTTCAACGTCTTTATTCACCCTAATTCCCACGTCAACCGCAGTGTTGGACAGATAGCCATTTTAGGCGTCCGTTCGTTTTGCTTCCTGGACTAATCTCTGATTAACTCTCCCTAACTGATCCGTTCTCACGATTGATGAAAACAATCAGAGAACTGCTAAAAACGACTGCCAGTGGTCAAGACTTGTCTATCATATCACTGTTTATTTCTATAACTCTTCTTCTGACGAATTACCAGTTAACATATTCTACACTTATTTTACAAAGTGGGTGACCTATTCATTATGTAATAGTCGGCAAGCTTTGATCCCTTCAAGCGTGGGAGTCCATATATGAATGTTGCTTATGTGTTCGTCCTTACTTTTACCAATAATGCCCTGCATATCTTGTTCGACTTATGGTTTGTGAGATAGGAATCAAGTGGCCGTAAAGCCGCTGTTTCGTCGGGTGCTGCTTCCAGGATTTGTTCAAAACAGCATGAAAAAATTCAAAATGAAATGGAATATACATGTAGAATCTGTCTCTAAGCCTGAATATATTTCACTGAATGAACTTCAAATCCCAAGTATTCATTTATTATTGGGGATTCCCGATTGTTTAAGTGATGGATTCTGGCTTCGAAGTAGGTGAGTTCGAACTCCAGTCACACAATTACTTTCACTTTCGGACCAATACCCTTCGGAAAGGTATTCCCCCGACTAAGGGTTAAATGGTATCCTTACTGTTCCTTTAGAAGGATGGCTTTTGCATTAGATAACCCATGAAGGTTGATATGCAATCAAAAAACGGAAGAGGAACAAATCTTTTTTTGTAGTTTGCTTTACTCTCAGAAGTTTGGGTCGTTCTGGCTTTTAATACAACTCCGATATCCCCGAGCCATGTGTTAGATAGTACTGTAATATAATGGCCGAGGGATTTCGTTTTATATATCTTGCCTTTCGGTGTAGTTAGGCTGAGAACCTTTCGCTTAGCGCATGGGTTAGTTAGGTGCAAACATGAGCACAGGTGTTCACACGCGCGCGGAGCGGACGTGTCATTCACAGATGTCACAATAGAAACCCCAGATAGAAAATTTGACCGCGGGATGTGAATGACGTCATGCAGCGGAAGCGTGCGCAGAGGATTTTGGGGATTTGAAAAAAAGTCAGTTGAGTTGGGTTTTAGCAGCCGTGAAAGACTGTTGACTTTCGGAGCTTGCCGAGGCCTTGCAGCGGGTGCCGCGCTTGTTGTTGGGTGGGGCAGATGGAAAACTCAGTATAGAAAGATTGTGACTCTCTCTCTCTCTCTCTCTCTTGTCGAAAAACCTTTTAATTCAAAGGTAATAAAGTTGCGTACCTGAACTAAGAAGTCATAAAGTTTTTCGTGTTTCGGGATTCCTGTATTATCTATATATGCGTTATGAACATTCTGAGCGTTTTACATACCGGTATGGATGTGTCTATTTCACATATTCATATCTGGCTATGTAACAGTACCACTATTTTCTTAAAGGATGGTTTTGGCATTGAGTAAAATGAAATACATTTGCTATTAAACAAAGAAACTAATCTCAGAAACCAAATAAATCCCCATATATACTAACCTCAACTTCTGATGAGCGTTAAGTGAAAATAAGTGAAATCACGGAGGTGCCCGTGGTGTAATGGTTATCGTCGTAGGAAATGGACACGGCGACACGAGTTCAAATCCTGGACCAGGTTAATTGCATTTCACATAGCACTAATACCCATGGGAAAGGTATGAATCCAATTATTCTCCCTCCAGCTATGGGTAAATAATAGGACAGACTGGATTCTTCAGTCTTGTCGAGGCAACTAGTCTAGGAGAAGGAAAACTCTGAATTCAAACCTGTTAAAATCTGCTTAAAAAATTGACCTTGTGTCATATCCTGCCCCAGCGGAGCGGTTGGTAAATATGGTCAAGTGAAAATAACTAACTAGATTTTAAGCATCTAAAACGTCACTCTTAAGAAGGTGTCCATTACTGTTAAAATTGAAACTAGGGTTTCAGAGGAAATGAAACACAGAAAGTATGTATTTATTTTGGATTGGATCCTGCTCTTCAAGTATCCTGCTCTACGAGTATCCTGCTCTACAAGCACTCTTCGTATTAAAAAGTATTTTCAGAAAAACTTGTTCTTTTCCCTATTTATATATAGATATTGTCATCCACATACTGATTATTTCGTTGAGTTACAACTTTCTTGTATGGCTAGACATGCGAGATGCTTCAAGCTGGAATCGACAAACGACCGATTTTACATCAGTCGGATATGTTACCTCTGAGATGCTGTCATTGCTGGGTAAGCACAGGGGTTTTGGGTATATATTTACATCTACGCTTATCAACTACTCGAATGCTCTATTCATGAGAAGTATATATATATATATATATATATGTGTGTGTGTGTGTGTGTGTGTGTGTGTGTGTGTGTGTGTGTGTGTGTGTGCGTGTGTTTTGAAATATAAAGGCACACAAGGGTATTTGTGTTCATGTTTATAATTTAGAAAATAAATAAACATTTAAAAACAAATCTCCTTGGGGACCTTTTCATTTCAACGTATTTACTTTTTTCTCTCAATGTACCAACAAAAACTGTTTGTTGTCACTATCACACTTCGTGGGTTTGATTGCTAAAATTTTTAACAGAAATAATATAAAAGTCAGCTACAGTTGTACAAATAACATCTCATTTCATTAAATGCCGCAACAAAAAGATCGAAACCATCCACAGCACAACACACTCCAACACACATACAACAGTAGTCATAAAGAAACATACCTCATACTAGGAAACTGTCAACAGAAAAATGTTGTGTAAAGAGCCACTGTAAAAACCAACTCCTCAGTCAAGCAGTACATCGGCGCAACGGCGGGTACCATAAAACAAAGAATATATAACCACAAACATTTCTTCACTAACAGAAATTACTCAACTAACACTTCTTTATCCACACACATATAGCTCCTAAAAGACAGGAACATCTTACTCACCATGACTTGGAAAATATTAGAAGTAGCACTCGCCTACAGAAAGACATAAAATGCCTTCTTTGCCTCCACGAGAAGCTATCAAGTATCACCCACCCATCGCAAAACACCCAGTTTAACAAAAAATCAGAAATTCTATCTAAATGCAGACATCTATTCTCACACTCCGACCCATACACTTAAAACCATCCATTTTACCTAAATATACCTCGACAACTAACCCCTCACCAATAACCCCAAAACATACCCAACGCACCGTAAGCAACGTCTTCTTCCATTAAATCTTTATATCTATCTCCACACACTTCCACAACCTGTTGACATTAATGTAAGCGATATTTTCATGAGTATTAGAAATACGTCTCCACACAGTATATTTAACATATCCCTCACACACAAATCATCATATTTTACAATAACGTATACGTAATATAACATTAACACAACATAGACAGGTAATTAAAAACTATTATTGTAATCAAACACATCTCCCCACCTATTGTCCTTACGTCAAAGACGAGTTAAATCATATATTCATTTTCTTATTTATGCAATGATGATAATTTGTTCGTTAGTTAAAATTATCACCATACACACGCACACACATAAAAAGAAAACAAAAAAATCACATCGCATATACAAACAATTATTGCAACGTCTTAACACAATATATTCACTATACTCCTAAGGTACATACAATGAATATACATACGCAATATATCATTAACACAGAATAACAAATACAAATTAATATTGCACTCTAACACAAGGCATATTCCAGCATAAAATACTATATTGCATAATGGTATATCAAAATATAACGTCTCATTACCATGATATTTATTAAGTATTGACCCGCCACACTCCTTCGTCTATTATGCTTACAAATCAAAATTTATTTTCTTCGTAATGCAATGATGATGATATTTTGTTTCGTAGCTAAAATCATCACCATACACACACACACACACACATACTCGCGAATATATAAAAAACATTTTTTACTCGGTCAATCGGTCGTGACTTTGGCTGCACATCATGCCCCATATATCCAGGAAACAACCTCAGATTTGCCTGGGGGTGTCCTTGTGGTAAAATGGTTAAACGATTGACTGCGGAATCGTAGTAAGAGAGTTCGTACTCTAGTCGCGCTATTACGTTCACTTTCGGGCAAATACCCTTAGGAAAGGTATGAACCCCCTTATCCTCCCAGCTATGGATTAAATAGTACCACTACTGTTCTTCTAGGAGAATAGCTTGGGAATTAAATAGCCTATAAAGGTTTACATGCCATTAAACAAAGAAACCAAACCATCAAATTTGCCGCGCGGAGCATGTATCTTCATATACACATACACTAAATATTACTTATACAACCACCCACAATAAATAAAACTTACTGAAATACACACACGCACACATATATATACACCGAAACACATACACACACACACACATAAAAAGGTGTACATATTCTAACGTTCTTTTGACTGTATTTTTCGATTTTTTTCGATTTCTCCTATATCTTTTGTTCTCTGCCTGATGATTGTCGTTTTCGTTTATAAAATGTCATGAAACCTGAGGTCACAGACAAGTTTCCATTCATGTAAACATGTATAAAAACTAATATATATATATATATATATATATATATATATATATATGTGTGTGTGTGTGTGTGTGTGTGTGTGAATATATAGTAGCGAGCATAAAGATCAGAACGATATTAAGAAAAATCTAAATGTGAAATAACTTTTTATTTTGAAACTTCACAGAACATTTAATTAAGAAAAAAAAAGGATATAAGAGTAGATTATATATTTCCAAAATATATAAAACTCAATAAACTGATTTCGATAAAGTCGTCAGAATAATTATATAACATTCGAAAAAATAGACCAAGTTATTTCATATCTAGACTTTTTCTTAACATCGTTCTGATCTTTAAGCTCGCAACAATATATATATATATATATATATATATATATATATATATATATATATATATATATAACATTGATAATATAGTTTGCAATATTTATAGATAAAGAGTACTCAATATCACTGATAGCATATATATATATATATATATATATATATATATATTGGGTCAGAAGAAATTTACCTTGGTTTCACCTATCCGGATCAACAGGATAAAACTGTTCCGTTTTATCCTGATGATTCACAAAGATAAAACCAAGGTAGATTTCTTCTGACCGATTAGGTATTTATATTTATATCTCTATTTTCTCTACTCCTTTCTTCGTTTAACTTAGCGCTCTGTCAGATTTTTTTTTCTTTTGGCTAGATATTACGATAAAGGTAGATGTTTCTCAGAAAATACGTTTGTTTTTACTCTTTTCTTTTTTTTTTTTTTTTTTTTTTGGTGGAATTTTTTCCTAATTATCAGTTAGTGTATTTGTTTATACACAAGTTGGATCATTCGTTGTTTTTTGTTTACCCTGCAAGAGTTAAAGTTATCGATTAACCTAAAAGCGAAATAAATTATATATATATATATATATAAAGTTGGGAAAGCGTTGTCATTGGCTCGACGGTGCTTGGTGACTGTTAGGTTCTCGCCTATGTGACAGATAGTCGAATTATTGCATAGAGGGAAAACTGACAGTTACCAAGTGGAGTTGAGAATTTGCTTCTATTATCCCAACGTATTAAATCGAAATTTTAAGGATCTTATGTAATTCATTGGTTAATGATTTTGGTTGGCAGATCATTACTAGAGTTTGATTCTCACTGAGTGTTCTGACCCTAATATCATTATTAATAAAAGTGTAGATTTTGTGTTTTTCTATATGGTTTTAAAGCATTTTCACACCAACGAGAGATTTGGTTTGGTTGGCTTGGCTTTCATGGCATATGAACCGTTGTAGATTATTTAATGCCAAATCCAATTGATTCATATATATTAGATATATATGATTTGTTAACATAATTCAACGAAGTTGAATAGTTCCAAATTTACTAACAATTTAATTGAATTGTTAATCGAATTACCATGACCAGAAAATCCGGCAAAACCTTGCGTGCGACATAAGGAACCACTGGACAGCTGTTTCGATATTATTAGGTCTCATCAGCATAATAATTCCATTCATAATATGATTTTTCTACATAAAAAAAAGAAAATGTACATCAATTCAATTAAACATTAAACATTTGTTTACACACAATTAAATGATCAAAAAGTTCTATTTCAAACAATTCAGTTTAACATAAGTTAAATGGTTCTAAGTATTATTATCTATCACTAACAATTCAATTAAATATTAGTCATTTGCTTACACATAGTTAAATGATCAAACAGTTCTATTTCTAACAATTCAATTTAACATAAGTCAATTAATTTAAATGGTTCCAAGTATTATTATCTATCACTAACAATTCAATTAAATATTAGTCATTTGCTTACACATAGTTAAATGATCAAACAGTTCTATTTCTAACAATTCAATTTAACATAAATCAATTAATTTAAATGGTTCCAAGTATTATTATCTATCACTAACAATTCAATTAAATATTAGTCATTTGCTTACACATCGTTAAATGATCAAACAGTTCTATTTCTAACAATTCAATTTAACATAAGTCAATTAATTTAAATGGTTCCAAGTATTGTTATTTATCACTAACAATTCAATTAAATATTAGTCATTTGCTTACACATAGTTAAATGATCAAACAGTTCTATTTCTAACAATTCAATTTAGCGTAAATCAAATTTGAATGGTTGCGAGTATCGTTATGTGTCACTAACAATTCAATTAAATATCTATCAATTATTTACACACAGTTAAATTATCAAACAGTTCTTTTTTCAAACAATTCAATTTCACATAAGTCATTCGTTTGCCCTCTGTTTAAAAGTCAAACAGTTCTATTTCATGTGCCACTTCTCCAAGCCAGTGCAGACCACGGAGCGAAAGAAATGAAGAGGTACTCCGCATTATCCAAAGCTCCAGCATTACTGTAGCCTTATCATTACATGGTTTAGTGTCATATGAAGGACATTTGTTGAGAGAGAGTTTTACTCTCCTCTGAGATGCAGCCGGTGTATTCTTCAGCCGACTCGACTTATATTAAATTGCAATGTAAAAAGCCTCACCCACAAAGAAAAGTCGTAGCAAAACATTTTTGTTGTTGTAAAATACTATCACTTCAAATAAATCGTTTTTAAGGTCTTTAATTTTTTCTATCCATACATTTTCAACCCTTTTTTCGTCTTTGCCCAGTCGGCTGGGGCTGTAGAATACACTGACTGCACCTCTGCAGAGGGGTAAGACCCCCACTAATGAGTGTCCTAGATAAGACACTAAACAATCTGATGGTGAGGTTCCAGCAATGCTGGAGCTTTGGGGAATGCAGAGTACCCCTTCATTTTGTAGAATACTGTAGAATACTCGGACTGCACCTCTGCAGAGGGGTATTATATAATAGCCGAGAGATTTCGGTTCATGCCTTTGAGTTTAGTTAGGCTGAGAACCTTTCGGCTCAGCACATGGGTTAGTTAGGTGCAAACCTTGAGGCAGGTGTTAACGCAGGTGCGCGCGGGTGGATAGAGGTGTCACTCAGATGTTATAATAGTCCAAGACGAAACGGGGTGACAGGGTGCAGGTGACATCACGCATCGGAAGCGCACGGAGGTTTGTGCGAGATTTGAAGAAAGTTAGACATGAGTAGTAGATGCCAAACGAAGACGGTCGAGTTTTGGAGCTCGCAGACGCGAGGCGAACTTGCGCCCTATGGAGGCCGCTCGAGATTGGGGCCAAATGAATAAGACAGCATAGAAGATTGTGTCTCTCCTCCTTTCGTGGAAACCTTTAACTCAAAATTAATAAAAAAGGTTTCGTACCTGAACAAGAAGTTGTTACGTGTTTTCGAATTTTGAGATTCCTATGTTCTATCGTAATGAACATTATATGTTCATTTCGCACAAAGCATTAATTGTGAATATGGTACAGGGGTAAGACCCCCCTAACGAGTGTCCTGGATATGACACTAAACAATCTCATGGTGAGGTTCCAGCAATGCTGGAGCTTTGGGGAATGTGGAGTACCCCTTCATTGCCATTACTCCCAGGTCCACTCTGGCCCAGAGTGGTAGCACCGGATAGGGTCCTATCTATGGGTCAAATAGAACTAACGGCATACGTATGCTAAACTGAATTGTTTGAGTAAACTGAATAGCTTAAAATAGAAATGTTTTTAAAAATTAAACCGTACTTACATTTGAACTGCGTGCTTGTGCTTAACTGAATTGTTTGAAATAGAACTGTTTTTCGATATTAAAACTGTATTTACACTTAACTGAATTGTTACATATAACTTCAACTGTTTTTTGACATTGAAACTGTATTTACACTAAACTAAATTGTTTAACATAGAACTGTTCTGACATATAACTGTGTGTAAACAAAATCTGTACTTTTACAAAACTGAATTAGCTGAAGTAGAATTGCTTGACTAAACTGAATAGCTCGAAATAGAAATGTTTTTTTTACAATTAAACTGTACTTACATTTAAACCGCGTGCTTTTGCTAAACTGAATTGTTTTTAATTGAACTATTTTTGACACTGAAACTGTACTTACACTAAACTGAATTGTTATATATAACTGAATAGTTTGAAATAGAAATTTTTTTGACAATTAAACTGTGTACTCATGCTAAACCGAATTGTTTTAAATAGAACTGATTATTTACATAAAAATGGATTTGGCGTTAAATAACCTACAAAGGTTGATATGCCATAAAACCAAACCAAACCAAACCTTTTTTTCGTGTCCTTTGTTTCCGTTGTTTTCGCCCTATAAATATTTTATTGTGTTCGTTTTTAATTCCACACTGTTTCTTAAACGAGATTCCGTTAATCTCAAAACGTCAATCGTTCTATTATAAAATATTCGTCTTATTCACAAACGTTATTGACTGAGAAGCGTTTTCTTTGAAAACATTTAGAATTTTAAATAAATGAATGATTAGTCTTAAATAGGTTTCCATTTTTGCCTAAAATAATAATTAAATTTTGTATTGCCCTCAGAGTTTTACTTAATACAAATTTGAGTAAAGATGAAAGAAAAAATTGGCTTTTAGCTCAATCATGTGTAAGGTGGATGCTCTCTTAGATAATGAAAAATACTTGAAAGGCTTCTTCTCTCTCTCTCATTAAACCAAGAATCTCCTTCCATGGCCCAGTAAATCAGATAATGTTACTAAAAGATTTAGGCTGCAGGTTTTGTTTTTTTCTTGGAGTTTCCTTCTCCGGGCTAGAGGAACAAGCAGTCTTAAGAGGGTTTTTTTCACTTATTCTAAGGAATTATCAATATTAAAGCAGGCTGTGATTTCATCACTCCATAACGAATTTTTTGTAAAATTACTGTGTCTGAAGTAAGAGCTTGTAGTTTTAGATCAGAGGTTCTTATGAATACGACGCCAAAACGACACATATTCACATACATATTTTCTTTCTTATATATATATATATATATATATATGTGTGTGTGTGTGCGCGCACGTAAGCGCCTGTGTCTGTGTCTGTGTGTGTGTTTGTGTGTGTACGTGTTTAGATTTTTTTTTTCATATTATTCCTGTTTTTCTGTACTATAGCCACAATTAAAGCCGCGAGCGAAATAGACATATAATGTTCATAACGATAGAACATATAAAGAACATAGGAATCTCGAAATTCGAAAACACGTAACGACTTCTTGTTCAGGTACGAAACCTTTTTTTATTAACTTTGAGTTAAAGGTTTCGACATAAGGAGGAGAGACACAATCTCGCTACGCCGTCTTATTCATTTAGCCCCAATCTCACGCGGCACCCACGGCGCGCAAATTCTTCTCGCCCCAGCGAGCCCCAAATGTCGAATCTCTTCGTTTGGCGTCTAGTTTTCAACACTCTAACTTTCTTCAAATCTCACACAAACCTCAACGTGCTTCCGGTGCGTGACGTCACCCACGCCCTGTCACCCCGTTCCGTCATCCCGGGCTATTGTGACATCTCTGAGTGGCACATCCGCCCCGCCTATACGAGCCTAAGCCGAAAAAACAGTCCGCGGGGTGGAGCCACACTGTCTTTTCTCTAAAAAAAAACTTTTAGCGCAGCGGTCGGTAAAGCTGGTCCTGCTTGCTGTCATCTAGGACATGAAATGATGCTCTACGATTGATTTCCTTCAGGATGGTGTAACTATAAACAATGATTCGTATTGCCAAATGGGCAATAATTCATTTCATTCCTTGAATGACCATCGTATATACAAATAAGTTGATATCTATCTATCTATGATAAAATCAATGTCAGTTTGTTCATGTCTATCTATCTACTTGATTCGATGTGTTGTATAGCCACATAATACATATACATCTGCATGCAGAATCATAACAACGACACAATAAAGACGAGCGACACAGTTCTTCAGAAAAATATACCTCTCACTTTATTGAAAGGGTTGTCAGTGAGAGGGTGTTGGAGACCTAACAAAACTGCAACATATTGACCCCCACTCTTATGGCCATGACAGCGTTTCTTTCCCGTTCTCCTGAGCAGCTCAACCGGGGGCCTGGGGGCCCACTCTGCTGGGTGCTGGTTTTCTCTACCGCATCTAAGCCTACTGATTGAACTTCCTGTGCACCGAGTTATATAATAGTTTGACGTCTACCTTCTTCTTGTGGGCATCACAAATCACACTCATTCAACCCGTCCACGGTCAAGGTTATATTCTGATATTTCTCGACTGGATGCATCTATTATTTACACGGGTGCATTTCCTATTTTGACAGACCGGCCGGGTCGGAGGTCAATATACAAAAGATGTTGGTCTAAAAATGAGTCTATCTGAAGGTGTTAAAATTAATATCAGTTTGTTTATATCTATCTATCCGTCTATCTAGTTAGCTGGCTGGCTAGCAGGCTGGATATCGGTCTTTCGGGGTATCAATGTCAGTCTTTTCAAATCTATCTGTCTGTTGATATCTATCTCTCCGCATATCAGTATATCTATGCTTTGATCTCATTCTCTTCATATTTGTCCCAGTTTGTTGATATCTATCTATCTATCTATCTCTCCCAATCTTCTCTGAGTGAAAGTTTCAATTTAAGATGTACAAGTTAGCGACTACAACGAACAGTTTAGGAAGACCGTAGAGTGGAACGGCTCTATGTTGGTGACTAAAAGTATTTCATTTCGATTCTACCACCACTCTCTCTCTCTCTCTCTTTCTCCACCTTTAAATTATCTTTTTCTACATTTATATATTCTTTTATTTGTTTTAGAAACTGCATTTGGGCCGTTTTATTTCGCAGCCTTCATCGTTTCTGAGTCGAAATGACAATCTCTGAAGAAGAAACAGTTTGGGTCTCCGTAAAAGAAAAAGATCTGGGCATGAGGAGTCTGTAAAAGAGCTCATGCTGACAGCCTTCTTAGACTTGAAAGAACTCATCACGATTGATTTCCTTCAAAAATGGGCAAATGTAAACATTGCTTCCTATCGGCAACTCTGTACTATAGGTAAATAGGGCTATTTGCGAAATGTACATGGGACGTTCATTACATATATACATAACGTAGAACGTATAAAGAACATAGGAATCTCGAAATTCGAAAATACGTAACGACTTCTTGTTCAGGTACGAAACCTTTTTATTAACTTTGAGTCAAAGGTTTCGACATAAAGAGGAGAGACACAATCTTGCTATGCTGTCTTATTCATTTGGCCCCAATCTCGAGCGGCCTCCCATAGGGCGCAAGTTCGCCTCGCGTCTGTGAGCTCTAAAAGTCGATCCTCCTCGTTTGGCGTCTAGTATTCAACTCCGTAACTTTCTTTCCATTCTCCACACACCTCTGCGCGCTTCCGGTGCGTGACGTCACTCGCACTCCGTCACCCGTTTCGTCTTGGACTATTGTGACATCTGAGTGACACCTCCATCCGCCCGCGCGCGCCCGTGTTAATACCTGCCTCAATGTTGCACCTAACTAACCCATCTGCTGAGCCGAAAGGTTCTGAGCCTAACTAAACTCAAAGGCATGAACCGAAATCCCTTGGCAATTACGTTGCAACTCCTGCTGCAATATCTTATCTAATTTATTCAATGAACTTTGAGCATTTTATATATCCTAATATTATATATAAACTGTTGCTTCATATTGAAATAGAATATCACGAATCAAAGGCAATAAATAATAGAGTAGTGAAAGCTACTCTTATCAATAGGCAACTGAATTACATTTTATGAACTGAAACAACTTAGAAACAAATATAAAAAAAAGATGGCTAGAAGTGTTGTATAACCACAAAATAAATATACATATATACATATTGAATACATATTGAAGCAATAATAAAAGACGAGCGACGACTTCTTTAAAAAAATACATACTTCTCACTTTATTGTAAGGTTTGCGTGTGAGAGGGAGTTGGACACCGAACAAAGACTGCAACATATTGACCTCTCCAGCTCCCCCCCCCCGACATCACCGTGTGACGTTCTCGTTCTCCTGGCTGCTCAACCGGGGCCCTGAGGGCCAAGCTTCTCTGGGACATATTCTCATTCCAGCATCTTCTCACCAACTGGTCTGATCTCCAAACTCAATCGGGGGTCCCAAAGGCCCCTTCTGTCGGGTGGTGGCTTTCTCTACCACATCTTGTCTTTACCCCATCTGATCTCCAACTCAATCGGGGGCTCCCAAAGGCCTCTTCTGCCGGGTGGTGGCTTTTTCTACCACAACTTGTCTCTAACTTCTCTGGTCTCCAACTCACTGACTTCCTGTCCTCACCGAGTTATATAATAGTTCAATCACCCACTCAATCTTTGGAATGTCATGTTTGATCGTCATCAAGCGGAAATAGCTGTCATGCAGTTCACAGGTCACTCTCTTCCGGTGCATCATTCAATGAGTGTACCATGGGATTTTTACCTTGTCCCATTTTTTCAGCCCAGCCCGCCTACGCGATTTCTTCTCATAACTGCCATCGGAATGTGTCACTTCCTTCCGGCGCATCACTTTGGATTGGCATGTTTGGCCGGGTCGAAAGTCAATATACAACAGAAGCGTCCAAGAGTACATGTTCCAGATGTCCGCTGTTCAGTTGAAGACACTTTTTAATGCAGTGTGCAAAGTCATTGATAGCACGGTCACGTCTCTCCTGGGTGATCACAGGTTCAGATAGTGAGGAATCGTTGCCCTACGATCTTCACAAGAGTCACGAGCGTCAAAGTTCTTGACCAACTTGAAAATCTGACTCCTATTGGAATTGAACTTTTTCTGTATCTTGTTTGAACAGTCTTGTAAGACAGTTTTGTTAATTATCTTCACACGAACGATCTGCTCCATATTTGAAGTTACGATTTTGCTATACTTAGTTAAGTATATACAAATGATTATGTCTCAACAATAATCCGAAAAAAGATATCTAGGGATTTTTTTAGATTATTTTAGTAACAACTCGTTTTTAGTAAAAATTTGTGGTCGTAGTTGCAGGCTTTCCCTTTGAAAAGGTCAGGGCCTCAGTAGACTTTGCATGAGTGCACATGTCAACGGGTGTCAAAATAAAGATCGACAGGTTTGTTTTAGAATGAGACGTAAATAAAATATTAAAGATGAACAATTAGGAAGATATCAGTTGATATTTAGCAATGATACGACAATAAAAAGTTTTTGTGATTACGTGTGATTAAAAGATTAGTAAAGAATAATTTGAAGAAAATATATAAGAAAGAGATTTTCGACGACACAGCAAACAGAAGGGCCAGAAGAAGACGGAGAAGACGGAGCCTAAAGGTCCCGATTGGGGAGGGATCGGCCGACAGTGAGGTCACATGTGAAAAGGTGCGGATGGGTCAGCGTGTAATATTACGGACGGGCGCTGTGGTCAATCAGTGAAGGTGTCACGAGACTAGTTCGTGCGGGCAGAATGACCAGCAAAGTTAGACGGGATTTTAAAATAATCACAGATGTATCATCACGTGTTTCACTGATGACATCGAACATTCGAGGATCTTCGATTTGTTCTCTAAAATCTCTATATAAGAAAACAAGTAACGAGATTTTGGCAGAGTTGAAGGCAGTTGTCAAAACGGGTGCGTTAAAGGTTCCGAGGTCCCGACCCATCCTTTCCCAGTCTGCTACGACCTATCTGTCAGGCGTGTGTCAAACAGTCAGTTCTCGCCCACATCCATTCACCACCGAGAGGAAGGGAGAAGAAGGACGCAACTAAAATGAACTTTTTGAGTTGCAGCGATCATAGCTGAATAATAAACTACGGCTATATTTTCTTCCCTGACCTTCGAGTTCGAGTATTTCTTTTTCTGCTGACTTCTTTCTTCTATGGTACAAGCGAAGAAAAAAATGTTTAAGTCTGTGGTTGTCCTTTTTACCTGGCCCGGTTTATAGTCTTTGTCTATCAAAATCGGTTGGCACAATCATCTCTCTCTCTCTCTCTCTCTCTCTCTCTCTCTCTCTCTCAGTATATATATATATATACTTTCTTTAAGAAAAAAAACCAAAGACCGGTTACTTTAGGATTATAAATTTATTTCCATCCTGTTTTGTGTTTCTGATGTAAACCAAAAACACGAAGAAAAATATAACAGGACTTCTTCAGATCTTATGGATAAAATAAATCAGAATAGAAATCAGCTCTCAACCAGGAAAATTTAAATGTTAAGTTTTTGAATGATTTTCTTGCCCTGAAGGAATTACCCCCAACTCTGTTTTAACTGGACCGAATAATACCGATATATATATATATATATATATATATATATATATATATATATATATATGATACAATCTTATACCTTTATCCGTCGACAGTGACGCATGAATGGAGCAATAGAGTGAGGGTTCAAGTGCACGGAAGGACCATTGGGGGTCGGAACTGCCAGTGGGAACTGACCTCAGCCAAATTTCTCGACCTTATCATATTTACCAACCCCTCCGCTCGGGCAAGATATGACACAAGGTCAATTTTTAAGCGGAGGTTTGAATTCAGATTTTTACTTCTCCTAGACTAGTTGCCTCGCCAAGGCTGAAGAACCTAATCTTCCCTACTATTTACCCATAGCTGGAGGAAGAATTATAGGATTCATACCTTTCCCAAGGGTATTAGTGCTATGTGAAATGCAATCAGTCTCGTCCAGGATTTGAACTCGTGTCGCGGTGTCCATTTCCTACGACGATAACCATTACACCACGGGCACTTCCTCGACCTTATTTAGTCTAAAAACTTCCATGCAACCACATGCAATGCTTGTCCCTCATTTGTCATGACTCACAACGCTTGCCTGTTATTGTCCACGGCCCACACCCACAACATTCTTGCCCTTCAATGGCTACGTCTGACATCCTTGAAATACTTGTTTCCGGGATCATTTTGTTGATATTACCAACGGCCGGATATATCGGTCAACAACATCCACCGGTTTCATTTCAGGTCAAGGTAATATATTAAACTGATATATCCTGGTAAATGCATTAATGATGATATCAGTAAAAACTTTGTAGGTTTATTTATTGGCCGTTTTTTTTTCTCCTGGGCTGACAGGAGAGTGAGTTTAAGAAGTCTGCCATTATTTAAATGTGATACTGATCATGAAGATGGCTGTTTTTGTTTAATACTGAGACAAATTTTACGTAACATCGTTGGAGAGACATTAAAAGTTTTTAGTTTTTTGTTTTTTCTACTTGGTTCTTGCTATTTATTTAAGTTAAACTTTGCGGTGCGCTTCGTGCAGACACACAGATTATCACTTGAGGTCTCTTAGGCATCCTACTAAGAGGGGAAGTCAGTTGTTTCGTATCAGTTGAAGAATTACAATTTAATGAGGACGTCAAGACGTTGTTATAAATGTCTGTTTTAGATTATTAAAATTTCCAACAATAAACAGAAATGAACAATAAGATATAATCAACTCGCGTCGCGTCGCGTCGCTTGTACTGTAATATAATGGCCGAGGGATTTCGTTTTATGCCTTTGGGTTTAGTTAGGCTGAGAAACTTTCGGTTCATTGCATGGGTTACTTAGGTGCAACAAGAATGCAGGTGTTCACGCGCGTGCGCAGGGCGGACGTATCATTCAGAGATGTCAAAATAAAAATCTCGGAGAGTTTGCGACCAGGGATGTGAATGACGTCATGCACCGGAAGCGTGCGCGGAGGATTTGGGGAGATTTGAAAAAGTCAGTAGTTGAGAACTAGACTCCGAACGGGAAGGGTCGACTTTCGGGGCTCGCCGAGGCCAGACGAATTTGTGCGCTACGGGCCCCGCCCGTGATGGTGGTGGGGGGGCAGATGGAAAAGCCAGAATAGAAAGAATGTGTGTCTCTCTTCTTATGTCGGAGAACCTTTAAACTAAAAGTAATAAAAGGTTTCGTACCTGAACTAAGAAGTCGTTAGTGTTTTTTCGTGTTTTGGGATTCCTATGTTCTATGTATATATGTTACGAACATTCTATGTACATTTTACATATCCTTATCATGGGTATGGTACAGTACGGATTTCCCAAACTCTCTTTTTCTCGTTATTCGTCTCTATCGTCCATCGTCTACAGCAGTTCTACTTGACAACGTCCTGTGTCCCTACAGGGCTGTTGTGGATACGTTCTAGTTGGTCCTGTAACACTTGTTTGTCCGTGTGAAGGGGTTCATTGGAGAACGTTGATTATGAGTTCGTCTTTACTTCTCCAGCAGTGTGCCGCATGTCTTGTTCATCTAATTTGAATTTTTTTTTCGAGATGGGTTGTAGGTGGCCTAACAGGTGCTGTTTTGTGGGATAAATGTAAATTAAAATCCATTATATATGACACAAAGACACCCTCGAACACGGATGAATACGGTTCCTATAAGTATATTAAGATCTCTTTCACGATATTCATATATACCATCCTTATCTATCTATCTCGGGATGTTTATAATTAACTTTATGATTGTCAGTCTGTCTATCTATCTCAGTTTGTTTTCTATCTATCTATCGATCTATCTATCTGAATATGGAAATAAATCCGACCGTTTAAAAGAAGTTTCGTAGATAAACAAAGTATATTAATAGATATCCATCGCTGTTCCTAAAAAATGTTTTCACGATCTTAAAGTTTTGATAAAGGTAATTAAAACCGAAACGTTTAACGTTGACAATCCATCAGAATGAATTCATCAAATTTTGAACTCATTGTTTTTTTTTTCTCTTTTCTATCTAATCTCTCTCTAATTCTACAATATTTGAAATCTATGAAGAAAGATAACAATTTACTATAGTAGATTGTTATCTATTGTTTCTTATATATCAGTTACACAAATAAGAAAAAAAAAGTGCTTCTTATCAATGTTGGTGATACTTTGGTCTTTTATTAGAGATACTCGGGAATTTGAATTTAGAAATTAAAATATCTGAAACTTTTCTCATGAATAAAACAAAACTTCAGTTTGATCAAAGAATTTTTTAAAAATGCCGATTTCTTCTTTTTTTCTTTTTTCTTTCCTTTTTTTCTACTTTCTTTTTTTTTCTTTTTTTCTTTCCTTTTTCCTTCTTTTTTCTTTTCTTTCCTTTTTTTCTTTTTTTTCCTTTTTTCTTCTTTTTTTCTTTTCTTTCCTTTTTTCTTTTTTTTCTTTTCTTTCCTTTTTCCTTCATTTTTTCTTTTTTACTTTTCTTTCCTTTTTTCTTTTTTCCTTTTCTTTCCTTTTTCTTCTTTTTTTCTTTTTTTCTTTTCTTTCCTTTTTTCTTCCTTCTTTTCTTTTTTCTTTCCTTTTTCTTCTTTTTTCTTTTTTCTTCTTTTTCCTCTTTTCTTTTTTTTTCTATTTTTTCTTTTTTTTCTTTTTTTTCTTCTCTTTCCTTTTTCTTCTTTTTTCTTTTTTTCTTTTCTTCCCTTTTTCTTCTTATTGTCTTTTTCTTTTTTCTTTTCTTTTCTTTCCGTTCTTTTCTTTTCTTTTCTTTTTACCTTATTTTTTCTTTTTTTCTTTTTCTTCTTTTTTTCTATACTTTCCTTATTTCTTCTTTTTTTGCTTTTCTTTCCTTTTTTCTTCTTTTTCTACTTTTATTTTGTTTGTGTTTTTTGGTGGGTGGGGGTATTTTTCTTGTTTTTAATAGAACAGATTGTTCTTTGTTAACAGAACCTTCCCCCATGAGCAATATAAAGCACATAGTCATTCTTTTAGCGGAATCTACCCGGTTTGAATTTAAAATTTCCCTTCTGGTTTCCGTACTAAGACTAAACTGTCCAGTCTGCCCTACTATTTACCTGAGAGAAGCCCCATGTCGTAATCGCTAAAATACTGAACTTCGTCATCGTAATAAACGGGTTCGAATTCCAGTCGGGCGATAGCGTTCACTTTCGAACTTATATTTTTAAGAAAGGTATAAACTTAAATATGCCACAATAATAGGTTACATGGTATCTCTACTGTTCTTCTACGGGGATAGCTGTCGTGAAAAAGAAACAAACTCAACCATACTATTCAGCCATAGCTGCGGAAAGGAACTGGGGGGATTCATGTCTCTTTCCAAGGTGAAGTTAAGCGCGACCAAACATTACCAGGATTTGAACTCGGATTGTCGAGACCGTAATCGTTATACAATACGTGCCCCCTTTAATACAACGCCATAAACATAGGAATAAATGATATTTGAAAAATTCAGTTTATAGGGGTTCCATTCATTTAGCCTTGTGCAATAACAAAATAAAAAAGCTTAGTAGATTACAATATATAGGGATATATATTTCTGCTAAGCTGGGACAAGTTTTTAGCTGGCCCCCTAGTAATCACTTTGTTCCCTTTTATACGTTAGGTCCTAGTTGTGTAATGGCTAAGGTGCTAGACTTCAACTTCGATGTAAGTGAGTTCAATTAAAACCGCCCTATTACGTTCCCTTTCGAACTCATACTTCAGGGAATGTTATAACTCTCCTCATCGTCTCAGTATTGGGTTAGGTGATATCACAGGGTGTCTCATAAGGTTGGCTTTGATATTAAATAACCCATGAAGGTTGATATACCTATAAACAAAGAAATAGAATTAAACTTGTATTATACTTTTTTTCTTTTAACCAATCCCAGATGTACGTGGGGCATTCAATAAGTATCCAGACTTTTTTGTACAGGCATTTAAAATCGTCGTAGACTCTTGAAAATTTAGTATATTATTGTTATACATCTTATAAGATGACTGACCAATTTTTATAACTTTAGCTTCAAATGAACAGCTACAGTAGGAATTGGAATACACCCTGCTGATTGTCACAGCTGGTGAATTTTAAAAATGCAATCTCACATCTTAGAAGAACGATATGCAATAAAATTCGGTGTAAACTTGGAAAAAATGGCACAGAAACGTATGGAATGCTTCAGACTGCTTTTTGACCATCTTGCATCAATCGAGCATCGGTTTTTGAGTGGCACAAGGGATTCCAGGAATGCAGGGAGTTTGTGAGGGATGATGTGAGGTGTGGGAAGAGTAAGGAAGTCAATACACCAGAGTTGATTGGCCAAAGGGTCAGGGTTAGGGTTACTATGTTGAGGGAGTTCAGGAAAAGATTCTCTCGGAAGAGGTCAGCACTCTTCATATCGGGTCAGGAGCATTTCCGCCAGGACAAAACACCAGTCCACAACTCCATCCTTGTCATAGACTATTTGACCAAGATGGGCATCAAGACAGTTCCTCACCGTCCCTATAGTCTAGACATTGCTCCCTGTGACTTTTGGTTATTCCCTAAGCTCAGAGGCTGTCGTTATGAGACAATTGAGGAAATGTAAAAGGCTGTGACGAAGGTCATTGACACGCTCACACAAGAAGTCTTCCATGGAGCCATCCAGAAATTGTTGGATCGGTACAACAAGGGCATTGGAGCCGTAGGAGATTACTTCGAAGGAGACTAGAGTTTCATGAGTGTACTATCAATAAAAGTGCCCATACGAAAAAAGTCTGGAAACTTATCGTATGCACCTCGTATATCGGAATTTGTTTTGACCAGTTTCTTGGTTCCACGGTTGGTTGGTTGATTGGTTTTATGGCATATCAACCTTTCTAGTTATTTTACGCCAAATTCATTTTTATGCAAATAGTCAGTTCTATTTCAAACAATTCAGTTTAGCATGAATACACAGTTTAAGTGTCAAAAAACATTTCTGTTTCAAACTATTCAGTTTATTCAGACAGTTCTAATTCAGCTAATTCAGTTTAGTATAAGTAAAGGTTTTGTTCACACATAGTTAAATGTCAAAACAGTTCTATATAAAACAATTCAGTTTAGTGTGAGTACAGTTTCAATGTAAAAAACAGTTCTATTTCAAACAATTTAGTTTAGCATAAGCACGCAGTTTAAATGTATATACAGTTTAATTGTCAAAAATATTTCTATTTCAAGCTATTCAGTTTAGTCAAACAGTTCTAATTCAAACAATTCAGTTTAGCATAAGTATGAAGTTAGTTCTATTTAACCCACAGTTAGTTCTATTTAACCCACCCTATCAGGTGCTACTATTCCGGGCCAGAGTTGACCTGGGAGTAATGGTAATGAAAGGATGTCCCGCATTCCCCCCTAGCTCCAACAACGCTGTAACCTCACCACGAGATTGTTTAGTGTCATATGCAGGACACTCGTTGCGGGGGTTCTTACACCTCTGCAGTGAAGCAGTTGGTGTATTCTACAGCCTCAGTTGACTGAGCAATCCTGGGTCAACGGGATGAATTCGTAAGCTTTTTTGTTTTTGTTTTGTTTTACGGCATATCAACCACAAGGGGTCATCTAATGCCGGGAATTCGTAAGAGTAGGCACTCTTAAAACTCAAACATGTACAGGCAGGTTGTCATAAATTACAAAAGATTTTTTAGTTACTTGAAACCATATAACTATGTGCTAACAAATAATTGATACCAAATACTATTATGGTTATTAGTATTACACAGGAATACTTTAAACAATACAACTATTTGCAATTTTGTTCTATAAGTTAAGAATATTTGATATCATATAACTGTGCAAAAATATCTTTGAAGAAATAACTACAAAAGAAATACAAAAACAAACATGCAATATATGCATGTCCTAAACTTCGAGGCATAAAATAACCCAAGAGGGTTTGGTATTCCATTAACATCAATTAAACAGCTTCGTCTTTGAAAGGAAAATTAATGTTTCATTCATTGTTTATTTCTGCCTTCGTAAATACAGCTTGTCTTAATACTGTGAGGGAGTACGGTAAATAAACCTATCTGTTAGGGAAGACGGTAAATAAATATGTCTACATAAAAAGACGCCTCATAAGTGTCCGTTATAGATCATTATATTATTTAGGTAATTGAATAACGGAAATTATGCTGAGATGTTGTAGTTATTGTTTCTATATTCTGTTTGATACTATTTTTCTTTATAAAGTAATAAAACGATCTTTTTAGATACAGACGGAAGAAGACCGTAGAATGAAACAGATGAAATCTCGTGGTTTTAGAATCACTGATATAAAATGATTGAGTTTTCTTAAGAAAAAGAATTTTGAAAAAGAAAAGATGCAGCTACAGGATTCTTTGTTTAATGGCATATCAACCTTTGTAGGTTATGTAATGCCAAAGCCATTCTACTAGAAGAACAGAAGTGGTACTATTCAACCCATAGCTGGGAAGATAAGGGGGTACATACCTTTCCCAAGGGTATTTGCCCGAAAGTGAACGTAATAGCGTTCGAAAGCTACAGGATTGAATATAGCTAGATCTTTTCTTTTTCAAAAGTGACCTCGTGTGATATCTTTTCCGGGCGGAAGGGTTGGAAAACATAAAAATTCCATCTACATTCACACTGGGCTTTATATTCAAATTGACATAATGGCTACTTAGCTGGACTAAGCGAGTTCGAACTCTGGTCTTGCTATTACAATCACTTACGAACTAATAAAGGTATTGGTTAAATGGTATCACTGCTATTCTACTAAATGTATAGCGACAGCATTAAATAACCCATGACAGTTGATATACCATTAAACAACCAGACCAAATATGTCAGATAAACTGCTAAGTATACAGGATGCGTTTTTAAATCTTCCTCAGAGATAATTTTGATTTAAAATCCATACTTCTTGCTTAATGATTATATATTATACTATGACCTTAATACTCTGACAAAAGCCACAACAAGATCTAAAAATATATACAAATCAAAAATCAATTAGAAATACTTCATCTAAGAATTTCAGTATTATTAAAACTAATTTGTCAATTTTATAAAGGTATTTGAAACGAACCAGACATGCAGGACACCACTGCTTGAGAAGCAGAGATGAACTCATAAGAGATGTACTCTTATGGATCCCCACATATGGCCGCGCAAAAGCAGGACGACCAGCTCGAACGTACATTCAGCAGCTATGTGAGGATACAGGCTGTTGTCCTGAAGACCTACCTAGGGCGATGAACGATAGGGAGGAGTGGCGAGAGAGGGTCAGAGATATCCGTGCTACCAGCGCGATATGATGATGATGATGATGATGATGATGAAATGTATACCTGATTTCGGTTCGGTTTCTTTGTTTAACGCCATATCAACCTTTGTAGGTTATTTAATGCCAAAGCTATTCTCCTAGAAGAACAGTAGTGGTGCTATTTAACCCATAGCTGGGAGGATGCGGGGGTTCATACCTTTCCCAAGTGTATTTTCCCGAATGTGAACGTAATGGCGCGACTGGAGTTCGAACTCGCGTACGACGATTTCGCAGTCCATCGCTTTAACCATTACACCACGAGGACACCCCCATGTATACCTGAGTGTCATCATCGTTTCGTCCTGAGTTTAGACGTTAAATTTTATTTGATTGTTTTTTATGGCATATCAACCATTATAGGTTATTTAATGCCGAATCCTCTTTTAGATAGATAGATAGATAGAATATATATGGTTTGGTATGGTTTTATAGCATATCAAATATTGTCGGTTATTTTTTGCTAGATCCTGTTTAAATATATATGATTTTGTGAGGATACGGGATGTAGCCCTGAAGACCTACCAGAGGCGAAGAACGATAGGGAAAAGTGGCGAGAGAGGGTCAGGGATATCCGTGCTCTTGGCATGACATGATGATGATGATATATGATTTGGTTTAGTTTAGTTTTATGGCATATCAAACATTGTTGGCTATTGACACCAAAGTCTTTTTATACGTATATATTAAATACAAATGACTTGGTTTGATTGGGTTATATGGCATATCAACCATTTAGGTAATATAATGCCATATCTTCTTTATATATATATATATTAAGTATATATGGCATGGTTGGTTTTTATGCCATATAGACCATTGTAGGTTATTTCATTATAAATCCTCTTCGTACATATGCATTTAATATATATGATTTGGAGTGGTTGGGCTTTATGGCATATCAATTCTTGAAGGCTATTTAATGCCAGATCCTCAGACATATATACGATTTGTACATGCATAGTTTGTAGATAACATTTTTAAACGGGCGTGAGGACATTTGTTCGCATACAGCTAAATGTTTACACAGATTATTTGTAAGTCAATAATTTGTTGTTAATCTTATTTTTAAATGAGACGAAACCAATTTGTTTGCACACAAGTAATACTATTGTTTGCACAGATAGTTCCAAATATTCTAACACAAATTTAGAATTAATTATTTGTTTGTATTAACTTGAATGGTTTCACAAATTGCTATCTAACATAAATAGTTTTATACGTACAAAATCAAATTGTTTCAAGCATCGCTATGTAGCACTAAAAATTCATTTTAGACTCACAGTAAAATGGTTTCAAGTATTGTTAATCAACACTAGTAATACTATTCAACGTTACACTTTTCTTTACCAGACATTGGCATAATGGTTAGAGTGTTAGCCAATGGCCCCGGAGACCAGGGTTTAATCCCAGGTCGAGTCATACCAAAGACTTTTAAAATGGTACTTGATGCCTCCTTGCTTAACACAACATTATAAGGTACAGATCAAGGGTAAAGGGGAGAAATCCTGGGAAGAGAGTAGCGTCCTTCCCTACACCTTAGTGTAGTAGCTATCGAAAAGGGAGCTTTCGAGTCACCCTCGACTATGGTCACCAAATTTACTTTACTTAAAAATAAGT
Organism: Sepioteuthis lessoniana; assembly: GCA_963585895.1. NCBI lineage: Eukaryota > Metazoa > Mollusca > Cephalopoda > Myopsida > Loliginidae > Sepioteuthis > Sepioteuthis lessoniana. The sequence continues at coordinate 35,873,237 of OY757946.1, read as the reverse complement.
TGTTCCAAGTATTGCTATGTATCACTAATAATTCAATTAAACATTTGTAATTTGTTTACACACAGTTAAATGATTAAACAGTTCGATTTCTAATAATTCAGTTTAGCATGAGTCGTTTTTTTACCCAGAGTTTAAATGTCAAACAGTTATTTTTTTACCCATTGGTAGAATCCTGTCAGGTATTACCACTTCGCGTAAGAGTGGACCTGGAAGCAATAGTTTTGAAGGGGTACGCAATATTTCTTAAAGCTCCATGGCTGGAGCCTTGCCATCCGATAATTCAATGTCCTACCCAGGTCACTCATTGGGTGAGTGTCTTACCCCTCTGCAGAGATTTATTCGGTGTATTCTATAGCCCTAGCCGACGGGCGCGTTTTGCAGTTGAATTGGCTTGTCGAAAATATGATAGCAATATTTAAGTATTTTTTTCTATTTATACTTGTAAAATATAAAACTTATTTAGGCTTGGTTGCGCATATCTACTGCAGTAAATCGAAAAATCAATTTCCTCCTTGAGAAATAATTGATTATGAATAATTATTTTTTACTTTTTTACTCATTTACTTATTTTTTCTTCTTTTTTAGTGGTGGGGGGGAGATGATTTTGAAAAAAAAAACACACTAACGATTACTTTAAAAAAATAGGCATTTGTCCTTTAATATCGGCTCGTGAAAAAGGCATCCCCCAGGCAACAGCGTATGGTTAAAAGGAATTTAAAACGCGTATTGATTACTATAATCAATTACTGATTTATTGGGTGTTATAATTACTAAAGAAAACGAAGATCGATATTATCGGTAAGACAGTTTTCGGCCCATCTTAAAAACGTTGGCTTGGTAGTTTCTTGTGAAGCCATTGGAAGCGGTAACGATCATCTTTACTGTCAATTTCCGTCATTACTGCGAAGTCGATAGAGTTATCTGCCCTTTACTTGAAGATCGTTTCGGCTATAATTTTCCTCTGTGTCATTTTCTGTTCAAGGCCAATATTTCTTGGCACTTAATCTATTACAGGATAGATTCGGTGAAGTCTCATCGGGGGAGCAATTTGTCTCAGGATGACATCTTTGCCGAGGGACAAAAAGCATTTATATCGACACATGAACACACACACACACACACACACACACACACACACACACACACACACACACACACACACGTACAAAAACAAACAGACACACGCACAGACACACACGTATGCTGGCGATTTTATAAAGTTTGATTATACTTGCATATATATATATATATATATATATGTATATATATATATGTATATATATATATATGGGGCGGTAGGCAAATGTAAGCTGCGTGCCTGTGCATTCTCATAGATATATAGATGGATACCAAAGTATATGCATATAATCGAATATAAAGATAGGGATATATATATATATATATATATATATATATATATATATATATATATATGTGTGTGTGTGTGTGTGTGTGTGTGTGTGTGGAGAGAAGAAGACAGAAAGCGACATTAATTGGAAAGCAGACATATTGATGCATTTTGATATTCCTATTATCCTCTCTCTCTCTCTCTCTCTCTCTCTCTCTCTCTCTCTCTCTCTCTCTCGCTTCGTAATATGTGTATATAAGAATACATTTAACATTTTCAAATGTATACCAATA